>CATQJL010000316.1:81459827-81805982 GCA_958299035.1 Cylicocyclus nassatus | reverse complement strand
GTCATCTGTGATCTCGGACGCAATTGCAATGATTGCTGCCGACTTCCGCCCCTCCCCTTAAGGGTGAAAATTGTATACCTTTAACTCTTACTGAAAAGAAAAAAAACAAGTAGTTGTTTGTATGATGGGAAATCATTACGCAAACAACGTTGCTACTTGAAAAAGTATGATTGTAAGAAATTGCGTTTAGCAGATCTTACTACTACAAAGACGCAACGCTTTTAGAGCGGTTGTTATCATAATAAATCAGGTCAATCTACGGTACCTAACTTTATAAGAGTAATTGCTTGTGTTGAGTTGTTTAGTTTCTATTGTTTTGCGAGGGGTTCTATAACATTAGATTGGAATTAAAAGACTGTCGCATGTTGTGTTTGTGCGATATCAAAGCAGTGTGAGCTCCAGAAAAGTGCATGTGGCATCAATTGATAGGGCAAAGCAAGTTCTACAAGATAATCACGCGATCAATTGCACCAAGTTCGATCCAAGGGAAGCTACCTAACTTAGCTCGGCCTTTTGATAAGGGACCTATATATTCTGAATCAGCTTTAAACGCTGATTCCAAATATGCTATTCCTAGCTGCCGCGCACCATTCAGAAGCGAGTTATGGGCTTTTTACTGCGCAAAAGTGGCATACTCATCGACTCGCTGGCATCACGGCATCATCATCTAAATGCTTATACATTTGCGTTAAGCTTTTTTTTAGTGAGAAAAGATTGGATATGTGTTATTTCGATATCTCAACATCTTTTCCTTGCAGATTTTTACCTAGGATTTTTATATAGGCAGTCTTCCCATGTTCAGTAGTATGCCACTTCTGCGCCTCGTTTAAAGCCGACTCAGAATATATATGTCCCTTGGCAGTAGGCCGAGCTAAGTTAGGTTTTCCTTATAAGTGTAACTCAAAGCCAAAATCGTAATGGTTCAAAATGCCCAAAAATTGAAAAAAATCGTATCTTCTTTCTCAAAAAAAACCTGCAAATCCTCTACTTACTCAAAAATATTCATTGCACATCAGAAGTTTATATGCATAGTTGCTGTACTTTTCCGTAACTACGATTCAAAAAAAAACGAAAATTCTTAGTTAATTTTCAAAGTAATGCTGGGCGGTTCCCACTCAAGTAAGCCTATAGTACTAATTTTTGCGATCTTCACAAATTTCAGCCTTACGGAAGATTTAGTTCACGAGAACTATCAAATTCATCATAAAAAGTTTGGAAGAAAAAGTTAAAATCGATTCTTCTCGAGCTCTAACCCTTTTAGAAGGCTAAAAATTCATGGCTATGCTTGGTAAAGCCATACATTTACTTGTGTGGGAACGGCTCAGCACTGTTCTTGAAGAGAAGTGAAAATTTTCGTATTTTAATTTTTAGCCATGAAAAGTCAGCAATGCAGCATGTCAATGTCTGAAGTGCAGAGAATATCCTAGAGCAGCTTTGATGTTCGCAGGATTTTTTGGGAGAGGATACGATTCTTTCCTGATTTTTCGGGCATTTTGAACCCTTTAGATTTTGGCTTTGAATTACTAGAGAACTTGACGCGATTGTTCGAGAGCCGTCTTGTAGAGCTTACTTTGGTCTATCAAACGATACCCCACTGATGCACTTTTTCCGGTGCTCACATTGCTTCGGTATCGCATGATAGCAGAAAATGCGATATTTTTTCTTTCTAATCTAATACTTTCTGCATCAACCCGTAGGTCTGATCATTGACTCTGCATACTCGGCTTCAATCCTTATGACTATCGCACTCACCTTTGCAAGAGTGCAACGTGCTGCTTGGACGTAATCTTCCATCTACTAGACCCTGTTCGATACATGTACAGCTGAGGGAAGCCCTACTTCTTAATGTGTTTCCTTTGGCAGAAAATCTCTGTAGTTTGTGATAGCTCACCTATGTAAATCTAAGTAGCATAGAGAATTTTGCTTCACAAAAGGAGGGATAATAAACATGACGCAGATAAATACTAGTTTGATGCAAAAATAATGGCCCTTTTACGAGCCTTTTTTCAGGATAACTTTTTCGCGCCAAAAGTTTCTATGGAAAAGTTACGACATATCCTCGAAAAGCTCTCTTCAGCGGGCTTCAGCCTCATTTCTTGAAAGGTTACAAAGCTTCAAGTAACCGCATCCAAAATAAGTTTCGCTGCATTACCGTTATGGACAATTCAAGCGTGAATAAACGGCGCTCTTCGAAGATTTAGCTATTGTGTGTAAAAGAAATTGTTTATATAGAATGACCGCAACTGTACTGATGTTGAGGCGCCGATATCCCAGTCTAAATAATTTCAAAACAAATAGTTAAGTATGCGTAATGTAGGCAATCTCTTTTGCATGCAGCATCTAAATTTCCGAAGAAGCGAAGTTCATTCGCGTTCGAAATCTGGCTAAAAATGTGAATGCAACAAAATTCTAATTTTGGATACGGTTATTCGAAGCTCTTTAACTTTCTAAAGATGAGGCTGGAAGCCCACTTTACTACCTTTAGGTAGAAGCATAAAAAGTATTTTTCAAAAGCATGTAGTATCTGTTTCAAAGAAAGAGATTTTTGGTGGAAAAAACTTGTTTTGGAAAAGGCTTCGAAAAACGGCCGTTACTTTTGCATCAACCTAATATTGCTCGCTCAAACTTGTATTGAAACAAGAAAGTCTTCAAGCTTTTTGCATACCTCTTCGGATACTCAACAAGTATTTACAAACTGTATCAACCAACATCGGTCCCGCGCTGGTATGCCCTGCGAGGACGCACCGTCGCATGCGACGTACTTTAACGCGTAGCAGATTTCGCACGCGTCATACCGCATAATCGCAAGTTGCCGCATGCGCGACGTCGCATAACCGATGCTGGTTGCTACAGCCTATCCTTCTATATATATAAAACCTATCGGTGTACTTGTCTGTACGTTGGTGGATAAGTGTCTGTACCTCCTCGATGGTGTTTTTTTTTGGTCGACCGTGTTTTCGTGTCTGTCGTTTTTCAGTATGAAAACTTGTTATCGTGGGAGTTTGGCAACGGCTTCACTCTCAGGGAGTTTATCGATTTTACAAAATTTGGGCTGAACCGGGATTTGGCAGAGGGGTCACCATCATGGATGTTGAGTAGGATTCATCATCCTTTATGAAAATAAATGTCACTTCTACCAAATTTATCGATTATTTGCAAATTTTAACCTGCGGGGCTGGGAGTTGGCACAGGGGGGGGGGGGGGTAATCGAGCATGCTGATTACGAATACAATATTAATTGTCAAACTTATCAGTTATTTTTATCATTTTATCGATTTTTTGACAAAGAGTAAGCTACGGGGCTGGGAGTTGGCACAGGGAGAAATCGAGCATGCTGATTACGAATATGATAACCATTTTGAAAAATGCCTATTACTTCTATCGATTTCATCGATTTTTCGCAAAGTTGGGGCTACGGCGCTGAGAGTTGGTATGGGCGGGTAATCGAGCATGCTGATTACGAATACAATATTAGTTTTTAGAATTTTCAATTACTTTTATCATTTTATAGATTTTAAAGTTCGAGCTACGGCGCTGAGAATTGGCACATGGGAGTAAGCGAGCATGCCGATTACGAATATGCATTTCAGAAAATACCGATTACTTCTATTGGTTTAATCGATTTTTTGCAATGTTTGAATCACGGCGCTGGGGTGTTGGTACAGGCAGGTAACTGAGCATGCTGCTCAAGAACACATTCTTATTTATAAGTGATCATTTATTTTCACTGGCTTTATCGACTTTTTGCAATGTTTAAGCCATGAGACTGGGATTTGGTACATGGGAAAAAAGCGAGCATGCCTATTACGACTGTAATAAGTGTTCTTGAAAGTACTATCATTTCTGTCGATTTTTCCATTCTTTGTATTAGAGCTACACGGCTGGCATTTGGCACAAAGTTGTATGTGAGCACGCTCACTGCAAAGATAGTAACCGTTTTTGAGAATATTCATTACTTTTATTGACTTCATCTTTTTTGTAAAGCTGAAGCTACGAGGCTGAGATGGCACTGGTCCGAGGGGTAAGTGAGCATGCTGTAAATTCTATTATCACACTCGGAATTGACGAAAACGGTAAATTTAGCTAAAGTTGTTATAAATTCACTTTTGCCCGCCTTTACCTTTTAAAATCTTGCCCCTAAAATAAGAAAAGCACAAAGATCTTCCTGGTCTCGAGGGAAGAAAAGGCTTATGAACTGAGGCGGCAAGATATTTCCGCTGAGAACTTCTACGAGTCAATATCTAATTTTACAGAAATTTCCTTTAAATTTACTTCTGTCCCTTCCACTCTGCAAAAACCATACTTCTGCCTCTGAAAGCAGAAAGTGGTCTCTGGAAAAGGACAGACCCATGATCCCACAGGACATTTTCACTAAAACTTTTGGCCCCCAAACTTCGCAAAAGCGACAAAACTCAAAAACAACACTTCTGGCCCTAAAAGCAAAAAAAAAACAGGGAGCTTAGTCTCGAGGGAAGAAGGAATCATGGCTTCAGGCAGCAAGTAACTTTCGCTGAAAATCTTTGGGTGTCAATGTTTATTCATACAGAAACTTGCTTGAAATTCACTTCTGGCCCTTCTACTTCGCAAAAACCATACTTCTGCCTATAAAAGTAAAAAAGCACGAAGTTCTTTCTAGGGAAGGACAAACCCATGAGCTTCATCCGACAGGACATTTTCGCTAAGACGTTTGACCCCCAAACTTCGCAAAAACCACACTTCTGGCCCTAAAAGCAAATAAGGAGCTTTGGTCTCGAGGGAAGAAAGATTTATGGCCTCAAGCAGCGAGATATTTTTGCCAGAAGTTTCTAGGTGTCAATGATTATACAAAAATTTGCGTAAAATTTACTTCTGGCCATTCTACTTTGCAAAACCACACTTCTTCCTCTAAAAGCAAGACAGCACATATAGCTTCTTGGTTTCGGGGAAAAGACAGAACCATGAGCTTCGTGCGACAAACATTTTTTGGCTAAGGCGTTTGACCCCCTAGACTTGGGAAAAACCAGTACTTCTGCCTCTAAAAGCAGAAAAGCACAGGGAATTTAGTCTTTAGGGAAGGACAGACCCACGAGCTTCTTGCGACAGAACATTTTCACAGAAACTTTCGGCCTTTCTACTTTGCAAAACCACACTTCTTCCTCTAAAAGCAAGACAGCACAGATAGCTTCTTGGTTTCGGGGAAAAGACAGAACCATGAGCTTCGTGCAACAAACATTTTCGCTAAGGCGTTTGACCCCCTAGACTTGGCAAAAACCAGTAACTGAAACATCATTGAGATTGCCAAGACGTGAATCACCAGTTGCGCCCTTTCCATTTAAACCTGAATGATAGCTTTATTACAACGAAAAGTCCACTGCTATCTCATTGGTCCCTTTACAATGTTATGTCATTCCTCAAATCATAGTACTTCCTCTCTCAACGAATATTGTAATTATGCGAAACATTGAAATGGTTCGATATATTCACATCCTGTAGCTTTGCTCTCATATAATCAACACAGTGTTCAGAGACTCCAACCAGCTATATACACTATTAGATATGTCAGAAGCACTTGAATGCTTTCGTAATGCACATGAAGACGAACCTCTTATAGCAGACAGGATCTGGTTCGGAGCTTTACTGATACTTCTCACAGCAATATCGTTTATACTTAATTCACTACTGTTGATTATTACTATGAAGATGAGTATTTTCGACAAACCGATCCGATATCATGTTATTAGCATGATAACCACTAGCCTTGTGTACTTATCCGCCCATATATCCGGGTTGATACCTGCCACTATTTTTGCCGTGCATATGCAGGATCTCTGGAATATCATACTGTCGTTTGCGAACCACCTAGGTTATTCGGCGTTGATGTTCACAAATACAAATGTGGCAGCGGATCGGTTTATGTCCTTTTTCATGAAAGAGGTAAGCAACTTGTTGTGAAAGCTATGAAACGAATGTGCCTGTTCTTTTCATGGTGAAAGATGCATTTTGAAATGAAAAAGAAGTCTCATCTGGAAGTTATGAGGGCAGAAAATCGACAGCCTGTGTAAGGGCATACGAATTTATTAGGTTGGAAACTAAGTTTTGTAACTGATCTCATAACTTCTCTCTCACACAACTTGGCGCACTCAAATTTTGCCACTGCGTTGGTTATTACGTAAGCTACATGCGCAGCTGGTGTCCTACCAAATTCTGACGTCGCAGTGAGGGTTACGGTAGGTGTATGGTATGAAGGGGAAAATTCAAAGTTTGACGGATTTGGCTGGAACTTGGCATAGGGGTGATTTCCTCTCCCACCCCTCTTATACCCCCCCCCACGATCCTCTCCCAAGTGTCCTGTCAAATCAGGTTCTAACTCTTTCTCACCATTTTACTATCTCAGACTTCCCATGTCGGAGCCAGACTTCTCGTACCCTAACGAAAGTGTCTAAACTTCCTTACCCCAGAACTTTTTTGAACGAGAGCATTGAGTTCCACGGTGCCCATTCTTTCTCCTTGCCCAAAGATAGCAATAGACTGAAACTTTTTATGGCCAGAGTACCCAAAGTCCTACCCCATAAAAATTGAATGTGCAAATAATATCAAAACAATAGCAATAGCGCTTAAACGAACCAGTGGTAATCTTTTCAGCACTCTATAAAGTAAAAACTCTTAGGTGAGATATATCTGCACTGCCGCTGTCTCATTCAAGCGCTCCTGCAATATCTTCGACGCGCTGCGACGCCAAAATATACGTTCAAACTTTAACATATCTGCAAGGCAAATACATGCCATGAGCAAAGTGTCGTGTCCGGGGTTTCAACATTTTCGGAACTGGTCGGACGCCTACATCGCTCTCACATAAAACTCATCTTTTTGCACTTTAACTCAAGAGCATCAACCGTGATGAAGCATCTCTTGCAAATCTGCGCAAACATTAACTACAAGAAAAAGCAAGACAGCGCAAAGCTTACTTCCTTCTCTAAAAGTAAAG
This sequence comes from Cylicocyclus nassatus, assembly GCA_958299035.1. Classification (NCBI taxonomy): domain Eukaryota; kingdom Metazoa; phylum Nematoda; class Chromadorea; order Rhabditida; family Strongylidae; genus Cylicocyclus; species Cylicocyclus nassatus. Next base: position 81,799,018 of record CATQJL010000316.1, on the reverse strand, counting down.
ATTCCAGATTAGTTAAGCTTGCACACCTGAGCCACCAAACATCTGTTATTATGTTATAGCTGTGACTTCGTGCACGATGAAAAACGCAGCGCGAATGAAACGTTAACAAATGCAAAAACAGATTGTTCCTTTTTAATTGCTGATAGAATTACAGATTTTGTGCCCTATCGGACATCAGTTTCCATCAATTTAGTACCGCGTGCCTCGACAAAAACTTTTTGTAGATATCCCCAAGCTCTAGCCAATCTCACCACTTGATGACACCAAAACGTTTAGGTGAGGCATCTGAAAAGAAGGGTGAGAAAAAAGACATCAAGAATTGAGAGCGAGGATGACAAAAGAGACGAAAACAGCAAGTTTACTACCAAAAGTTTGAGAAAGCATTCAAAACTTGGTATTTCCGGCGCAAACTTTGATGTTCCGGCGCCGGCTTTGCGGGACCGCCTCGCGGTTTTCCGCTTCCTGCTGCTTTTTTTAAAGCGGCCAAGGATTTCATATATTATAATTGGAGTATTCATTTGTCCTTACCTCACACTATTCACACGAACTCTTCCGCCACCAGTTCGCTTGCCAGAGCGCATCATTTGATCCAGCGCTGCTCTTGACATATCATAATATGCATTCACTGCATATAATAAACATGCTGTAGTTTGTAGGTAAGTATAATAGCAAAGAAACGCAGAATAGATCAGAAATTAGGATTTTACAGAGCTCAGCTGTCCGGCAATGTTGGAAAAATTGATGATCTTACCCTTGCGTTTGACAAGATGTGGCCTAGCCAGCTTGATCATGTCGACCATGCTGATAGCATTTGATTTGAATAATGGTGTCTGTTTGACATAGTGTAAGATCATGTGGATCTCCTTGTATGGCCCAGGTTTGGCGTGGTAAAATCCTACAACGCTTTTTGAGGAATACTGTTTCCAAATCTAAAAGCGCTAGTTCGATGCTACCTGTTTTGGGTAGTCTTGGTTCTTCTGCAGATTTTTTTCGCGACATTGATCTTCAGGCCGTGCAGCTCAAGTCCAGATTTCCACTTCTGCACATCCGCCTCCAATTCATTCCTGCTTCTCGCCATCAGAATCACGTCATCTGCGTACATCACGGCCCATGGAGGTTGACGATGAAGTTTCTGACTATCGTGTCCACAACTGTGATGAAGAGGAGAGGTGACAGCACGGATCCTTGATGAACGCCGGCTTTTATCTGGAAGTCTTCTGATTCTCCTGCTGCTGTTTGTACGTGGCTGGTCGCATCTCTGTAGATCATCTTTATCCACTGCACGTATTCTTCTGGAACCATGTGCTTCCGCAGCGCCCACCATATGATGTTATGCGGTACTTTATCGAACGCTTTCTCCAGGTCGAGGAATGCTGCATGTAACGCACACTGCTTTTCTCGGCTTCTTTCCATCATTATTCTGACGGTATGGATGGCGTCGGTTGTACTGCATCCCTTGACGAATCCGCACTGATTGGATGCCAGCTCCACAATTCTTCGAAGTCGTGTTTCTATTATTCTTTCGAAGATCTTTAGTGTGTGGCTCATGAGTCGGATGGGACGGTAAGTAGTGCAGTCAGCTATGTCTCCTCGATTCTTCCATATCGGTATTGTCGTACTTCTATACCAGTCGCGTGGCATCGTCTTCTGTTCTACTATCTGGTTTAGAAGTCGTGCTAGTTATGAGACTCCGGCCTGTCCACACTCCTTCTAGAACTCGTTGGAGACGTCATCTGGAGCCGTCGCCTTGCCGTTCTTGGTCTTCATTATGGCGATGCGGACTTCCTCTTCCGTGATTGCTGGTACCGGTCCATGTACAAGGTCGGCTGCAGTCGTCGTCGACGCGTATTCGTGGCTCGTGGATGCCATTTCTGCGAAGTGTGTTCTCCATCTCTCGTTTATCTCTTGTGGCGTTCTCAGCACTTTTCCCTGCTTGTCTTTGATGTTGTAGAAGTGCTCCATGTCTTTTGTAGCGTTTGTTCTTCTTCTTGCGATCCGATAGATCTCCCGCTCTCCTTCACGAGTATGAAGTCTTCTATACAGTTCCGCCACATATGCTTCTTTAGCTTCTTTAACTTTCTTCTTTGCTTCACGCTTCGCTGCTAGGTAATTCTGATGATCGTCTTCTAATCTTGTTTTCTGCCATAGCTTGTACGCCAACTTCTTCCTCTTGATCACGGATTGGACGGTCTCGTTCCACCACCAAGTTTCCTTATCTAGTCTTGGCTTTCCTGGTTTCGTACATCCCAGTAGATTCCCTGCCATCAGATGAACGTTGTTCTTCAGCTTCGCCCAGGATCGCTCCGGTTCATCTTCCAGTTCTGGTAGAGCTGACTCCATGGCTGCTTTCGCTTGAGCGTTGTCTTTGAGCTTCCACCACTTTATGCGAATTCTGTGCTCCACTGTTGGCTTTCTTCGACTCTTGACTGGGATATTCACATCCAGAATCAGCGGCCGGTGTTGTGGTACGCATTCTTCACTGGGGATGACTTTGCTGTTCTTTACGTATTTGAGCTCTCTTTGCCGCATAACCCAGAAGTCTATTTGCGATTTCCGCTCTCCGCTGGCATACGTGACGAGATGGTTGTCCTTCTTGATGAAGTATGTGTTTGCCAACGCTAATGCATGGGCAGTAGCGAACTCCAGAATGCGCTCCCCTTCGTCGTTGCGAATTCCATATCCGTGATTACCGTGACATTTACTTGCCCCACGTCGTTGTTCTCCTACGTGGCCGTTTAGATCTGCTCCAATTAGCAACGTCTCTTCTGAAGGTACCGATCTGACGTAGTCGTCGAGTTCTTGCCAGAATCCGTCTTTCTCCTCATCGGTGCAACCTGCTTGAGGTGCGTAGGCAGTGACTACTCGCAGAATCTTCATTCCAACAACTAGCTGCTTGATGCTCATGAGTCGGTCGCTTACTCGATCCACGCCTGTGATCCCATCTCTCAACCTTTCTGAGACGACTATTCCGACACCGTTTCTGCTGTTACTTGCTCCTTTATACAGAAGCTTGAAGCCATCTCCTAGATCGCGCGACTTTTCACCTTTCCATCTGGTCTCCTGGATGCAGGCGATGTCCACTCTGCGTCTTCTGAGAAGATCCGCAAGCTCTCGATGTCGCCCTGTGAGGGATCCCACGTTGATGGTAACTAATCGAAGCGTATCTGATAACTTGTTCCGTCGTTTGTACTCGTAATGATGATGAACTAGCTTCTTTGGCCGTCCCCGCTCATCTTGTTGGGACGGTAACCCTCACTTACTGTTCGCATTTGTCGGGCTCAAATGCGCGTCGCCTCCGGGGGACGCCCTAGCTTGTAATCGAGATTCTTGATGAGACATTAAAAGAGCATTGTGATACGACGGGGTTTCTTCTTCAGCCGGCTTGTCGCTTGCTTTCCTTTGGATCAGCAGCCTGACGCTGGATTCGTGGGCAGAGCTTTTTGCCAAAGAAATTAGGCCCGCCGCGGAACCGAACCTGTGACCTTCCTCGCCGTAATCTCTGCATCGATCAGTGTCGAAAAATAACCTAAACACCTGTTGCACATTTTAAAGGATCACTTTTTCTGTCACAATGTTTGCTTGGCGCTAATATTATTAGTAAAAGTAAATCATGCATTTTTTAGCGAGCTCTTGATTTCTCTTCAAAAAGGCAGTATTTCACCAAAATTGAATGGTGCGGGTTTCCGCATACTCTGTAAGAGGACCCCTTGAATATGCCAGCGCGCTGAGTCCGACTCGGTCGGCTCCTCCGAAAAAAATGCACTTAAAGTGTCCCGCAAACGCGGTTTGGGCTGCAATGGCCAAGGTCCGGTCCTGTCCTGGTGGCGTCCTGGTCTATGACGTTGCTACTATGGGGCGAAGGTTAGGTTAAGAACAACTCGTTTACGTTGCTTTCGCGAGTCTTTGAAGAACGAGGTTTTCGCACGTTTTATGCGATTTTGACGTCGAGTCAGACAAGGTCTGAAAGGCTTGCAATATGCAAAAATCTACTACCATATTTTGGTGAGACACTTGTAAGCTCTGACTGCGGAAATAAAAGCGGAAAAGTAGGTCTTTTGAGGTTTGTTGATTTGTGGCAAGCTCGTGAAAAATGCAAAAACTGCGCAATAAAATAACAGCCAATCGTGAAAAATTCAAAAACTCCGCAATAAAATAACAGCCAGTGTCACAACTTTTCTGACCTCCTTCTAGCTAAACAATTTGTGCTGGCCGGGCTTTTCTACGAAAAGTTATGATTCTCGAAAATATAGCAGAAAAGGGAGAATTGATTTTTTCGCATTTTTCCTGAAAATCACAACTTTTTATGAAAAGAGTTCGACCAGCACAAACTTTGTTCAGTCCGAAAGGGGAGGTCGGAAAGCTTATGACATTGCTCGTCTTAAATTTCATTGCGTAGTTTTCAGATTTTTGACTGGCATGCCTCAATTCAACAAACCTCGAAAGAACTCACTTTCTATTTTCTATGTCTGCAATCAGAGATCAGAGTAAGCAGGATGTCAATAAAGGTGCACGACTTGCTCTTTCCAATAAAACTGAAGCCAAGAACATTGCGGTAGGAAGATTACGACTTTTTGGAATAGTGCGACAGAACATTCGGTTTAACCTAATATAACAGGAAGGATTTTCACCAAAGTTCGGGAACAATATGTTTTGTATCAGATGTTTCTTTGAGCATGTGAGCTCTAGATTTTACTTACGTAGACACCTAGATGGCCCGTCTTCACGTAACGTGCGGGCCCTGGCATAGAAGTTTCCTTCGATCCCTGTCCCTCGCTTCAGAAATCCACAATCTTCTCGATTGTCGCCGGTGGCTGCGTCTTCGAGTTCCAGGGGCAAAAATCGTATCCAGATGATGTCTCAGCTGGTCCCTTCGTTCCACGAACAAGTCTGTCCATCTCGTTAGAGGTCATCCTCGGGGACGTTCTGCTTCGCGGAGAATCCACTCTGATGTTCCTAATGTCCATCTGTCGTCTGTTCTTCTCATGATGTGAGGGCTCTCGATGCTCCACTTTCGCGACGTATTTCGCTAGGTCACGAAGACGGGACATTCTTCTCATATCCGTACTGCGAAGTCCGACAAGATGATGTTTTTGTCGCGTCATCTTCATAAGACAGCTTAAGCGCTCCGTGGGTAGTCTTCAGAGCTTTCGACGTGGCTACCATGTCGGCCCAAGTCTTAGCTACTTAACAGAGCGCCGGGAGAACGCTTAAGTGGAATAGGTGGGCCCGAGCTCCGGGTGCGGAAGTTGCTTCCTTCAGAGGCCCGAGGACAGCCCGGGCTGCTCTTCTTTTCCTGTTAAGTTCTTACTTCAAGTCGTTCTTCAAGTTCATCGAACGTCCAAGATGAACTAAAGAAGTCTCCATGGTGGGGGTGCCCACCAATCTCTCTGCATCTTCACAGAGGGCGTTCTTCATGAATTGAGTCTTCTTCGATTTATTCGCCATCCGATCTTCTTCCCTCTTCGTTTAGTTCCTTCAACATCTTCTCTACTTCAGTGATACTGCTCGAAAAGAGAACGATGTCGTTCAAAAAACGAAGGTTCGACAGGAATCTCCTATCAACTCGAATACCTCTCTCGTTCAAGTCCAGTGACTTCATCATCCACTGCAAGGCCGCGATGAACAGCTTCGGCGAAATGGTGTTGTCTCGTCGAACCCCTTTTCCAATAGGATGGTCAAGGGTGCGATGAAATAGCTGCATCGTCGTTGTACAGTTCTTGTAGGAGTCGGCTAACACCTTCATGAGAGCTAGGCCCACTCCTTGGTCGACTAGCGCTGAAAGAATTGCTTTGATCTCGCCGCTGTCAAAGGCTTTCCCATAGTCGACGAAGGTTAGAACGAGAGGCAATCGGTATTTTCGGCAAAATTCTATAACCCTCGAAACCGTCCGGATATAGTCCATGCAGCTGAATTCTTTGCGACCAGCTTTTTCTTGAGGCTGAGCTTCACGCAGTCCTACATAGGCAAGGAGGATAACTTTTGTGGAAAGCTTGTACGACATACTCAGCAGGCATATTGGATGGTAGTTCCAAAGATCCTCCCGTTTACCCCTTCAGAAAAGTTGTTCACGTTCTCCACTGGCTGGAAATCTTTTTCTTCTAAAGGTAAGATGGTAGGTGCGACGCGAGAATCTCGCGTAGACGTTGTCCTCCGGCTCGTAAAAGTTCGACAGAAAGATGGTCTGGTCCTAGAGCCGTGGACGTCTTCAAGTCAGAATTGCGGTGCGCACTTCACAGGCAGAATCCGGGGTGTTACTTTTCCAGTGGCAAAAATGGTCATTGGTACAGGTGTTGATGAGCGGAAGAGCTTGGTGTAGAAGTTCTTCGCGATAGATTCCATCTTATATCGGGAAGAAGTCAGGGTCCCATCTTCATTCAATAGTGCGGCCAGCGGCACGTGATTTCACTGAGTTTTCGACACTTCTCAAGACTTCTTCCTTCGGCTGCTTCCAGTACTTGGCTCGCCTGTACTTCCTGAGGTCTTCCTGCAAAGCTGTTCTGCAACTTACCGTTGGCTATCAGTCTCTCGAGATGGGTTGCATTTGGATCCTGTTTTTTCTCATCTGTCGTACTTCCTTCGTCGGACTTCGCTTCCTGCATAGCAATGACGTGGTATTTAGTGTACTCTGTAGCGTCGAGAAGATCGTGGAGGTCCGCGTTTGTGGAGACTGTCCTGGCGTTGTAGATGCAGAGCGTGAGGTAGTTTCCATGGCGTACCGTTCGGGCAGACTGTCGTTTTTGTGCGATCCAAAAGGCGCCCTAAGGACCCTGTCTTCGTTCTGGCTATCACCTCGTGCCGTAGGCGGCATCCGATATACAGGGCTTTTTCTTTATTTCTTCTTGCTGACGGAGTAATAGAAGTTTTCCCGGTACTTTTCCGTTATCCGGACACATTTTTCAAAAAAGGTTATTGCTTCTTTTCTTGTACCATATTTGCTCCTCTATTCACAGGAAAGGAGTGTCAACCTTCTGCCACGTGTCAAAAAAAATTTGACACTCATCCACATGTTTATCAGGTTTTACCAAGAGTTTGTATTGCCCTACTTACTGACTTGAGTTTAATCGATTTTTCAATCAATAATGACCCCATTTTCGAGTAAACAATTTCAAAAATATATATCACTAGCTGGCTTACCCGGCTCCGCCGTATGTTCCGAATAGAAAATTCCATTTCTTAACCGATCCGGACCAAACTTGGCACACATACACTTCGGCCTCGGCGGGTGTCACAGTCCACTTTTCGTCATCGATCGATATCGATTTTATCGATTTTTTGCAAAATTTGAGCTACGGGGCTGGAAGTTGGCACAGGGGGTAATCAGCATGCTCGATTTTGCTCAAAGCTCAAATTTTGCAAAAAATCGATAAAATCGATATCGATCGATGATGAAAAGTAGCCTATGACACCCGCCGGGGCCCGAGTGTATGTGTGCCAAGTTTGGTCCCGATCGGTTCAGAAATTTTCTATTCGGAACATACGTACACACAGACATACAGACATACAGACAGACATACAGACAGACAAACAGACATTCAGCTTTATATATAAGATTATGATTATGACGTTATTCTATTATTAATGAACAGACTGGAATTACTCAGAATAGAGAATTTGATAGATTCTCAGTAGCGAGGTACTTCAGCCATAATTTACAGTCCTTCTTGGCTAAAATCGCATGGCGGACAGAGTTTGAAGAGAAAGTCATTTTTGAATCATTCCTATAAGCAATGAATGTCCTAATATAAGGTCTAAATTGTTTTTTTCTTACAAAAGCCGTTGAACAGCTTTTAGGTGATCATAAATGCTCTTTTACCTCATGGCGAATACTTTCGAAAAAAAAGCATTTCAAATTGGACTGAAACATGTCAATTTTTTTCTTACACGTGGCAGGGAGCCGGTCCTCGTAGAATCATAAAAAAATTGCCCTCAAAATAAATAGCATTCATGAGAGCCTTTTGAAAAACGGATAACGGAAAAGTACCGTTATCCCTTATAAGAGCAGACTTACTAGGCCCTACTCTTGATTCCCACGAGGCAATCGCTGACGCGAGTGTGGAGCAGGAAGAACGCCTAGCGTCCGGAAAGCCAGATGGCGGGGGCTCTGGCCCGATCGGCTCTTAGCTAGGCATCCGGCCGAAACCGGAAACGTCGAACTCCTTCACAGCTTGGGAAGCCCTACCAGAGTATAAACTCGGCTGTGCAGCAAATCGACACCCAGTGTCACTCCCACTCCACTTGAGGCGGCCGACCATTCTGGAAGATTTCAGTTCTCCAAAAAACAGTAGATTTTCTCATACATATGGGCGATACTCAGCTGTTCAATAAAGACAGCAACAGATAAAACGAATTCTTTTGTACTTCAACGAATATATTAACCAAGTAATAAATAGTGAGGACTAAACCCTTGCCTTCATCAGAAGAGGTCCCTTATTTTTGTGAGAAATGAATGTTTCAGATTCAAGAGAGTCTTGTGTCGAATAGAACAGCTTATGCAATCTTCGCATCAATTCCGTGGATTGCATCAATCCTGATTTCAGTAAGCATGGCTTTTGAGGGTTGCTTCGTACTTACGGATCCTTACAAACTGACATTTTCATACGGGTGCAGGTAGGTAAAGAAAGTACGAAAATGCAAGTTTTTTCAGAAAATGTGGTGCTTAACTCAAGCGTACTGATTTCCATGAACTAGTAAACATGCTTTGTTTATTCAGCATTTGCGAAGTTTTTGGACCCGTGCAAAACTACTTTGAATACATATTTCCTGGTATCAACTTTGTATTATATGGTTTGGTTTATGCCGAAATTGTTCGAATACAAATGAGATTCAAAAAGGACATGAAAAACGCCAAAGTGAAGTCTCAGAATAAAACAATCAGATTGGTAGGCATAAATGTAGCTCAATGCGCTAACAATACAGACTTTATCTTCATGTCTTCTTTTAGGTGATTCAATTTTCCCTTTTATGTGTTATACAATTCGCCAGTGGTACATGTTTTTGGGCTCTACCACTATTACTGCCAAATAGTGACTGGGCCTCTTACTTGCCAATGCTTATATCTACGTTAAACTCTATGGCAAATCCAGTGGTTATGCTTTTGTTTCAAGCAAGAGTTCGGAAGGCTTATATGACTATCATGAAAAATCGAAGTATCAATTCCTTGCCCACTACTGTAACAATTATTCAATCTAGATCTCAATTTGATACGAAGTGGGCGTCTAGAGGTTTCTGAGACACTTTGCTATAAGGTATTTTCATTGCTCGTAAGCGCATTCATGTAGACATTTTGAGTTTTGCTTGCAAAAATAAAACTGTGTTCTGACGCAGTTTTCTTTTCTATTTAACTCCAAGTAACTAGAGTGCAAAGCAAAGTGAAAGGTTAAGTGAGATACAAACCATACAAAGTAATAAACATTTAATCAAAAAATTTGCATGTAATTCGTTCCTCAGCGACTTCTTTGAGTTATCTGTGTTTATCAAGTTTCTGGAAACCGAAATGATAGTAGTGCTTCCTTGAGGATTGGAATTAACTGTCGAAAAAAGAGAATTTGGTCACTTTAATGAGATTTTTCTACAATATAATTTGAACTTTGTCAGTAGTGTGCTGATACTAAAAGCTGATTACTATTTAACATTGTGCATTCATGCTTTTACTCGTTTTCAAATCATTTGAAACCTAGTTGGTTCTAATACCCACGGGTTTGTTACTACTGTTTATGGTGAGAGTCACAATGGACCATATATAGGCAAAAATTGCAGTTTCAGAGTCTGTAGCTTTGGAAGGGTATAGATAGATCTACTACAAGAAGCAAACATTTTACAGAGAAAACAAATGCAAAGTTTTCATCTGTTATGGAATACAATAAAGGGAGAATTTTGTATGCGTGAGAATCTACATCTGAATGTTGTAAAATTTGCTGTTGCAAGCTCTCAATAGACATAAATTAAGGACGGAGCTGCATTTGATCACAATACTTGCATCTATTAAGTTGATGCACAATTCCTGCACCAAAATAGGTACAGACCGCAATAACTCGAAATAATCCTATATCCCAAGTAGGATTCGATACATCATTAGATAGAGCAAACCTAGCTCTACAAGATAGCGCCTTAAGTTTTGCAGCAGCTTTAATCCAAGCGAAGATTGAAGCCAAAAACGAAAAAGGTCCAAGCGCCCCAAAAAACCAAGAAAAATTTGGAAGTCAGTTTAAAAAAATTCTTCAAAATTTCTAAATTGCTCATGCATTGTCACTTCGTATGAGACACCTCCCTATGCAGTTGCCGTATTTTTTTCTCAGCTAGAAACTAGGAAAACGAAGTTTTTCATGTTTTTTTTTCCAAAACAATGCTGAGATGTTTTAGCACTGACAGTTGTATACTATAAGACCTTAGAAGCACGAGTGTGAATTTTCAGCTTTTTATAGCAGCTAGTTTACGAGAAATATTGAATTTTTGGCAACTAGGCAAGAAAAATTCGGATGAAGAGAGCTAGATTCGTCATTTCTCATCAACTAGCAGTTCTAAAAGGCTGAAAATGTAAAGTTTCACTGCTAACGGCATGTACTATACAACTGTTAGTGCTAGAACATCTCAGCACTAATTTGGCAAAAACATGAAAAACTTCGTTTTCTCATCGTCTAGCTGAGAAAAAAAATACAGGAACCGCATAGATAGATGTCTTACGTGGAATGCCTACGCGTGAGCAACAAAGAAATTTTGTAGGAGCTTTTTGAATGAAGTTACAATTTTGTTTTAATTGGTCTTAAGGTTTTCGAACGCAAGGTTTTTTTTTCAATTTCCGGCTCAAAACTTCGCGTGGATCAAATCTGGTGTAGATATTTGAGTACTATTTTGTAGAGCTAGGTTTGCGCTATCTAATGAAATATCGAATCCTATTTGGGATATAGGATTATTCCGGATTATTGCGGTCTGTACCTATTTTGGTGCAAGAATTATGTGCACCAACCTAATAGATGGCAAGATGACATAGAGAGTCTGTATTGAAATTGACAGAATTATTGCACGGCAAACATAAAGCAACCTTAGTGAAGAAGGTTTTGAGATATGAATGAAAATTCTATTTAGCGATCCCTTCAAAATGTGTAACTTGTTAGGCAAGCTGAATGTTTCTGCTCTCTTTTTGGCCAGTTAAGCGGCGCTAAAAGATGCCTATCCGGATTTCCTTGATCACCTCTTCTCACCTCCAACAATTTGAGTTCTTGCCGGGAAAGATATTTTGCAGCTTCCCTGGGTAATGAAGCTTCAAGAGCTTTGTGTATGTATGAGAAATCCATTGATAAATTCGCGCTGATATCCGCTTCTCAACAGACATGGTTATTTCTTGAATCCATAGAATCATTCAAAAGCACTTACAATGTTGTAATAGAGACTATAGGCAGCAGCAGTAGGAAGATTGAAAGCGGCGATTGTTTATCCCAGCTGTCCGAAAACAAAGTAGTCTATAATTTTGCCTCTGAAAACAAGTAGGCTGCAATTTTGCTATTTTGAAAGAAAGGTAAGAAATGTGGAACATTATAATCCAACGAATGAGGATGTTGACAAGAGCTAGTCGTTGACCAGCCTTTGGAATTCGCCATCGACAAGATTTTCTTACGGTTATTCAAAAGGAACTAACTTTGCCATCAAAGTAGTGATGTGGTGGAGAGAGGTCTTATTTTCGCTTCGCAAATCTCGCATCGGGTTCACAATTAGCTTGATCAATTCGTCCGGCAAGCTAAACCTATAGTCGATTGATTTGAAACAATAACAATTTATTCCAAACTGTGCTGAAAGAGAGAAAGCTGTTTACAGAAATTTGAGCAATTATTTGCTTTTGCTTTTTCAGTTACAAGTTATATCAAACATCCACAAGTATTGTGGAGTAAAAATAGTATTTTGTCTCATGACTTTTGCACTAATCTTTAAATGAGTTATTCCATTCTCATTAGATTCTTGTTTTTTTATTTTCTAGAAGAAAAAAATCATCAACTTTCTAGGGGTTTAAAGCAAAAATCACTATTCACAAATTTCGGTGATGCAAGCTGTTGAAACTCTATGCCTAGTCTTTTCAATTCATTGGCAGAAGCGCTGAAAGGTCTAATAACGAAAAGTGCTTTTATTTTTGATTTCTTGTGATCTACTGTTGCTATTATAAATGTGGAGAGCTGCGATCGGACTTTCCTTCTAAGTTATGTTTTTCGATTTTCTGATTTGACTTTCAACTTTGCAAAGTCATGGGTTTGTTCGATAAGTAAACCTGCAAGCTATATACTTTAGTTCAAAAAATGATTAAAAGTTTATTTTCTGCTGTAAATCGTCATTCGTGCAAGTTTCTACCCAAGAAACTGAGGAAATTACAGAAATGCAGCTCATGGTGGTTATCTTCTGTGGCAACTAACGAGAAATAACAAATTCGGTAACTGGTTCACACTCGCATTTACCGTTCTGCGCAAAGCTTTTACTTTTTCAAAGCTACCGATGAGTTTCCCAAAAAATGTGCCTACTGTTTGATTGTCAATAACTCTCTTGTCATGGAGTCTTCACTGTTTGATTCTAGACCAAGGGTCATGTCGATTATCGTCCTCCTATCTTTCTTCAAAGGAAGGTGGACGGTTTGAGATCTTTTGCAGCGAAGAGTGCGCTACCTTCGAAAGTTGGTGAAAGACACTGAACGGAACGACGATGCTCTAACTAACTTTGAGAGATATTGCCAAATCAATAGCATCAAAAAACCTTAAAACAAGAAAATGAGTACCACAAGAGAATCATTCAAACTGTGGTCTTACTTTACGCGTTTTAATTCTACGAAGCAGGGCATAAATTTGTGATTTGAATCAGCACGAATTTTCAACCTTTGGAGGGAAGCATGGGCTTCAAAACACATTCTTCATCGTATATAAAAGTGCGACATAGAATCCTATTGTAATCATTCATTGCTGTTTGAAGAGCGCGGTTTTTTAATTGAACTTTCTCATTAACCATCTCCTAGACAGAGAATAATTTCAACGGGTGAGTGAACATTGTGCTTTTGTAGATATTATCGCCCTTGCGGCTTGTTGCTAATTCGCTCAGAAAGCTAGGCCGCCGTATGCATTGTCTGTCAAAATTCCATTAGAATGTCGAAGGGAAATCTATAATTGTGAAAATATTTTTGTGCCACTGATTGATGCCGTTGATGGACATTTATATCACTGAGCGATATATCCACATACTGTACTATGTTTGCTGATCTATCTGCAATTTTTAGTGATTTCCACTTTAAAAGGACAGCGACTTACATATTATGCTAAAAAATGAAAGCATATTTTGACTGAAACAAATGAAAATGGAGGACTTTACGTAATTTTTATATAGAAAAGGGAGAGTCTTCATGTACATATTTGAACCGTCTGTTTTTGTGCATATGTGTAGTTCATGAGATTTTTTATTCATTTTCAGAACTGTGTTGTCTTTTTCACAGGTACATCAGCATTTGAAGCTAGAACAATTAAGTTGCCACCATCGGCGACGATTGTTTGGCCGACAATGCAAGATGACTGGACTTCGTCAGCCAGAAAAGCGATAACCGTTGCGATTTCTGATGGATCAGCAATTCTGCCGCTAGGCACTTCGAAGGGATTTCTGGCATAAGATGCGTAGAACTAAAAAAAGATATATTTTTGGGTTAACTTAATGCATTACCTTTGATGCGACTTCATCAGATACACCACTATTTTGTGCAAGACTTGTCATAACTCTACCGGGACTAGAAAATGCTATTTTCTCAAAGACCCATATGTCATCTGTCAAAAATAAATGTACTCTTTACCTCGCATTGTTTACTCGCACTCCTTCAGCAATAAGTTCGATTGCTACAGCTCGCATCATCTGATCCAAAGCTGCCTTCGACATCGCGTAATACGGTATTTTTGCGTACTCTAAACTATAAACGTTGACAGTTCACAGTAATTTTGTCAGTGCTGCTCATTGCTGTTGGCAATCCGGCAATGCTCAAGACATTGACGAACTCACCCTTAGATTCGAATAAAAAACAAATGTATACGCATTTATCCAACAATGAAGCAATGGAAATCAGTCGATTTTACTCACCATTATCAGATTGAGCATGAAAAGTAACAAAAAGCATATAATCGATCAATTCCATTGAATTGTGTAATAACTTCGTTAGCATTTTTTCTTTAATTTTTTAACGTTTTTTGTGCCCTTTAGTAACGAGATTTTGATGACAAAGGCTCTCCTCCTCTATCGATTTTTGCTTCAGTTTTAGATTAGAGCTTCCAAACAAATTTTTTCTGACTTGGAGGAGGGAGGGAGATGCCATTTTCGACGAATTTATAATTCTCGGAAAGAAGATAGAATATTGCATGGAATGCCACCCCTTAGAAAGCTTTGTTCCACGAAGTGTGGTTTATTTTAAAAAAGCGAAATATTTTCAAAGCGACCAATATATGACAATTTTTTTCTTATAAACAGAAAAAGGGAAACCCGTTGTGTTCTAAGATTTGCACTTCCTTGTAGCGATACTTATAAGTTCTTCCAAAAATTTGTGCTGATTTTTCTCATATTTCCTTACTACCTCAAGGCCATGCTGTTTTCTCCCTGTGATCGTAACTTTAGCTCCTTCCTTAGCGAAGAATACAGCTGTTGCGGCTTCAATTTTAGACGAAGAACCTAAGATAAAAGATATAATGTTCACATTTTGTCAAATTCATGTTACCTGTAATGATTGCTACTTTTCCGTGGAAACGTGGCATCTTACGAACTCTACGAAGTTGTCAAGACAGTGAAGCAAATGGAGATGAAAATAGTCCGTGGCTGTGATTTGTGGCCAGACCGCTGGTGCTTAAAACTTGGCTTCAAATTCATTTTGCGAACCGCTATGCAAAATAGTCTAAATAAGGAGAAGCTGTTTATAATAGAATGTGAATTGGGTGGTGCAAAATAATCAGTTCAAGTGTTCATAACAAACTATACGGCAACACACTACTATAAAAAAGTAGACAAGCAGCGCTGCACTGCTGTCACACAATTCTTGGAAAAATTCGGGTCTTTGCTTTGTTCTCTCGTTCTCTATAATTCCTTTCTCCCCTTATCGTTGATGACACGCTACAACAGTCAACAATTCTTCTAAATCGTAACACGCTACAATGCCTTAAAAGCTCAATAGAAAGCAGCGTAAACAATAAATACTGAAGAAGACCACTGTGCTACAAATAAAGGAAATACATCATTGTACAGGGTGTCCGAAAAAAATGTATCCACTTTTTGATTGTTAATAACTCTCTTATTATAAGGTCTTTCGAGAATCGGCAAGCGCCATTTAGTAGAGCTGGCTTCAACTTAGATTTACAGTATAGAGCAAATTGTCCATCTTTCTCCGTTACTGTAGGATTACGGTAGAAATTTGAAAAAGGGTTTTGGGCCATGAAAGGCCATATTTTGCCTCAGAAAGGGACCAAACCTTTTGAAAACTTTTACACTAGGCCCATTAGAGTTGCTGATTCTAACTGCAAAGTTCCCAACTTATTATGATGAAGAGTTATGCGAGGTAAGCAGTAGCGGCCATTTTCTCAATGTTTTTAAAAACTACGGTTACACCATTTAGAAAGCTTCGCAATCTTGAGAATAGTTGAGTATTGAACTCAGCGTCCCTAAAAACCCTATTACATAAGTTTTCACATTTATTTAAAAAATTTTGAGACGTCGGTTTTTTTCCACATTGGCACCATATGTTTCAAGTTTCTACCGTAATCCGACAGTAATGAAGAGCGGTCGGTGATTCGCTCTATACTGCAAATCTATGTAAGTTGAAGCCAGCTCTACAAAATGGCGCTCACCACTTCTCGAAGGACCTCATAATGAGAGTTATTAACAATCAAACAGTGGATACTTTTTTTGGGACACCCTGTACCAGTGGCGTACCCAGGATTTCAGCTCGGGGGGGGGCGACAGAAATTTTTTTCTAATGAAGGTGCGTGGCGTCAGCCACGCACTCCGAAAAATTTTTGGTGATGGTTTCAAAAATTTTCGCGGCCTCATAACCCCGAAAATCCAGAAAAAGGGGGCGTGGCGTCAGCCACGCCCCCAAAAAAATTTTTTTATAAAGCTAATTTGAATTTTTAAAAAATTTTAAAAAGTATTTTAATTATTTACAAGTATAAACAAGTCATTTGCACATTTTTATAACCCTTATAAGTAACTTTCAAAAATTTCGCGACCCATTCTCGGGGGGGGGGGGCGCGCCCCCCCCCCGCCCGCCCCCCCTCGGTACGCCACTGCCCTGTACATATCCTTTGATTCAAGTGGATTGGCGGCTGGAAGGCGGGGCTTCGTGACCTAGTTAAGGCTAGAGGATGATCAAAGAGCATTTTTTGCGAGAAAGACGCAGACTGCATCGGGGGCGCGAGCGGCCTTACGTCACAAAGCCCCGCCTTCCAGCCGCCAAACCAGTTGAATCAAAAGTTACATTGTTTGAGCTGTTTTACCGTCATCGACATTACGGCTTTTCTACAATAATTAGCCTGCACTCTTCTGTGTGACTTTAGTAAGCAGCGTTCTCCATTTATACAGGGTGTCCCAAAAGTAAGTACACACTTTTCAATCGTCAATAACTCTCTTCCCAATAAGTCTTTTTTCGCCGATTAAGCACCATTCTGTAGAGGAGGCTTCAACTTAGATTCACAGTATTGAGCAAATCACCGACCGCTCTTCATCACTGTAGGATTACGGTAAGAACTTCCAGCAAGTAGAACTATTGTGAAATATGCCATCTGACGACATTTTTTTCAAAAAATCTGAAAAATAGTGTACTAAGGTTTTCGTGCACACTAATTCCACTACACAACTTTTTATGGGTGTTTCCAGCTTTTCTGATGGTGTAATCACATTTTTGACAAGTATTGAAAATTTGGATATCACGGTTTACCTGGGATAACTTTAGAAAGAGACATCATAGCATGGCGGAAATTTCATATTTGAAATCAGCAACTTTCATTACCTTAGTATGAGAGTTTTTAGCTTGTTTGGTTTTGTTCCGAGGCAGAATTGGTTTCCAATAGCCTGAAATCCTTGTCGAAGATTCTACAGTTATCCTACAGTAATGAAGAGCGATCGGTGATTCGCTCAATACTGTAAATCTAAGTTGAAGCCTCCTCTACAGAATGATGCTTAAGTGGCAAAAAAAGACGCAATGGGAAGAGAGATATTAACGATTGAAAAGTGTGTACTTACTTTTGGGACACCCTGTATAACCCTATGACCTCTCCCTCTCCGTATAATGTTTTCACTG
Source organism: Cylicocyclus nassatus (assembly GCA_958299035.1). Classification (NCBI taxonomy): domain Eukaryota; kingdom Metazoa; phylum Nematoda; class Chromadorea; order Rhabditida; family Strongylidae; genus Cylicocyclus; species Cylicocyclus nassatus. The sequence continues at coordinate 81,781,734 of CATQJL010000316.1, read as the reverse complement.
TTTAACAAATAAAAACTTTTTTTGGAGACTGACTGGCAATGTCCGCTTGTGTGTTCGTTTAAGCTCGCGTTTCCTCTTCTTAGCATATTACAATTATGACCCAATTTGGTGCAAGATCTATGTTTCTACCCATGCGATGGAATTAATTTTTCAAGGTTACACGACTATATATCACTCAAAGGGAGGAGGGGGTGGCTCGGCGCGGACATCTGCAACAAACAGACACTCTTGCATGTATGAAATCCTGCTGGTCCTCTACCCATCTCCTTGAGAGACATAGTTGCTCGATTTTCAAAGCTCACCTTCCTTTGATCATTTTCGTTCTGGAGACACAGTCGATTATGGAGGATTTAGGGGCGGTGGGCGTTGACGACGAGATGATCAAAGCTTAACCGATGAGGACTGTAGTAAACAAAATCTAGATTTTAACAAGTGATCAACTTTTCTTCAACTTCGGGACACGTCTACAGCAACATCTTTTGATTACACATACAACAACTGCTATAATAAGCACAAGTATTAGGTTGTTACATAAATCTATTTACACCTTGATTTCTTACTACATAAGTCGTGAGCTTCTCAATCTTAATAGGAATCCAGGGTACCATTTGATAGAGCAAAGCAAGCTCTACAAGAAAGTAAGCGAAAGTTCGCACCAGTTCCAACCCACCGTAACTCTGCATCCGGAATATGATTCGCACCAAAGGCTCAAAAAATCGCGAAAAATTCATATCTTTGTTCAAAAAAAAATCCTCCGCATCTCCAACACGTTCATGCAGATTGCCCACTATATCAGGCACTCATATGTACCGTTCCTGTATTTCTTCCTCATCTAGAAATCGAGAAAAGGAAAATTTTTTGAATTTTACAAAAACGAAGCTAAGTTTTTCTATTCATGTTGCTGTATACTACAAGCTCTTAGAAGTATAACCGTAGACTTTTAGCTTTCCACAAGCACTAGTTTTTGAAAAATACCAAATTTAGCTTCTCTCACTCGGATGTCCAATGCTAAATTAGGCAGTTTTGGAAAACTAGGGTTTCTGGAGAGCTCAAACTTTACGGTTATGCTTCTAAGGGCTTGTAGTTTTCCTTTTCTCGATTTATAGATGAGAAAAAAATACAGCAACGGTACATATGATTGTCTGACATAGTAGACATTTACGTGAGCAAGTTGGAGATTCGTAGCGTTTTCCTGAACAAAGATATAAATTTTTTGCAGTTTTTGAGCCTTCACTACGACTCAGATTTGGATGCAGAGTTACAGTGGGTCGAAGTTAGTGCGAACTTTTGTATACCGTCTTGTAGAGCTTGCTCTGCTCTATCGAATGGTATATGTACTTCTGTAAAGAACATGAGGTGCATGACTTACCGCCGTTCGAAGTTAAGTGTAACAAGACTTAGGTAACAACCTTCCAGATTTGATAGGCGTCCAAACCTAAGGATTGCAGAAAAATTCTTTTGCTCTGGAATAATCACAAAGACGGTGAAACTTACCTGGCAGCAAACTCGACATGCTTCAGTAGCAGCTCTTTTGGTGAAACAGGCTGATTGCGTAGCATCAGTGCAAGGCGTTCAGCATTTTTGGCATAAAAGCAGACAAAGTGAATAGAAACAGTTTCAAATCTTTGTTTTGGCGGTATTCGAATCGCATTTCGCTCGAGGATCGTCTTCTCGAAACTCGGGGGGAAAACATGGAAGAGCTTTTTCTTGTTTGCGATAGTCCTAAACCAAATACGATTTGGTAATTGGCTACCGGTAAGAAGAAGATGGATAGAAAAAAGTTAGTTACAGAAACGAAAATTTTGTTAAGTTGAAATGCATGTCAGAGCCGATCGAATATCTGATGAGTCCATTATATTTTTATCCCCGCCTTATTGTTGTTATTCCCGATTAGTTTTGTAACTCAGAAAATTCGTAAAGTTCGAAATGTATTGGTTGCTATTTAATACAGTAAATTTCGCTCGCGCATTTTTTACTTTCATGCTATAGAATTCCCCAGATTTTCCCAAAAACCCCTTTAAAAAGAGGTTTTCTGCTTTATTTTGCAATACCAGAGGCTGGGAATAATTTTGAAGTTGATCTTCGCTAATTCTGAACTTTTTCGTCTTTTCGTTTTACTCGGCAACAAAATCATCCGAGAATTTTCGACAGCTAATACAATACCACTCACAGAACATGCAAAATCCGGAAGTTCCGCGAAATCCCGGGAATTCCGCAAAATTCCGGAAATTTCGTGAAATTCATGTCAACCACGCAAATTACGCAGGGCCATTCTTTCCGAATGAGTATATTCAAAATCCGAAAACAGCATTGTACTCAGCTCGTCAAGGCAAATCTTTTTATATATAGATTGTGTCCAATACCATGTTTTTAATAGTCTTGAATTTGCATGCGGACGCCTCTTCGCATGGGTGTAACGCAAAGAGCATCACACATAGGAGACTGCAGTGGGCATCGTTCGATCTTTTTCGCTAAATTATCTTGCACTAAACAGCAACAGCAGACTCTCTTTCAAAAGAGATAGTAGAGCTGATAAACTCTGGAAAAATCAAGCTGTTCCAAGTTCTATTAGCCGTAACTTCCTTCAGAATGAACATTTTCGAAATCCGAAAGCATTGTGTTCATCTCGTCAAGTCGAATCTTACGGTATAGACATGCCCTTGAAAATCCGTTCCCAGTTTTTTCAAAATTTTTTGCGCGCGTATATTCACAAGGTCGCAATGCAGCACACATCAAACGTAAAAGACTCCAATAAGCACTGTTGGATTGTACTGCTTTCGCAGATTATAGAGCGCTAAAAGCAATCGGAGAATCTTCTTGGAAAAAGAAGAGCTGGTGAATTTTGAAAAAATACTGTTGTCTCAAATTTCGCCCACCGTGACCCTAAAATGAGAAGCTCTACTGCTACGCAGATGTGATTTTCATAATCAGCAGGTCAGATAGCCTCTATGAGCAAGTTTTGAAAGAAATTCGGGTGATTTGATTTTTTCTTGTTCTACGCCCTTATGCTCGCCGATGAGTTTTAGTCAAAATGTCGATGATTTTGGATTGTAAGGAAACTTCGCTTAAAGAGGTTCTCGAACACGCTGCTTACGATAATCGTCTTTTGCGCGGAGTACAGAGCTTTTTTAGCTGAGATATGGTGAGGAAACTTTAGCTAAGCCACGAAGGTTCGTAAATTCGCCTGCATTTTTCGAGCACCTCTTAGAAAATCTGCTTGCTTGCCTCTACAAGCTAAATTCACTAGAAAGCGTGCTATTTAAGGGTGCATGCATCTGGCTTCAATCGGAGCAATCGCCGAGTTACGGGCGTACGAAATCACGTCCTCATAAGTTTTGCCCAAAATGTAGATCGCCTGCTTCGTAGAAATTCCACCTAAGTGACTGTAAAACACTGCGGTTGCGAATTTATGTTCAACTCGAAAGATCCTTGAGATCTTATTTTATTGGATCTGGTGGTTGTATGTGCCTGAGCCCTCAAGTGAATATCAAAGATGGCTAAAGCTCAGGTCTAATCAATTACTTCCGGTACAGCAGGATAGATTCCTTAAGCGAAGTGAACACAAAATTCGCGACCGCAGTGTCTTACAGTCACTTAGGTGTAATTTTTACGAAGCAGGCGATCTTTACATTTTGGGCAAAACTCATGAGGACGTGATTTCGTAAGCCCGTAAATCGGCTATTGCTCAGATTGAAGCCAGATGCATGCATCCTCAAATAGCACGCTTTCTAGTGAATTTAACCTGTAGAGGTAAGCAAGCAGATTTTCTGAGAGGTGCTCGAAAAATGCAGGTAAATTTACGAACTTTCGTGGCTTAGCTAAAGTTTCATCACCATATCTCAGCTAAAAAACTCTGTACTCCGCGCAAAAGACGATTATCGTAAACAGCGTGTTCGAGAACCTCTTTAAGCAAAGTTTCCTTACAATCCAAGATCATCGACATTTTGACTAAAACCCATCGGCGAGCATCAGGGCGTAGAACAAGAAAAAAATCAAATCACCCAAATTTCTTTCAAAACTTGCTCATAGAGGCTATCTGACCTGCTGACCTGTCTTTTACGTTTGATGTGTGCTGCATTGCGACCTTGTGAATATACGCGCGCAGAAAATTTTGAAAAAACTGGGAACGGATTTTCAAGGGCATGTCTATACCGTAAGATTCGACTTGACGAGATGAACACAATGCTTTCGGATTTCGAAAATGTTCATTCTGAAGGAAGTTACGGCTAGTAGAACTTGGAACAGCTTGATTTTTCCAGAGTTTATCAGCTCTACTATCTCTTTTGAAAGAGAGTCCTCGGCCGCTGTTTAGCGCACGATAATTTAGTGAAAAAGATCGAACGATGCCCACTGCAGTCTCCTATGTGTGATGCTCTTTGCGTTACACCCATGCGAAGAGGCGTCCGCATGCAAGTTCAAAATTATTAAAAACAAGGTATTGGACACAATCTATATATAAAAAGATTTGCCTTGACGAGCTGAGTACAATGCTGTTTTCGGATTTTGAATATACTTATTCGGAAGGAAATCATGGCCCTGCGTAATTTGCGTGATTCCTGGAATTCCGCGAAATTTCCGGAATTTCGCGGTATTCCCGGAATTTCGCGGAAATCCCGGAAATTTTGCATGTTCTGTGAGTGGTATTGTAGTGCTATGCTAATCTACACCTGTAAGCTTTTGAAAAAATTTCCAAAATAAGAATGTGAAAGTTTAAAAAATGTACTTGACTTCTATGACAACTGTAAAAGATGAATAGCTGATTTATCGCACGCAGAGACAGATCGCCACTGCGGACCAGTCGGCGCCTCTCAGATCAAACACAATTCTGTTCCCCTAGTAGTCTGCTGCCTCTACCAAACACGCACTATCTTAATTGGACGCAACCGTGTTCAATCTTTGCGTGCAATGAATCGCCTCTACCAGTGCATACAAATGTCAAACCTTGGATTGAAGGACTTTCTCAAACGTCCGCTTTCAATATCTTCGAATTGGTCAGGTCTGATTTGTGGGGTATCAATGATTCCTGATGTTTAGCCAACATCTGAGCATTGCGCACTTGATCTCTTAACAATCTAACCTGAAAATCTAGTCCAATAATCTTTCATAGAAAATGGATTTTCACCTCTAAAAAACCACTATAGCAGGTCCCGAATAAGCTATTTCGCTAGTACTTGCTAGACCTCCACATGTGAGAAATAATGACAGTCACTTGTCATCTGAAGTACTTGAAAATTATGGGAATTTCTTTGGGGAATTGTTTGAAACCACTTAGAAGGGGATTTGTGGAACTCTAGCACTCAGTTAGACGTTGGGAAGTGACCTCGTATTTCCACATCAAGGTCACATCAGGCATCAGAGCAAAAGCATTGAGCATACCACAACTTCCAAATATGTCCATTACACTGCAGTAAGTGCAAGAATCCTAGAATATCGCTGCTTGAACACAGTGCAACTAGAACAGGACCCTAACAGCCTAGCCATTACTGCACTTTCTCGCGCAGAAAGCATGTGCAGGAAATTTGCGAACTGTTTCGAACACTCAGACACTCGCTGTTGACCCGCCAGCCCAAAGTTCTGTGTAAGCGCTGAATGAAGGCGCAACACAACTAATCGGCCTCGCGACGAAATCCCGAGACAGCATTATGTGTCGGAACAATGCTGCTCGAGACAACGCTTTGACGCGACCCGCATCTTGCAGAAAATACGCGGCAGCTCGAGGGCGACACATCCTGATGTCCGGACGCAACTGGAGCGCGTTATCTCGCAGTAGTAATTTCGCTATATCCCTACTTGCTGTACATCACATATATGTATATGTATGTATGTATGTACACGTATATATATGAATTCTACAACCAAACTAACCAATTTATTACTTCTAAAATGACATAAGGATTGATTGGAAACTTTATTAGCACATAGTGAATACTTCAATCTTAGGAACGTTTCAATGTTAGAGTTATGTTTAATGTAGCCACGGAAGAAAATCAAATAAGAACTTCGGGGGAATCAAACTACCCTATTTTCAGGTGTATAAGCCGCACCCTTTTTGCTCTATTCGCGAGCAGACCCAGGCGTGCCGCCGCGCACATCTCTCGCGAAGCGGTCGCCTTATCGCATACTGCTCTCACTTAACGCGCTCCATGATGACAGTCAGTCTTTTGTCATGTTCGCCTTTAGAGTGAAAAGGGTGCGGCTTATACACCTGAAAATAGGGTACTATGTTTACTATCTTAAAGCTTCACAATATTGAGATACATGATGAGATAGAAGCGTACTTGGTAAGTGATGCGCAAAAGCGGGAGTAGAGTTAAGGCTAATAATATGATAGTGATATGTAAGTACAGCAAATTAGAAAAAAGTAGTAGCAGATGGGCTGAATCTCGTCGGGGCTTTTCTACTTCCTTGGCAGCAGAAGAGCTGCTTGCCGTAGTCTCGATCACACGCTTCTTCTGAAAAGAAAAAAACCATGTCGACGAAGACTGGGAGTAAGTGCACTGGCATCTTACCTTTGGAGGAAGGAGTTCATCTCTTACCGGATTCAGTACATAAGACCGTACATCTCTCCTGCAGAAGGCGAGATGGAATGTCCATCTGCCTTATCAGTACTCGAATAGCTTACAAGGCTCTTCCGAGGGCTATGCGAGCGAAGACCGCCCAATCCATCCTGCGAGAGCATGTCGAAGGCTTTTGATCGCTCCTTGTCGTCCTTTCCAAGATTGGCCCACCATCTAAACCAATGAAAAATAATAATGCAAACTTAGGATTCAATTTCTAGAGAAGAAGCTTCAAAATTGGATTTCAAATAAAGTTAATTTTGGATTGGAATGAAGTAATGGAAAGAAGAGGGCTTAGTTGGAATGGATGGAATGCACGAATTTTGAATAAAGGTAGCAAAAAACCTGGAATGATGCAATATGAGCTGAGATTTGAAATGCGCGTCGATATTGCGAAACTGCTCGCTGAGTCACTCATCATCTCCTGATTTTCTTTCGCGACCATCCGCAAAAACTGTCAAAATATTGTCTTGCGCATGTCTACCTTTCCCGCGAATCCCTCAAAAAGTGGTGGATCTCCGGCGCGAGTCAACAGCGAGTGTCTGAGCAGTAATAGTCAAAAGAATAACACCGGTGGCACATTTTTAAGCCACGATGGTTCCGCTGTACTAAAGGTTAACACAGATATATTGAGAAGACCACGGATGGATCTGAATGTGTACAGATTAATTTTGTAAAAACGAGTTAACTCTTAACTTGATCTTAAGTGTGGTTGAGTTGATCCAATTGGCTCGCTTATATTTGGTATCCTCGAAGGGTGAGATTGTAAATGTCTCCAATATTGCGGGTTGCCAAAAGCCGTGAGCATGAGCAACACTGTAAGCTATTGAATATCTATTCTAGTATGCAAAAATACCGTACTACGCGTTGTCGAAGGCAGCTTTGGATCAGATGATGCGAGCTGTTGCAACTCAACTTATTGCTGAAGGAGTGCGGGTAGATAATATGAAGTAAGTGATGGTGTTCTCGTTTACAATAAGTATACGAAAATTTTGCATCTTCTAGCTATGGTGGAGTAATTGACGAATATTGCACAAAATAGTGGAGTTCCTAATGAGCTTGCAGCAAAGGCAAGAGTTCGGGCAATCTATTTGAACCAGTCGTATTTTATTTTTCTAGTTCTAAACTTATGCCAGAAATCCATTCGGCCCAACACCCAGCGCAAAATTGCTAAGCTATCAGATATCGCAACACTAATCGCTTTTTTGGCTGAGAGAAGACAGTCATCATACATCGTCGGCCAAACATTCGTCGCCAATAGTGGCAACTCAATTGATGTAGGTTCAATGCTGATATGCCTATGAACAAGACAAAACGGCTTCGAGTTTTAGTATAAGATTACGTAAACTCTACAGGCGCACAGAAATAAACTTTGTCATGCTGAACACAGAAATTCTCCTAAATCCCTTTATTCAAAGCAAGACCATTTATGAACTTACCCCTCTGGTTTTCTGATTTGATCAAGGCACCTGCTTTGTTTCAGCTGTTTACAAAAGAGAACGTAAACACATAGTTACTCCCCATTCTGAATGAAAATTGCGAAGCATGATTGATAATAACATAAGCTATGAAGCTTTTTGTCATCGATAGGTAGACCAGCATACATATGATATATACATGGAATTGCTCAAGAATATAGTAGGCTCTTAAAATAATGTATAGTGAGCCTACGAAGTTGAGGTGCGTTTATAAGCTAAAACTCATCATGCAAGCTCTTTTCTGAGCACTGCTAAGTATCGAAATGTCCATTTCTCAAAAACTCATTTGAAATTTCTGGAAACTTCCTTACAAGTTGAGATTCATGTCTCACAACAAATTTTGCTTTTTTTCGAACCACTCCTTCTCCTATACTTTGTCAATACACTCAAGGTGCGCTTTAAAAAGATTTTTTGCAGAAACCCGTATAGAGCCGTATCCGTACAGAAGACATACCCAGCCATCATAGCTTACAAAGTGAATACGTTGGCAGCAAGTCAAAAACGCAACAAATATTAATACAAAATTTCTATGCTGTATCATCCTCCCTTCTTGTAATAAGGTTCACATAAAAGACTAGGGTTTCCTAGAAAACAATGAAAAGTGTAATATCCGTGTCACACTTTCATATAATATCTTTCATACTGTGAATAATTTGTGTTGAAGCTATTAGGTTGTAAAGAAAGTTCTGCCAATCCTTCTCGTAAATACCAAAAGGAACGCGAATGCAAAGGGCTGGTTCAAAATGTATTCTTAGTGTGCGATGGCCCTAGCTACCTAACACGCTATTAAGTTCGGAAAAATGACGATCGAATAGAAATAAATGCCCAAAAAGGAGAAAAATCCGTTGCGCTCAGGTCTGCGAAAAGGCACATTTTTTAGATTATGGACGCGCAGAACTTCAGGAGCTTGATTTGAAAATTTGTTTTATATCCTGTGTGTTGACTAGGTGAAGCAATATCCGACAATTACATGCCCCGGTATTTGGGTCTTTTTGCAAGCAAGAAATAATTCATTGAAATCAGGGTTCAAAAAAACGAACTCTCCGCAGGTTTTGAAACGCAGCCACGCGTTTTGGAAAAAGAGCCTCTATCACATACCTAATCAGTAGTCTAAGGTTATCTGTACACATGACCAAAATATCGCTAAATGACAGCCACTCATGATGAAGATATAAATAAAACAATACAGGTCAGCGTCTATTGGCAGAACTTTCTTTACAACCTAATATGATTATGGCCAAATTTCAGACTTATGCCTTGTCCTAAAACTAAATTGCTTCGTGATACTTCCACAACAAATCTGCTAATTGCTTGGATCAAAACCAAAATTATCGGTGTCCGTAACACAACAACATAAGATTTGATGTACCACGAAAGCTTTCAAAGAGCTATTTCAAGCGTTTTCGTGAAGTTGACAATGCACGGACCAGGGCTCGGCACGAGGTGGCTTCTGGAAAATGTAAAAAACGAAGTCCTCTTTGATTTTCGCGAATTTTTACGAAATTTCTTTTAACTCTATAACCTAAACCAAAAATACCCTCAAAAAACGGAACGTTGACTAAAAAACGACGCAATTTGTGTGTCTTTTCGGCCTCAAAAACGATACCCTTTTTGTTTTTGTCCCAAAAACGATATTCACCTTTCTTAAAAGCCACCTGTACAGAGCCCTGGTACGGACCTCGCACGAAAAGCGTTGAAAAAGGAAACTGTCGCTCCATTAGAACTGTAACGTGCTAAGGTGAAAATCACCAAAAAATTCTTAAGAAAATCAAATGTGCTTATTAAGCTTGCAATATCGGATTTCAATTATCAGGAGCGTCTGATTGAAATGCAAAAAGCCCTATCTTCTTGCAGTTTCCTAGAAACTACATATTTCTTGGTAATTTCAAACTTTCATAGGGTTCCACCATGGGGTACCCTAAAATCCTGTGAGTCTGCTTTCATAAACCTGACTTACAGGATTTCAAGGTATGTAAAGTAAGGTTACAATCTTTTGAGGCTTCATTTTTTATTGGTCAGTAGGTGGTTATAAGGTTCTATATTGAAACAACTACCGAAGCTAGCAAAAGCTGTTACTTAGTAATTCAACTTCTTCAAAGTGACACGCTACTTCAAGATCTTCGTCCCTTCAATTCACCCCTTTCGAATGTAGAGTACACTCATGCAGCAGCAAATCACACCTTGTTCATCTTAAAAGAGAGGGAAACAAAAATCAGTATGATCCTCGGCCTACAAGCAGCACTTGTCGGAGCTGGCTAGTGTTTCGTTTACTCAAGGCGCAAGTTTTGTTCATCTTCTACTTCACTGCGTTTGAACCATGTCACGTTTTCAAGGCAAGGTTGTTATTGCTACAGGTATAGTAATTATTTCGATTTCATTTCAGGAACCTCACTTACGGCTTCTTATTAGCATTTCATGCTCAAGTTTACTTGCACATCTATAGAGCTGCATTAGGGTATTATGTGAGTTATTAGTGCATACCAAAACGATTTTGAAATTATAAACCTAGTCCAAGGCCGAAATCACTCTGGCTCTGTGGAGCTAAAAACACACTCACAATGGCCAACTTATTTTTTCAAAAATATCCTTCTAATTTCATCCTCTAGGATAGGAGTTGGAACGGCTGTGCTGTTCGCTAAAGAAGGTGCAAAAGTGACAATTACGGGAAAAAAGCAAGATGGGCTTGAGGTGAGAATTACTGTAACGATCAATATACTAACAAAATTTCAGGCTATGAAAGCTATGATTAAAGTTGGAGCAAACGAGGATGATGTGATTGTTGTTGTGGCAGACGTAACAGACGCTATCGGAAAGGAACAAATTGTTTCAAGCACCGTCGAAATTCGGACATTTAGACATTTTGGTAGGCTGAGTTTGTTTCCGAGAATTCGAAAGTTGATGTTCTCTTCATAGATTAACAATGCCGGGGCAGCATTTCGTAATGAAAGTGGACATATAGGACTGAATGCCGGTACTGATATCTTGGAGAAAACCATGAAAATAAATGTGTATAGGTAAAAGCAACACTTAATCTTTTAGCAATTGAATTTGAATTGACTAAAACTCAAATTCAGCGTGGTCGACATGATTAAGTTGGCTCGGTCACATCTTATAAAATCGAAGGGTGAGATCATCAATGTTTCTAGCACGGCCGGGCAGCCTAGCTCTGTAAGATTCTATTTTCTTTCTAAAACTTCTCAATGCTTATCTGCAAAACTTGCAGTATGCTTACAGTATGCTATGACTGCATATTATGCAATGTCAAAAGCAGCATTAGATCAAAAGATGCGAGCTATGGCAATTGAATTGATAGCTGAAGGGGTTCGCGTAAACAGTGTGAGGTAAGGATAGACCAAAACTATTAGGTTGATGCAAAAGTAATGCGTGTTTTTCTAGCCCTTGTTTCGGGACTTTTTTTCCACCAAACTTTCTCATGGAAAGAACTTAGCTTACCTTCAGAAAACTTCTCATATGCTCTATCTAATAATGGTTGAAAGGAGCTTCTAGTTTCATTTGTCAAAAACTAATAGAGCTTTATACAACCGCACTCAAAACCAGAATTTCATTGCACTTACTTTTTTGGCCGGAATTCTAGCGCGAATAAAGACGTATTTTTTTAAAATTTAGCTGCTTTATGTAATGGAAATTCCACATTTTGCACACTTAGCTATTTTTTCAGAAATTATCTAGACTGAGATTTCGGCACCTCAACATGGCTAGTGGTTTTGGTTATTCTGTGACCCATAAATTTCCTTCAAATGCAGCGTGCACCCAAAATTTCGCTTTCGATGTTTTTGTCATTCTGAGGCTTTTCCGTACACCTGATTACAGTTATGATATTAAAATTCTCCAGAACCCCAAAAAACCCCGATTTCCGGGACCTCTCTTCAAAGGAAAGACAAGTTTCGAATTGTTCCACCCCGTCGGCATGCCAGCGAGGAGCAGCTGCAACTGCACTGTTGCTACTGCAGTTGCAGCAACTGCAGATGCAACAGCAACAGCAACTGCAACTGCAGATTACGCTGTCGTGGATTCGTCCGAACGAGGCGGAGTGAAAGAAAAGATGCGGAGTGAAAGAAAAATCAGGCGGAAGCAACATTGGGAGACCTGACCGCAGTTAGTCTTATTCTGGGCCCTGTATATATATGGTGTAAGGAACTGGGTAACTTAACTTTTGGGTGTACGCTGCTAAAGAGGGTAATCGCCAAAGCTTCGCTCATTTCTGTAAGCGTAAGGGAACCTGTTGAAAGTTTCTGCAGAGATGTTCAGCGTACGCAGAAAATCAAAATTTTCATATTTTGAGGCTACCAAAAAAATGTCGAAAAAAGCGAACAATTTTAAGTGATAATTTTTCCTTTTCGCAAAACTTCTCTGTTTGAGCCCCTTTTTTGTATTACTGGCTTGCGGCTACAAGATAGGCTACCTATTATTGACAAAAAGGGCATAAGATATTGCTGATTTGATGAAGTCAGGTGAACCAGTGAGGGAGCAGAATGGTTGCGGTGGCGATGCAATGAAAGTTTCGTGCAAAACTGATTTGGACCTCACTGTCGGGATTCATTCTATGATAAACACATCTCATTTCCGCCTTATACGATATCTCATTTTGAGCTAACTGTCTTTTCTAGCTTCCCAAAGCAAAAAGATCAGGTTGTAGAATCGTCTTCGGCGGTTGTGTGCCAAAACTTTTGCACGATGATGACGATGTTGGACCTGCTGCACTATTCTTGAGCGATAAGAAAAGGGGGTGAAAATGGACTATCCACTCAATTTGAAGTCTGCATTGAAGCCAGTAATAGTGAGCAGGGCCCAGCACGAGGGTGACAAATGGACATCGGTGAAACGACTTCGCCTTTGGATTTCTTGTTGAACGGTGAACAAGATTGGTATGGTGACAATTTATTACTCGGCTAACGTTTCGGCGCCAATGCAGTCTTCAGAGCCTATAACCAAAAACGTATGTGTGGAGTACCTACTGAGCCCTCGTTACCGTACGATTCAAAGTGAGTTGAGCACGAGACCAGCAAAGAGCTAGAACATGCCTTACCTTAATCGTCGTCAGTCGAGAGATTTGACCGCTCGTGGTCAAGCTGTGCAAGATGTGATAGTACGTTTTTGCTCTCCATGCTGTTTATACTTTGGTAATCAAAACCGCAAAGGCTTTGTTACGGTGATAACTCTTTGATTACGGTCCTTTTTATTCATTTTGGGGTTACGTGACGTAATCCAAAATGCTTCGGGTGTCTTGCGTGGGATAGTTTTTTGTTTGTATGACAAAATTGTGGCAGCGATATTAAACGGCATATTATCGTGTGGCAATCTGCTATGTGCACTTAGAGGAGTGGATGCTTTGCGTTTTGCAAGTCCAACCAAGTGCTCTTTGATCCGTAGACACAATGGTCGTCCGGTCTCTCCCACATATTCTTCACCGCATACTTGACAGGTAATGAGATAGACGACTCCGCATTTTAGGCAATCATTTGGCCTTCCAAAGGGATATTACGCGATTTGATGTTGAGCAAATATCATCATATGCGCGATTGCGAATTAACTGCTTTTTGAGTTGGGAGGAGGGATGTCTACAATTCGAACATAATCTTGCAAGCCTGCTTGATGTAAACTCCTTCTAACAGCTTTGCTAAAGTCCGTTACGAAAGGTATGCAAAAGGATATTTTCTGGGTGTCTTGCTCATGCGGTATGCATCTATTTGAGGAATTACCATTAACGGTACTCATTTGCAAATATCCATTGGATATTGCAACTTCTTTTACCAACTTTAAGGATGCCTTACGTTCTTGCGCCCCAGAAGAGATTTTTTTGCTGTTTTGAACATATTATTCAGAATAGACCTCTTCATATTCCGTGGATGTGCTGAACGGCAATGCACTAACAAGGAAATGGTCAAAAGTCGAAGTGGCCAATCCATACAAGCTGCATAAAGGATATTCGTCGACGACTGCCCCGTTTAGTGCATTTACACCACCGCAGGCGTGCCTCTTTGGGGCCTTTCCAGCTTGACAGTACGCTGCAGCGCGCCGGGACTTCTTAGCTCGCAGCAACACTGTCCTTTAGCCTCTTTTGTTGATTTAAGTATTTCACATCGTTTTTTCTTCTTAGTTTACGTATTTCAGTCAGTCATTCGTTTTCCCTTTTTCTTAGGTTCTCTCGATGTTCAAATGTCCTACGTTTCACTTTGATGAGTACTGAGAGGTAAGGAAAAAATTTGTTTAGAACACATTTCTTGAATTCCTCTCCCTTTTCACCCACCAAACATTCTTTTTCAAAACGTGAACATCTCCTCGGGTAAAGTTGGGTGAAAGGGTGTGCTTTGTCCATAAAACAGTGGTGGTATCATGGAGTTTCCTTAGATGAGGCCACTTTAATGTTTATTTCAACACTCCTACATGGTGTTCCTGATGTAGGAGTGTTGAAGTAATCAGTTCAGTGGTATGTCCCAAGAAACATATCAAATCATTGTAAAACATTGAAGAAAATATGCAATCGCAATCATAGCTATGACATCCACCACTGCAATTACAAATAAGGTCATTCTTTTTTTCTATTTTGCTCGCGAGTCGCGACGATGGTCTCACATAGACATAGAACGATCGATTGCCTGAAATGAAAAATAAGAAGAAAAAACAATGCGAAATACTTAAATCAACAAAAGAGGATAAAGGACAGTGTTGCTGCGAGCTATGAAGTCCCGGAAGTCCCGGCGCGCTGCAGCGTACTGTCAAGCTGGAAAGGCCCCAACGAGGCACGCCTGCGGTGGTGTAAATGCACTAAACGGGGCAGTCGTCGACGAATATCCTTTACCTTTAGATGCAGCATAAAACGCTGACTCTGAATCTGTCTTCCTTATCTGCAGAGCGCTTTTGTGGAACGAAATTATAAGCCGTTGAAAGCCATTATTTTGCTAAGAAATTGTGCGTGTGAAGTGCAAACTTGGCCGTACAAAGCCATTCTCAACCTAGTGTTGGACCAAAACATGCAACTAGGTCATTTCATATGACCCGTACCTAGAGGTGAGCTGAAAGAGCAACAATGTGCCTAATTTCGCAATTTTTGTACACGATTTTTTCGCAGTAAAGCTGCTCAAAACTTCGCCTACAAAGGCGCTCTGCAGATATGGAAGACAGATTTGACAGCATTCTATGCTGCATCGAATGGTATGCAGCGCATTCTATGCTGCATCGAATGGTATGCAGCTTGTATGGATTGGCTACTTCGACTTCTGACCATTCCCTTGTAAGATATTTTTATTGGTAGGCTTTCGATACCACTTGGTTTTCCCAAATCCGTTACGCAAATACACCTTTGCCACTATCGATTTTTACAATTTCCCACTCGATTTCATCAGCTGCATAGGTGGTTCGATTGGAGCGCTCAAAATTGACCGTCGTTGCTATCCCGGATCTTAACGAGGAGGAGAAGAGGAGTTTTATAACAAAAATGTTGTTATATGCTAAACTTTAGATGTGAAACAAGTTTATGGAAAATTTTTTAGCTTATGTGAAATGGAAGTTCTGCCTACCTCAGGTGGGCATTAGGTGGACAGCTTACATAATTTGGAAAAAAGTCCAGCACGCTCCTTACCCACGTAAGTTTGCCAGAATTTTTCACGCTTTGCTCCTTGATTCAACTGCGTGCATACAGCCAATTGCCATATCACGAGCGCGCTGCAAAACAGCCATTTTACCATTTTGTGGCAGTGGGAAATTTTCAGAAAAATGCTTGCACATTTTCTATACGAACTCTCTATGTTCGTATTGTACTTTACACCCAAAAAACTCCGCAAGACTAACAACGACTGTAGCGGGAAGTTTCTCACAGGTGTAGCGGGAAGTTTCTCACAGGCTCGTGTCTACTGTTTTGTCAGCTGTTAACTTATCTGTGATCTTCTCATACTTACTGGTGTTTTGTATACATCCGTTTACATATATAAGTAGCTGGCAGAGCTTAGTGTACATGTCGCTATCTTCTTGTTTGGTTTTCTTGTGTTTGCTTTTATGTCAGCTTTGTATCATTCATTATATCCGCCATTCTCAATTCCTTCATTACCTCACAGAGTTCACAGACTCGAAGTCCCCTCACAGACCCCTCACAGCATCACAGGCATCAAGTATTTGTAACATATACTAGTTGTGTTACATTTGCCCACTTCGTGCCGTCCCTGCTAGTGAGATACCGCCATCAGCGATGATCGTCTGGCCGACGATGCAGATGACTGATAGCGATCTGCTACGAAGGCTATCATGTTGGCGATGTCCGATCGGTGCCAGCTTTTCCACAGAGAAGGCAGGAAGGTTTGCTGGCCATATGCTGGTAAAACTAAAAATTTAAGCTGAAGTTATAGAATTAAAATCAATATCGCCAACCTTTTCAGCTCCTTTATAAGAAACGACGTTTTGAATAAATCTGATTACCACCAAACCAAGGCTGGACTAAGAATCATCACAGTAAAATATATGTAGGAACTAGGAAAAAGGGGTAAAAGAAGCGGAAATAGACCGCTGAGAGACTTTTCCGATGTAAAAATTTTGAAAGTATTCCAAACGGGACAAGGGGACACAGTTAACAATTATGGCTTCGAAGTTTTCCCGGTTTTCTCAAAAAATAGAGCTCAGAAACTTTTTCGAAACTTTGAATTATTTTCCAAATTTTAGCATCAGGTTTAAATCGTAAATTAGTCAAATTTCTGGTAAGATTCACCTACACTCCACATCACTGTATTGATTTTTAAAGGTTTCTTTTCCTTTGTTTTGAGACTAGTGAACCGCGCGGCCTCGTGTGCTGCATACTGATCGAGCGAAGATTTGCGGTCTGCATCTCAATTAATGCATCCAAGCAGATGAGGTGCTTCCAGATTTTGAATCAAGTGTATGCGTGTAAAAGTGCTTGCCCGTAGAAACACTCGGGTAAAACCATCTCCAGATATTTTTACGGGCAAATTGCCCATATTCCCTCCTAATTCGGCTCCAATGGTTCACATCGTTCCCACTGTTCCTCTCTCAATACTAGCTCAGAGTTCTTCTATGGCCCAGACTCTCCTCCTTAGGTTTCCTGACTAAAGTACCAGGAAAATTCTTCTCCACAAATTTCTCAAATGAGAGTGCTGGTTCCACGGTACCCATTCTTTCTCCTTGCCCAAAGATAGTAATAAACCGAATGTTCTTATGGCCAGAGTGCCCGAATTTCCTCTCCCACCCCTCCCTTACCCCCCCCCCCCCTCCCCCACGATCCTCGCCCAGTTGCCCTGTCAGGTCAGTTTCTAACTCTTTCTCGCCATTTTACTATCTCAAAGTTCCCATGTCGGAGCCCAGACTTTTCGTTCCCTAACAAAAGTGTCCAAACTTCCTTCCCCCAGAACTTTTTCGAACGAGAGCATTAAGTTTCACGGTGCCCATTCTTTCCGTCCAAAGCTGATAGCCAACCAAATTTTTATATGGCCAGAGTACCCAAAGTCTTATCAACCAAAAAAATTGAATGTGCAAATAATATCAAAACAATAGTAACAGCGCTACGGACTAGTGGTAAACTTTTCAGCACTCTATAAAGTAAATACTCTTAGGTGAGATATATCCGCACTTCCACTCTCTCATTCAAGCGCTGGGAAAATTTTAGCAACTGAATTATCCCAGAAACACACTCATTTTTTGCTTTGCATTTTTTGCCACGACTTCTCTCCCACCGCTATGCCCTCTTCCGCCCAGAATTTCTGGCTCGGCAAATCCGCGAAGTGCAATTTTTCGCTTACCTGGTGTTGACGCGCTGATTCCGGAAATCCACCCTGAAGAGCGCGAAAATGGCGAGAACCAACGAATTGAAAACTTTCCCAATGCTCCTCATCTTAAATTTGGGCGAGTGGAACTCTTCCCGCTATGGTTAGAGAAGTAGAGTGGTTGTGGAACCCTCATGTTCATAGCATTGCGACATGCCTCTGTCGGTGCGAGGGTATCACAGTCTCATTCGAGCGCGTGTAAGAATGGCTTGCGCGCATGGGTTTGGGGGCAGTTTTTTAGGCAGGGGCAGCATGCTGTGCGCTTGGACCTGCTCCGTTCCCATGTTTGGGGTGTAAGCAACCTTCCATATAAAATTATTGAGGTGTTTGGTTTTGCAGAGCCACTGCCTTCAAGTTCCATTCTTCCTCTCTATTTTTCTATCTCGAAGCCCCCATTTGGAGCCCAGACTCTCCTCCTTAGGTTTCCTGGTAATGTACCCGGTCCCGCTTTCAAAACTTTTTTTCAAACGAGGCAGATTCCACGGTGCCCGTTCTTCTCTCCGTTCAAAGCGGAAGTCAACCGAATCTTTTTATGGTCAGAGAGCCAGAAGTTGCCCAAAGCCTCTCCTTCCCCTTCTCTTAACCACCCCCCCCCCCCCAGAAATTTCTCCCAAGAGAATAGAGGATAGAGTAAAGGATAAAAGATTCGGAGTTCAATACCCTCTGCGTGCATGCTCCGAACGCACTCTACTTCGTAGTCGAAAAAGTAGGTGAATACCTGCAGGCCTCTAACAATAACTTGCGGGTCCAGCCGATTGTCAAGCTAGTGATTTATCCTCCCAGATTACTCTGGTACCAAATTACTGGCCCCGGAGGGTAGAGGGCCTTGGTTGATCCAGGGGCGGTGGATCGAACCTAGGTTCGATCTTGTCGTAGCGGCGCTTCATACCACTACGCCACTCGTCCCCTCTCTCCCAAAGGGTCCTGTCAAATTTCCACCATTTCTCACTATTTTACTACCTAAATCCTGTTAAAGCCCATTTCTCCCTAGGTTTCCTCCTAGCCAAAGAACCCGCATTTCCCTCCTCCAAAACTTTCAAATGAGAGCTCCGAGTTCCATGCTGCCCATTCTTCTTCCTATTCAAAACTGGTAATCAACCGAATCATTATGGCCAGAGTGCCCGGAGTTCCTCTCCTCCCCCCCCCCCCGGCCGGAATCTCTCCCTAAGTGCCTTGTCAAGTTCCAACACTTCCTCGCCATTTTACTACTTCAGAGTTCCCGTGTTGGAGTCCAAACTTTTCTCCGTGGGTTTCCTCTTGGCCAAAGCATCCGAGTTACCCTCCTCCAAAATTTTGCAAATAAAAGTGCTGAGTTCCACTGTACCCATTTTCTCTCCCTGCTCAAATGCTGTAGCTTCCGCAGATCGTTTCGTGACCACGGTGCCCTTCACAGTTTTGAAAAGTTTTCTGCTAAGGTTTTTGTATTTAGGGGTCCGAGTTACCTCCTTCACGACTCCCTCAACTAAGTGCCCTTAGTTCACGTGGTGCCCACTTTTCGTCCCCCGCTTCCTGTTCCCTCGGTGTTTACATGTCAAAGCGACAATCCACTTTCCTAGGATTTTCCAGCCATGGTGCCCATATTTCTCCTTCAGAATCCCTAGGTAAGGCTCAGAGTTCATTGGCGCTTATTTCTTTTCCCTGTCCACAACTCTGATTCGCCGAAGTGCTCGCAGTTTCCTACATTTCGCATTTTGAAGTCCTGTAATCAATTACCCCGAGGACAAACTGCTCTCAGTTTCCAGAAGACGAGGTCTCGCACCGTCTATGTCTGTTCAGCTTTCGTATGTCGAAGAAAATCATTCCTTCTGAATTTTGTGTGAAGTGGGCCTACCTAAGCTGCTACCTCATTTTTGGTGCTAAGGCCTCAAAATACTTTTATTAAGAAATGTTATTTCTGGCTGGACTATATTAACGTTTTGGGTTATCTAGTGTGAATTTCTAACATTAGTCCAAAGAGAAGTAGTGTTTTGTCCTGGGTGAAGAGAAGTGGCTTAATGCATTTTCAAAGCAGAGTTCATTATAGTTGAAAAGAACATACCACCCAGGTAGCCTAATATCTGCAAACGCAAACCTTAGATTAAGCTAGACTTACCGCCCACATCTTACAAAGGAAAAAATACTCGGTAAGTGCAGTTCCTATATGAGATGTATACTTTCTTTTGAAGCAGGATTTGCTAATTCCAAATCTGCTTTTGATATCTGCAAAGCGCTCTTGGGATAGGAGCTATGAGAATTTTGAGGAAAAAATTCAAGGTTTTGGCTAAGGTAAAAACAAGTGTTGAGGTCTTTCCCGCGCTTGAATGGAGTAACAATTAACATGAATTGATTGGAGTGAAGATATTAACTGCACTAAATGCCTTTGCAGTTATTATGGCCCCATTCGAGCTCACTGGATACAGTTCTGAATGTTTTTATTGTAGCTGCGTGTTGAAATTCTTTCCGTAACTTCTCTCCCAAAAGCGCTATGCAGATTATGAAAGCAGATTTGAAAACAGCGTTCCATGCTCTATAATTTCCTACGGTACATTTCCTACGGTTACGCCACTCGATTAAGTATCCTTCCTTTGTTAGTTCATATTCGGAATCGCAAAGGTGCTCATTCTACGTAGAGTTTGGTCATGCTCGGAGTAGGTAAACGTTGACAAGTCAAAATCAGTGCGCTCAGTTTCGCAAGTGGAATTATCAAGCATGCTGCTCAAATTTCAGGTTTGTTCAGTCTGATGTTTATTCATTCAGTCAAATCCAGCATGTGGCTTCAACCATTCCCTCTCCCCTTTAGTCAAAACAGCCATCGAACAACTTGTTTTTCGCCCCATCTCGGCTATGATTTCTCCATTCTCTGACTCCTCAATACGATCTCTCAGGTTTGCTGTGCCACACCTCAGGCTCTCTGGTGCCACACATCTCAGGCTTAACTCTGTCTATCTCTGACTGTAGTAGGCTCCATTACCGAACGACTTCATCGTTGTCTGTAGGGAGAGGAACTTTTCATACGGATGGGGATTTCGACCTAGTCTTCGCACCTACCTCACCTCTACTTCCCACTTCTCGACCCGAGTAGTGAGGCATTCTCTATTATAACTGGGAGAGGAGGGGTGGGGGAAGGGGAGGGGGGGGGACTTTTTGTAGGGAGACTCAATATTATCTTGACCTCTTGGCGATATGCCAGGATGCCAACATTACCACCAGTAATCGATTACAACGGACAGGAAAATTTTTGTCAAAAACTTAAGTATATGTAAAGCATGTAATTGATACAACCATATTTTCTAACTTTCTTTTGTGCAAAACTCTAAGCACTTTCTTTTTCCTGCTAGGTTATGCTCAAAGGTCGGAAAGACGCATGTGGTATCTCTCAAAATAGGGACTTTTGCAAGAAAGAATCCATTCGACCCAAGAATTAGTGAGAAATTCCATAAGAAGAATTTTTGGCATTTTTGAGCCAAAGCAAGAGCTAGGGTTGTTTTCTGAATTGTGAGATGTATGAGACTTATATCAGAAGAAAATTCCACAGTAAACGAATTGTTTAACGTAACATAGCCATATTTTCATGAAAAAGTGACATTTCTCAAAAAAAAAAAAAACATCACAGATTACTTGTATGAAAATGATAAACGTGAGATGATTTTCACAGCGGAAAGCTTCAGTTCCTACAGCCTTCAAATTTTCCCCTTTCGCGGAACGCAAAAACTATTTCAGGTAATTCATTTCGGAATGGAGCCAGCCGGCCCAAACCTGGTAAAGTGTCAATATTGGATCATCAAAAGGTTAGAATGATGTGAGAACACTTGTATGAAAATGATAAACGTGAGATGATTTTACTTCTTCCCTCCCCTCTCTACAGATATATAAGGCGCAGAGATGCAGACTTCACACCTGACCATAGGCGTTCACCAGTGGCGTACCCAGGATTTCGGCTCGGGGGGGGGGGGGCGCGGCAAAAAAAATTTTCAAATGAAGGTGCGTGGCGTCAGCCACGCACTCCGAAAAAATTTTAGGGGGGCTTCTCAACAATTTTGCGGGCCCTCAACCCCTAAAATCTGGAAAAAGGGGGCGTGGCGTCAGCCACGCCCCCGAAAAAAATTTTTTTATAAGGCTAATTTGAATTTTTAAAAAATTTTAAAAATTATTTTAATTGTTTACAAAAATAAACAAGTCATTTGCATATTTTTATAACGCATGTAAGTAACTTTCAAAAATTTCGCGACCCGTTCTCGGGGGGGGGGGGGGCGCCCCCCCCGCCCCCCCCCCCCTCGGTACGCCACTGGCGTTCACACCTCTCTCCTTGGAATTGCTCATCGTATGAAAAGTCACTCACCCTTGTCTCTAGTACGAGTGGCATGCAACAACATTGTCTCCATTTGAATAGAAACTCTAGACATCCAATACCTCTTTGAAAGTTTACAAATCTGGTTGGAACATGTCCACAATAGAGATGAGACTGGCCGGGAAGAAAGTGGCGACTCATTAAAGGAGGTATGCAGTGTGCAGAGATAAAAAGCATGGACTTGCGAGTAGATGCATAGAGTAAAGTTTATTTGAGAAAACAAAAAGCGAAAAACTTGCTGGAAAAGAGGAAAGCGAATTGAAAAATGGGTTTGATTGCTGCCTAATCCCCCCGTCTCGCGCACTCTAAGATGCTGCCTTTGCGGGACCGCCCTCGATTTCCCGCGGTTGAAAGATTTTTAAATTAAGCTAACGATTCTTTGTATATCAGATCAGATTAATGAAGACCTTTGTCTTGAGGCAGCCTCAATGTTATCATTAAACTTAATTAAGGGAAAAACCAATACGGAATCACATACGTATTTCTAAATTTGGCAATTCTATGGGAATTATTCGATTTGTGTGAGACAAACATTTCTGACCTTCAAAAATTTTTTCAAAAAAATCAAATCGCTGTTGATATTGCACAAAACACACTGCGTTATCGAAAAAGCGATTGAGAACCTGTAAACCTGAACTCGGCCTTGTCAAAAAGAAGGAAATTTCGAAAACCTCTAAATGCGAATTTTGATCTTATTATGGTATTATCGGTGCCGAACCTTGACTTTGCAACAAATAAATCTCACTACTGAGAGCAACGTCAAAAACTCTAAATTGAAAATTTGGTCTTGATTGGAGCAATTTTGCTAGTGAACTTCTATTTCGAAATTTTATATGAAATCTGGTTTCAGCATCTGGAGCGACACTGGATAAGAGGGCGGGGCTTGCAATGTTTTGGTATACTGAGGACCTCTCAATTGGTAGCTAATCCGAATATGCCTGGCAGACACATCACTTTGGTGTAAGAATGTAGC
This sequence comes from Cylicocyclus nassatus, assembly GCA_958299035.1. Lineage (NCBI taxonomy): Eukaryota > Metazoa > Nematoda > Chromadorea > Rhabditida > Strongylidae > Cylicocyclus > Cylicocyclus nassatus. The sequence continues at coordinate 81,758,614 of CATQJL010000316.1, read as the reverse complement.
TCATCTAAGAAACTTCCGCCCCCTCTTTCTCTCCGCCAAAAGCTACTATAGTCAGTGCATGCGAAGGCACCAAAATTTTCCTACCTTTCCACGGCCACGGTGTCCAAAGTCGTTCCCCCCCCCCCCCACCTCCTAAAACAGGTGCCCTGTAACATGGTCCCCACTCTCCCTCCCCACCTCCTGTTTCGCTTCGTCAAAGTCCCCTGCTGTAGTTCACTCTTCTCTTTGGGCTTTCTGGCCCTTTTTCCAAAATCTTCCACGGGTAGGATGCCTAGAATTCCTTCCCCCGCTGAGCAAGCGCCCTATCACACGGATCCCACCCTCCCCCCTTTTCTTCGTCAAATAAACTCATCGTTCTTACCAAAGCACCTCAATTTTCTTCCTTCAATGCTTCCCAAGCAGAGTATGGTGTCCATTTATTCTCCTTGCCCCAAGCTGTCATTTAGCTAATTCATGCAAAAGCACCCCTCCCTAGATCTTTTCATGCACGTGATGCCCAAAGTTCCTCCTCCATAATTTTCTAAGGGTTCAGCCTCACGTTCTCCTTGTTTTCTCTCTCTCTCTCTTTCTTTCATTTTCTTCCTTTCTCTCCTCACTATATTAATTCCTCAGAAATCCCACGTTGGAGCTCAGGCTATAGTACGTAAGCTTTTTGGCCTTTTTTTATGGCAGCGCTGCTTTGAAGGTGCCCGCATCCTTCTCCTTAAATAAAAGCTGCTGGCCAGTGCATGCAAAGGCACAAAACCCCTTCCCAAATCCTTCCACGGCCAGGGTGAAGTTGTTGTTTTTTCACCTCTGCTAAAACGTCTCCTGCCACAAGGTTCCCATTCTTCCTCCCCATCTATTTTCCTTCGTTAAAGGCACCGTCCACCCTAAGTTGAGGATGTTAAGCTTTTGGCAGCATATAATATTAGGGCCCCCTATCAATCCAATGCCCAAGTCGCGGCGCAAAATGCCGCTTCGAAAGCGAGAAAATCGCTTCGGAATAGCGAAGATGCACGAGGACCCCCATCCATGCCCGCCCTCCCCATCCATGCCCGCCCATTTGTGCGCGCTCATCCAATCACCGTTCCGGAAAGCCGGCCTGTGGATTCTCCGGAACAGGGATTTTCGGGGTTTTCGCGGATTCTCGACTTCATATTCGGAATCAGGGACATGAGAAGGCCCTGAAACGACAAAAACGTGGAAGTCGAAAATCTGGGTGGACGGTGCCTTTAAAGGCAGTGTCTGGGCTAAAACTCGATTTTTAGAAAATCCTCTTACCGAGGGTTACCGGCAACGCCGAATCCGAATATCTACAATAGAGGGGGCGAAAACGGCGAGAACATGCGTTTTCCAAAGCCTTACAATTGAAATTTGGCGGTCCCGCCAAGGCTGAGACGCAGAGTCGCTGCAGGACCCTACGATTTTGACTGTGGCGGCATATGTACTCTGCCGCTTGGCAGGATTTCAAACACGTCGGAGAACGCCGCCCCTAGGCGTAAGTTTCACTAATTCCCGATCGTTTTCTTGCCTTAGGCTGAAATTACAACCTCGTACTTGCGCAATGCTGTGTCTGAGGGAGGTCACTTTCGCATGGCAATCCTTTCACGGCTAGGGTGCCCAGAGTTCCTCCTTTTGAAATTCCCTGTTGAGCAGGCACCCTGTCACACGTTCCCGTTGCTTCCCCTCCCCCTGTAGCATTTCCTCAAGAAAGCCCATGCTGGAGCCCAAACTCTGCTGCGTAAGCTTCCTGGGTTTTTTTGAATGGAAACGTTGAGTTACACGGTGTATCCATTTCTTCTCCTTGTCCAAAGCTGCTGCAGCTAATAACGCAAGAGCACCACCCTTCCTGAACGTTTCACAGCCAGGATGTTCTCACAAAATTTTATCCTAAGCAGGTGCCCTCTAAGACGGCTCCACCCTTTCTTGCTCCAATTTATCACTTCAAAGTCCTGTTGGGCCCAGACTCTTGGCACTTTGGCCCAGGTACCTGAATTCCTCCTTCCTCCCGAAGCTGCTGTGGCCTATGCATGCAAAAGTACAAAATCTCTTCCCTGAATCTTTCCACGGCCAAGGTATTGTTGTTTCCCCATCTCCTTAAACAGGTGCCCTGCCACAAGGTCCCCACTCTCCCTCCAAACCACCTCTTTTACTATGTCTAAGTTCCAAGAAGCCCAGACTCTTTTGTTGAGCTTCCTAACCGTTTTTGAATGGGAGCACTGAATTGACGATGCCCACTCCTCTTCCTCCAGAGCTACTGTAGCCAGTGCATGCAAACGCAGAAATTCTCCTAGAATCCTTCACGGCCAGGAAGCCCAAACTTCCCACAGAATTTTATCCCACGCAGGTGTCCTCTGTGGTTCCACCTTTTTCGCTCTCTTATTACCTCAAAGTTCCGAGGTTGGAGCCACTCTTCTCCATGGGCTTCCTGGCCCCTGTTTTCAATGGGAGCGCTAAGTTTCACGGTGCTTATTCCTCTTCCTTGCTCAACGCTGTAGCCAATGCATGCAAGAGCACCACCCATTCCCTGAATGTTTTCACGACGGGAGTGCTCAAAGTTTCTCCCACACAAGTCTACCAAGTATGCACTGTTTCACGTTTATCTTGCTTTCTTTCCTTCTCTCTCTCTTTCTCCTCCCACTATATTATATCCCTATGTTGAAGCCGAACGGCTCCAACATTGGATTTCTGAGGAATAATAGTAATGTTCGGTGGTAATCCTGTCGAAACTCAAAATTATAACGCTGAATTATCTCTGAGTTATCTCCAAGTTAACACGCGCTTTTTTAACCCCTTAACGGTGCTTGAACAAACAGATCTGGAGGGTGGATGATATGGCAGGATACTCCGTAACGTATTCACACCAGTAGGGAAACATTGTCCAAATCGTTCTGCACAAAAAACGGCGGCACTTAACGTGCAGCGAGCTTCGCGATAACTCTGAGTTTGATGCGCATTCCAGCCTATCGTAGAACTCAGATATTCTTAGTTGGTCAGAGAAAGAAAAATAGTGCACAAAAGAAAAGGGATTGCTAAAAAGATCCTCTGAGGCGGCATGTATAAATCGCCCGTCCGGGCAAGTTACTCGGACAGGTAGTTCCCGCTACATAGCTCGGTGCTCTGAGGATCTGTGTCCTTGCTTGTAGCTCCTATTTTGAAGGCTCTACTACCCTAACCTTGTAGCACAATGAATTGCAGCACTTTGCCGTATAAGTTGAGATAATTCGTTATTTGTATGATCCCGAACGGAATCTCCCACTTATCACGCTCATTTTCAAACTTATTTATATTCGCAAAAACTCAATGAAAACGTCACTGAGTTTTGCTGCCGATCTATTACGACAGCGCTACGCATGTTTTTAGTAGCACAGACGAGACATGTGCAAGTTTTGAGCTTTTCGACAAAGCACAAGTCGCGAGCACAGGTCCATCGAAGATTTTGTCAACTTGATTTTTCACTTATCTCTTTCACAAACATGCCTAGCACTGTCGTAATAAATCGACAGCAAAACTCTGTGACGTTTTCACTGAGTTTTTGCGGATATAAATAACTTTGAAAATGAGCGTGATTAGTGGGAGATCCCGTTCGGGACCATACAAATAACGAATTATCTCAGCTTATACAGCAAAGTGCTGCTACTCATTGTGCTACAATATTAGGGTAGTAGAGCCTCCAAAATATGAGCGACAAGCAAGGACACAGATCCCCAGAGCACCGAGTAGTGAAGCGGAAACTACCGGTCCGGGTAACTTACCCGGACGGGCGATTGATACATACCGCCCCTGGTTACATTTTGCTCACAGTTTCAGCACGCAGGAGGGGGTATCGTGGTGCGCCAATATCTACAAAATTTTGAAATCGTTAGAGGGCTTGGGCCAGGGCCTGGTGCACTGATCACGACCTTGGTTTTTCACCATGAGATCGAATTGCCGGGTTGGTGGTTTACAGTAAACAGGAGAAAATCAACAGAATTGACCTTGGACAGGTGGAGTTACTTCGCGCGGTGGTCACAAATATGGAATTCAATTCTGGCTGCGGGTCCATCTGCAAGATTACGGTAGCTATATGGTAATGAGGAGTAAATCAGTAAACTGATAGAAACTTCTCAGATAATCGCCGGGGGCAAGCGGTCCAAACTCGCGCTTTGCGGTCAGCAAAATTCTGGGGCGCGGCCACACCTTCAGCGAGCGGTACTTCTGTCTTTTGCCAGCGGGCAGCAATACAAAATTTTCTGCAAGCGCTCGTCAAACAATCTCTTTCAGCGAGCGCGTTCCAACCTTTCAGCAGGCGCTCGGACTCTTTTTATGCAGCTTCGGGCGTACGCCGAGCAAAGCTAATATTCTGCATACAGAAGTATCGATGGTTCAATTAGCCGAGTTTGGGGTACTTTCTCTCAACAGAAGGTACTTAGGGGCTGTGCCGTCCTTCACAAAGGACCATGCGGCCCTCAGTAGTTTTGTATATTCTTGCGGAAGGTCCGCGAGAATGCGGCCACTGCGCAGCAACTAATCTGTGGAAAGCGATTGTTCTCCGAGCATTCGTCTAAAATTTTGCCAGAAAGCTTCCAAATATTTGCAAGCAGATCGCAAGAATTCAGTGAACTATTTTTCCGAGGCTCGCCCGCCCATAAATCCCATCGTCGCTTGCCCTTGGCGATTATCTGAGTTGGTCGCTAGAGCTGTTCGGAGCGCAGATCACTATTATGGTTTTGAATTCTAGCTGCGATGATATCTGACGAGATCACGGTAGATTCATGGCAGATGAGTAAAGCTGAAACTTGGTATTAGTTTATTCGGAGCGCAAAGCACGGACAGTCTATTCACTGCGTGCGTTAGCGCTACTTGGAGCAACTACGGTGAGCATACGGTAAGTAAGCCAAGATCTTGAATTGAGGCCATACTTTGCCCAAGTTTATTCCGTGCGAATGAATAGTCCAAACTGCTATCCGTTTCCTCTACTTCCGAAGCTTTCGTCGGCGCAAAAGCCCAATCGGGTGTGTCGTGGCCCAGTTTTTGATGATCATCGCGGTAGGCCAGACAGATTCGAATCCCAACTTGAACTGGCGTTGAACGTTTGAGAAGGCTGTTAGGCACGTCGCTTTTTCAGCAACGTGCCTAACAGCTTCCTCAAACGCAAATCGGAACTCCGAGCTCAAGAGTTGGAACGCGGGACTTTGAAAGCAAAACTCAAAGACGGAACTCAGAGTTATCTCTAGGTTAACGAAAAGCTTTGAACTCGCAGTTTTGACCAGTTTACTACCAACCCACATATTTTGGCAAAAAGATCAAGGCCCGTATGCACGTGCACCCCGCGGGGAGAGATGGGGTTCTGAGGAGGGAAACGCGTCATAATTCGCTACTCTAGATATCTTTCTTCTTCTTCTATCTGACTCATGAAGTTTATTCCTAATCTATCTGCGCTTAATGGATGCCAGGTTATGTCATACAAGATTAGATTTTCACCATTTTGTGTAATCCCCTGGGCATTCTTTGGGATCACCTTTCATTTTCAAAGCCATTTTCCTGAAACGCTGTAAAATTGCACTGAGAATAGTTGAATATAGTACGGCATGCTGAGCATGTTGTCGACAGGAAATAAAATATGATTCTTATGAATTTTCGATAATTTCCAGCTTGCAGGTAGTGATTTATCCAAGATTTTGATATACTGAGATTTCATTCATTTCTACTATGAACATGTTTAGCAGTGCCAAATTATATCCTCAGCACAGAGCGAGAAAGGGGGAGCGTCCCATGTTAAAGCCCACACTCTTCTACTGCTATGTGGGCTTCCCGGCCCCTTTTAATGGGAGCACTGGATTCAGCAATGCCCACTTTTTCCCTGCCAAAGCTGCTATAGCTAATGCATGCATACACACCAAAATTCCTTCTCATAAACCTTTCACGGCCGAAATGCCCGAAGTTCTTACTCAGAATTCTCTCCTAAATAGGTGCTCTCTAAGATGACTCCACTTTCTCGCTCTCTTCTTCATTATCTCAAAGTTGTTTTGTTGGAGCCCACACTCTTAGTTTTCTGGCCGAAGTATCTGAATTTTAGCTCTCAAAACTTTTCCAAATGGGGGCGCTGACTTTGATGGCGATAAAGGCAGTGGCTCGGAATTGCATGCGAGCTTTCCATTCGTCTTTGGTCTTCTGGATGCCTGTCGGTCTTGCAGATTGTTGGAAGGGATGGACGAGTCAACTGAGTCGCGATTGACTACCTGCCGAGAGCCAACTGACGCCGAAATGGGTGGAGCTGCAGTTCCCTGCAGACAGTCGCTGATTTGGCGGAAATCGCTCGCCTAGCTCCCTCAGCAACCTCCAAACTGCAAAACGGCAAAAAAGCACTTTTTTGACTTTTCAAGCACAATCCCGGACTCAGCGGATCCAGAAGGACCATGTGGGTATGCAAAGCCCGCAGTTGCAATTTTTCCGAGCCTTTGCCTTTGATCCTCCACTGCATGCGAAAGCACCAAAATCTATTCGCCAAATCCTTCCAAGGTCAGGGTACCCAAAGTTTCTCCCAAAACACTCCGCTGAGCAATCCTTGTTAGGTCCCTCTCTTTCTCCCTACCCCGCCCTTACCCCTTCCTCTTCTTTCCAATAGTGCTTCATCAGTCTTCCTATGTTGGAGCCCAGAATCTTCTTCGTGGGCTTCCTGGCCTTTTTTTGAATGCGGGCGCTGATTCGACGGTGCCCATTCCTTCTCCCTGCCCAAAGTTCCTGTAGCCAGTGCATGCGAACGCATGGAAATTTTTCCGAAATCCAAATGCAAAGTTGTAAGTCAGTGCCCGAAGTGGTTTGTTCTTATCTCTGCTAAACAGGTCCTGCCACAAGAGCCCCACTTTCCCTCCCAACCCCCCTTGCTTCATCAAAATTTCCCAGCCCCTACTCTACTCCCCTACTCTTTTGGAAGTATGTTGTAGATAAAAGCTTGCTCTATCGTGCTGCACATTTGCCAAAGTAAAAGAAGCGGTTACTGTGAAGACGTGGGGCGAATTTTATTCCGACTACCTGCGTGCCATGACAGGTGGACTTGTCAAAATTTTGTAGGGCTGCGTGGAAGCCAAAAGAGGCAGTTTTGCAATTTAAGGACTGGGCTTTATCTGCAATAGTTCGAATTATGTGTGCGCCAAATTTTTCGTTTCTAGGTACTTCCCTTCTCGTTTTGTACGAAAAAGTACTAGGCTCCCAGACTTTTGCCGCACCCTGTATACGGCGCTTTTTCGGAGATTTAGCTATTGTGTGTAAAAGAAATTGTTTATATTATGCATGCTAAACTATCTTTCTTTGAAATCATCGAGACTGAGATATCGGCGCCTCAACATGGGTAGTCGTTGCGGTCATTCCACGACCCATAAATTTCTTTTAAAAGAGGCGATCGCCAAAGCTTTGCATATTTTTGTAAGCGTAAGAGTAGGGCACCTTGCTGACAGTTTTTGCAAAAGCACTCACTGTTCAGTATGCAGAAAATTAGATGATACTAAAATTTGCGGCTTTGCTTACTGAAAGAACTAACAATATCAGATTTTGATTTTTTTTCTTTTCAAAAATTTTCTCTGTTTGATCATTTTTTATTTGATTTTGTTTCACTGGTTTGCAACTGAAAGGTAGGCTACTCACGATCTGCTGACAAACGGTGAAGGGAGTTATGATTTGACGAGTTTAGAAAAGAAACTCTTTTGTTTTTAATCCATATTTTGCCTGGCGATGTGAGTATAGTTGAATGTGCTCTATATTGCAAAAGGTTTGCTGCTTCTGATTGTTTTTATCGCATTCAGAAATGCAGACTTTTTGAAAAGTTATAATACGTCGAGAATTCGCAAAACGGACGTTCTTTTTGCATTAACATTAGGCTATCATTTGCGTCACCCTAATATTAGGTTCACGCAAATTATAGCCGTTTTGCGAGTTCTCACTATGACGCTACAGCTTTTCAAGGAATCTGAATTTTTCAATGCGATAAAGACCATAGGAGGCAGCAAACTATTAATCAGCGCAATTCACCTGTATTCATATCACAAACAGGCTAAAAAATATGAAGCAGTAAACAAAAAAGTTTTTTTCTGAAACTTTCAACAATTTACAGCTCACTCCAAAGTTCGTTATTGAATGGTAAGTAGACTATCCAATAGGAGTAAGCCAGTAGAACACAAGAATTTGGAAAGGGCTTGGACAAAAAAAGAGTTGCAAAAAGAAAAAAAATTAAATTTCAAAACTGTCGGCTTTTTTTACCATTTTTCGTCAGCCTCAAAATCCCAAATTATGGATTTTCTGATTTCCTGCGTACTAAACAGCTAAACAAATCCTGCAAAAACTGTCAACAAGGGGCCTACCCTTACGCTTACAGAAATGGGCAAAGCCTCGGCGATTGTCTTCTTCAATAGAGATTCATGGGTCATAGAATGACCGCAACGGTACTGATGTTGAGGCGCCAATATCCCAGTCTAGATAATTTCAAAACAAATAGTTAAGTATGCGTAATGTAGGCAATCTCTTTTGCATGCAGTATCTATATGTCCGAAGAAGCGAAGTTCATTCGCGTTCGAATCTGGCTAAAAATGTGAATGCAACAAAATCCTAATTTTGTATACGGTTATTCAAAGCTCTTTAACTTTTTAACGATGAGGCTGGAAGCCCAGTTTAAACTATTTTTATTTAGAGCATGAAAAGTATTTTTCAAAAGCATGCAGTATCTGTTTCAAAGGAAGAGGTTTTTGGTGGAAAAAACTCGTTTTGAAAAAGGCTTCGAAAAACGGCCATTACCTTTGCATCAACCTAATATTTCTCGCTCAAACTTATATGGAAACAAGAAGGTCTTCAAGCTTTTTGCATACCTCTTCGGATACTCGGCAAGTATTTACAAACTGTATCAACCAACATCGGTCCCGCGCTGGTATGCCTTGCGAGGACGCGCCGTCGCATGCGACGTACTTTAACGAGTTGCAGATTTCGCACGCGTCATACCGCATAGTCGCAAGTTGCCGCATGCGCGACGTCGCATAACCGATGCTGGTTGGTAAGCCTATTCTTAAACAACTTCACAAATTACACTACTGGAAGGTTTGCAGCAGACTTGTATAAACTAACCCCTGCTCTCCACGTCTAACTGTCGCCTCTTCAAAAAATTGTTTAGTTCCATGAATTGAAATATAATGGATGACAGGCGGAAATTTGGGCGGGTCTAGGCCATGATTAGAACACAACAACCTTTTTTCGATGTCCACCTTCTCTAGTATCCAGTATTGGTAGTCTACAGTCACTATTGCCTAAGTTTCATGTAAAATTTGTTCTTACACCTTCCAATAGAACGACAAATTTTCCAATACACTTTTGGAAGGTATGTGATAGAATGAGTACATAGTTTTAACGATAGTGAGAGGGTGATGTCAAGAGGCGGCTATTGAAACTATCAGATAGATTCCAAGTAGCACATATGCAGAGTTTCTAAAAACCTATCAAATTTAAAATGGTGCGCGATGGCTAATTCTTCAGGCCAAATAGCTTTACGAAGCAAAAAAAGCGATTTGATAGTTATTTTGACCAATTTCCAGCAAAAACCGTCTAACTCGGCAAGTGGTAGTTTCGAACAGCTGGCAGCACAAAGCACTTCGTCCGGTGTTTTCTCTTATAACATTGAACTGGAATTTTGATAAGGGCAATCTGGGAAATGGCGCTTCTTGACCTTTTACGCAATTCCAACCAAATTCCTTCGAATCTTCTGTTCTTACTCCATTACTTCTGGCATCAAAGAAAATCTAAAATTAGTCGCTACAATACAGGGCTCCCAAAAAAAAATGTGCGCACTGTTTGACCGTTAGTAACTCTCTTGCTTGAACGTCTTTCGCCGAGCTTGGAGCACCATTGTGTAGAGCGGAGATTCAGCTTAGATATGCAGCACGTAACGAATCTCTGATCTTCCTTCGTTACTGCAGGATTACGGTAGGAAATTCGAGAAGGCTTACAGGCATCGGAAGCAATAATTTGATCCAGAAAAAGAACCAAACGAGCAAGACTCTTGTACTGGCCTATCGAAGTCGCTGATTCTAAATATGAAGTTTGCACTTTACTAATGCTTCTTTCGTAAGTTATTTCAGGTTTAGGGCAACAACTGTTTTTTTCAATGCCCGTCAAAAATGTAATTACATCACTAAAAAGCTCAAAAACTGGTAAGAAGTTGTGTAGCGACATGACCACGCCTAAAAACTTTGAAAACAAACTTCCAGATTTTTTTGGAATTTTTTTCGTCAATTACTTATTCCACACTGGCGCAATATGCTGGAAGTTCATATCGTAATTCTACCGTAACGAAGAGCGATTGATGATTTGCTCCATGCTCTAAAACTGAGCTGAACCTTGCTCTGAAAAATCCTACCTCAAGCTTCGCAAAAGACATCCAAGCAAGAGAGTTATTGACGATCAAACAGTGTGTTGGGACAACCTGTACATTAAATTATCACAATTATCACACCACACGCGACGTAAAAACGTCGCGCTACTCCACAAATTTTCTTTTATTCCTTGTAGGCTATGAAGTGGTTGGTTAGCGAATCAGGGAACATATTGGCTAGAGCACTATCGCGGCGGGCAACGAAGGCTTAGAGCGTACTACAAGCGGTTTTAGTTGCGACGCGATATGGCAAAACTTCGTTTGTTTGTAGGACATTGTAGGTGCTTTCTGAATGTACAGAAGATAGAATTTTTGATTTTTTTTATATCCTTGCAACTTCCCGTTCACATGGGGTATGCTACTCTCGTAAGTCTCTTCCATTCTTCACGGTTCGATGTTTGGTTCTCATCTAATCCAAGCTCTCTTAGGTCTGATTTGATCTTGTCCGTCCATCTCATTCTAGGTCTGCCTCTTGGCCTCTTTCTGGGAACATTCAGTGACAGGGCGAGTCTTGTGATATGGCTTTCTTCTCTTCTACTTACATGTCCGTACCATCGTAGGCGCTTCTCTTGTAGCTTCTTTATGATCGGAGCAACCTTCATTGTACTTCTGATGGTGTCGTTCGAGACATGATCTAGCATGGTGACTCCAGTGGTCCATCGCAGCATTCTCGTCTCCATTACACCGAGTCTTCGTTCGTCGTTGCGTGTGCTCGGCCAGCATTCGCTACCATAGAGGGCAGTTGGACGGATTATTGTACGGTATATTTGGGACTTGAGCTTCCGAGGTATTCTTCTGTCGCACAGGACTCCTGTGAGGCTTCTCCACTTTGACAAGCCGCGTTGATCCTATCGAGTATCTCTTCGTGAAGGCTTCCATCTGCGGCGATACGACTTCCTAGATACTTGAACGTGGTAGTCTTCTTGATCATCGTGTTGCCAACTCGAATGGTTCCTGGGGTCTGGGCTCCAAGCTCCATGTACTCCGTCTTTACTGTGTTGAGTCTTAAGCCATGCTGTTCCAAATAAGTCTTCTACATCTGTACATCGTCTTCTAGCTCATTCCTGCTTCTTGCCATCAGAATCACGTCATCCGCATATATCACAGCCCATGGTGGTTGACGTATGAATCTACTGGTTATCGCATCCATGACGTAGTGGCGACAGTACAGATCCTTGATGCACACCTGCTTTTATCGGGAATTCTTCTGATCTTCCTGCTGCTGACTGCACGTAGCTGGTCGCATTCTTGTAGATCATCTTAGTCCACTGCACGTACTCTTCTGGGACCATATGCTTTCGTAGCGACCACCATATGATGTCATGCGGCACCTTGTCAAACGCCTTCTCCAGGTCGAGGAACGCTGTGTGCAGCTCACATTGGTTTTCCCTGCTTCTCTCCATCCTATTCTGGCGGTATGGATGGCGTCTGTCGTGCTGCGGCCTTTCACGAATCCACATTGATTGGATGCCAACTCTATGATGTCGGAGCCTCGTCTCTAGTATCCTTTCGAATATCTTCAACGTGTGGCTCATAAGTCGTATAGGCCTGTATGTGGAACATTCAGCTATATCGCCTTTATTCTTCCATATCGGTATCGTCGTACTTCTACACCAGTCGCTCGGCATCTTTCTGGAGTCTACTATTCGATTCAGCAGTCGCGTCAGCCATGTAACTCCTGTCTGTCCGCAATTCTTCCAGAACTCACTCGGGATGTCATCTGGACCTGTTGCCTTGCCGTTCTTTGTTTTCATTATGGCGATTCGAATTTCTTCTTCCGTGATGGCCGGTACTGGTCCATGTACAGCCTCAGCCGCTGCAGCTGATGAGTATTCGTAGCTTGTGGATGCCGTTTCTGCGAAGTGCTCTCTCCATCTCTTGTTGATCTCTTCAGGTTTCCTCAACACTTTTCCATCTACATCTTTGATATTGCAGAAGTGCTCCACGTCTTTTGAGGCGTTTGCTCTTCTTCTTGCGAGCCTGTAGATCTCACGTTCACCTCCGTGACTGTGCAGCTTCCTGTATAGCTCCTCCACGTAAGCTTCTTTCGCTTGTTTGACGCTCCGTTTCGCAGCTCGTTTGGCGTCTACATATGCCTGCCGTGCTTCTTCTGATTTTGTCTTCTGCCATATTCTGAAGGCTGTCTTCTTCTTCTTGATCACAGACTGCACGTCATCATTCCACCACCAAGTTTCCTTATCGGGTTTTGTTCTTCCTGGCTTCGTACGTCCTAGTAGATTAGTGGCTATCCGATGGACGTTGTTCTTCAGATTCTTCCAGGAGTCTTCTGGCTCTTCTTCTAGCTGTGGTAGGGCGGACTCCATGGCTGCTCTAACTTCGTCGTTGTCTCTGAGCTTCCACCATTTGATGCGTGCTACTTGCTCTGTCGTTATTCTTCTTTGCCTGCCGATTGGAATATTCAGATCCAGAATCAGTGGTCGATGTTGTGGTATGCAGTCTTCACCGGGTATGACTTTGCTGTTCTTCACATACTTGAGCTCGTCTTGTCGTACAGCCTAGAAGTCTATTTGTGATTTCCGATCTCCACTGGCGTACGTGATGAGGTGATTAGGCTTCTTGATGAAGTATGTGTTTGCTAGCGCTAAGTCATGTGCCGTGGCGAATTCCAGGATACGCTCTCCTTCTTCGTTGCGTGTTCCGTATCCGTGATTACCGTGACATTTGCTAGCACCGTATCGTTGTTCATCGACATGACCGTTTAGATCAGCTCCTATCAGTAGCATCTCGTCATTTGGTATCAAGCTTGTGTAGTCGTCAAGTTGATTCCAGAATTCATCTTTCTCCATCTGTGTGCAACCCATTGAGGTGCATAGGCGGTTATGATTCGGAGAATTTTCTTCCCGGTATCCACTCTGATGCACATAATTCGATCACTTGTTCGGTCCACGCCAGCGATTCTACTTCTTAGTGCTTCTGAAACCACTATACCGACGCCGTTTCTGGTAGTGTTACTCGATCCTTTGTAGAGAAGCTCGTAGCCGTCTCCTATATCCCTCGACTTCTCCCCTTTCCACTTTGTCTCCTGAATGCAGGCGATGTTAACTCTACGTCATCGTAGAAGATCAGCCAATTCGCGATGTCGTGCTGTGAGTGATCCTACGTTGATGGTGGCTAGACGTAACCTTGAGGACTTGAATACTCGCCTATGGTGAGCTAGCTTCTTCAACCGTCCCCGCTCACCCTGCTGAAACGGTAACCCTAGCATACTGTTCGCACTCGTTGAGCTCGAATGCGCGTCGCCTCCGGGGAACGCCCTAGCTTTTACTCGAGATATCCGATGAGACATACAAAAGCATCTGATGCGACGGGGTTTCTTCTTCAGTCGGCTTGTCGCTTGCTTCCTTTGGATGAGCAGCCTGACGCTGGAATCGTGGGCAGAGCTTTTTGCCGAAGAAATTAGGCCCGCCGCGGAACCGAACCTGTGACCTTTCTCGCCATAGTCAAGGGCACTAACCTCTCGGCCAGCTTTGCCCAGAATTTTTGATTGACCTGTGAAAATTGCATTTGCTATGCAGTTGTAGTTTACGAGTCTTGGGTTTAACATCTGGCAAACCAGATTGAGTGACGATGAATTTGCCTGAAGAGTACGCTGAACCACCAGAAGTGTGTGGACATCATTAACTTTGAATTATCAAAAGCCTTTAACAGAATTAATCACAAAAACTTTTGCTGAAACTAGAAAGAGCAGGTATCCGTGGTCAGCTGCTGAAATGGCTGGAATCCCACTTCAGTGAACGTAGAATGACAGTGCGCATTAAAAACATATATTCAGAAAAGTATTTGTGCAGCAGTGGTGTTTCGCAGGGAGGAATCCTTTCACCGCTTTTGTTTTTACTTTATGCAGCCGATCTACCTTCATTCATCAAAACCGACCCCAAAAACACACGTGCAGATTTTTGCCGATGATCGTGAATCGTTTGCTATGAAAAAGAGGAAAGAGAGAAAGCCTACGAAGCCCTTTCTTCTTCTATGGTAAGAGTGAATTTATGGTCTGAGATGTGGGATCTGCCCTTGAATCTTTTAAAATGCTTTGTTATGCATTTGGGCGACACCAGTACTAACCTCAGGTCATAAATCTGTGGTGGTACTGAGCTTGAGTATCGAAGCGTCGTGAAAGATTTGGGCGTTTCTGTTGATGATGCTCTCAAATTTACTGCACACTATGACTCGGTCGTCACCAGGTCGCTGACATCACTGTTGATGCTTCTAGGTAGCATCCCAGTAATGAACCTGGACTTTTTGTGCGTTTATACAAAACATATGTCTTACCTCATTTAAATTGTGCTTCACCTGTTTGGAGACCTCATTTGAAAACATGTGGTGAAGCTCGAAAAACTTTTGAAAAATTTTTTTACAAGGGTAGTTTTCTACAGATGTTTCCGTGACCCTGATTACTCCCGTACATTTCCGTCCTACGGTGCTGGACTTGCAGTTTCAAAGCTGCGTAGTTTGAAGTATAGACGTGTTGTTAGCGACTTAATGTTCTGTTTTCGTATCCTAAAATTAGAAACGAAATTACGAGTCAGTAAATACCGGATCTTTAGGCCTAGTGGAGAGCGTACAGGTGGATTTAATTTGCATTACAGGAAGCTAGGTAAAAAATGCTTTTTGCAAACCTTCAATTCATATTTCTGCCGAACCACAAGATGGTTAAGCCTTTTACCTAAGGATATTAGTAAAAACGCATCCTTTTTTCGTAAGGAATTAGGCTCTATTAATGTACTGGAATATTTGCATATAGATGATGTTTAGGTTGAGTCTCTGATCGTTCTCCTCTACCATTGGTTCTTGCCAGCTGTGTTGTTAACGTTGGCGACATTGGTTCATCGAGTCTTGCTCTTCGACCTGCGCTGATCGAAATTCTCCATCGCCGCATTTTTTCCGTTCCAAGATTACCAAACGCTTTTTCATGTTTTCCTGGTTTTTTCTTCATCTTCTTGATATATACTAACTTGACGCTGTTATGTTGCTGTTTACCAACAAAGTGGCGCACCTATGAACGTATTAAATGAATAAATGCCAAGACGTAAATCATCAGTTGCGCCCTTTCCATATAAACCTTAATGATAGCTTCCTTACAACGAAACGTCCACTGCTATCTCAGCGGTCCCTTTACAATGTTATGTAATTCCTCAAATCACAATGGTTCCTCCCTCAACGAATATTGTAATTATCGTGCGAAATTGAAATGGTTCGATATATTCACATTCTGAATTTTCACAATAGCCAGTTTCTGTAGCTTTGCTCTTATATAATCAATACAGTGTTCAGAGACTCCAACCAGCTATATACACTACTAGATATGTCAGAAGCACTTGAATGCTTCCGTAATGCACATGAAGACGAACCTCTTATAACAGACAGGATCTGGCTTGGAACTTTGCTGATACTTTTCACAGCAATATCGTTCATACTTGATTCACTACTGTTGATTATTACTCTGAAGATGAGTATTTTCGACAAACCGTTCCGATATCATGTTATTAGCATGATAACCACTAGCCTTGTCTACTTATCCGCCCATATACCCGGATTGATACCTGCTACTATTGGTGCCGTGCATATGCAGGATCCTTGGAATATCATACTGTCGCTTACAAACCACCTAGGTTATTTGGCGTTGATGTTCACAAATACAAATGTGGCAGTGGATCGGTTTATGTCCTTTTTTATGAAAGAGGTAAGCAACTTGTTGTGAACGCTATGAAACGAATGTGTTTGTTCTTTTCATGGTGAAAAATGCATTTTGAAAAAAAGGGAAGTCTCATCTGAAAGTTATGAGGGCAGAAAATCTATAGCCTGTATAAGTGCATACGAATATTATTGGGAACTAGCTGGCAAACCCGGCTCTGCCCGGCCCTGTCAATAATACAGGGTGTCCCAAAAAAATGTATCGAACGTTTGATCGTTAATATCTCTCTTCCCAAGAAGTCTTTTGCCTTGCTTCAAGTACCGTTTTGTAGAGCTGGCTTCAACCTAGATTTGCATTATAAAATGAAACACTCATCTCTCTTCATTACTGTAGGATTACGGTAGAAACTTGAAACATATGGTGTCAATGTGGAGAAAGCTGCCGTTTCAAAATTTTTCAAAAAAATGTGAAAACTTGTGTAATAGGATTTTTATGGACGCTGAGGTCAATACTCAACTATTCACAAGATTGCGAAGCTTTCTAAAAGGTGTAACCGCACTTTTTAGGTACATTGAAAAAATGGTCACCACCTCTTAGCATAACTCTTCAATGAAGCATCATAATAAGTTGGGAACTTTACAGTTATAATCAGCAACTCAAATTAGCCTAGTGTAAAAGTTTTGAGGCTGTTTTGTTTTCTTTCCAAGGCAGAATATGCGCTTTCATTGCTTAAAGCCCTCTTTGAAGTTTCTACCTTAATCTTACAGTAATGAAGAGTGTTGAGTGATTCGTTCTATAACGCAAATCTAAGTTGAAGCCAGCTTTACAGTGGTACCTGAAGCAAGGGAAGACTTCTTGGGAAGAGAGATATTAACGACCAAACGTTCGATACATTTTTTGGGACACCCTGTATTTTCGTAATCCATGCTCAAATACCCCTGTGCCCACTCCCAGCCTCGTAGGTAAAACTCTGCAAAAAGATTTCTGCATCGATCAGTGTTCGAAAAGTAACCTAGACACAAGCTCCGCCCCGAAGCTATTGTACCAGGTTTGTTCTTGATCGGTCCATATAAATACTCTTAATCGTGACATACGTACAGACAGACATACAGACTTATAGACGGACAGATATACAGACAGACAAAGATTTAGCTTTATTTGTACAAGTTAATGCATTCTATTTCTTGGTTTTCAAGACTGTTTGCTCCGGATTCGTCATAGGAATGTATCAGTTAGAATCGAAAGTTCTGTTGCACAATTTAAAGAATCGCTTTTTCCTGTCACAATGTTTTTGCTTGGCGTTAATATTATCAGTAAAGGTAAATCATGCATTTTTAGCGAGATCCTGATTTCTCTTTAAAAAAGCAGTATTTCACCAAAATTGGATGGTGCGGGTTTCCGCATATTCTGTAAGAGGACCCCTTGAATATGCCAGCGCGCTGAGTCCGACTCGGTTCGGCTCCTCCGAAAAATGCACTTAAAGTGTCTCGCAAAGCGCGGTTTGGGCTGCAGTGGCCAAGGCCCGGTCATGTCCTGCTGGCGTCCTGATCCATGACATTGCTACTACTGGGGCGAAGGTTCGGGTGAGAACAACTTGTTTACGTTGCTTTCGCGGTCTTTAAAGAACGGGGTTTTCGGGCATGTTATGCGATTTTGACGTCGAGTCAGACAAGGTCTGAAAGGCTTGCAATATCAAAAATTGACTACCATATTTTGTTGAGACACTTTTAAGCTCTGACTGCGGAGATAAAAGCGGAAAAGTAGATCTTTCGAGGTTCCTTGATTTGTGGCGAGCTCGTGAAAAATTCAAAAAGTGCGCAATAAAATAACAGCCAGTGTCATAACTTTTCCGACCTCCTTCTAGCTAAACAATTTGTGCTGGCAGGGCTCTTCTATGAAAAGTTATGATTCTCGAAAAAATAGCAGAAAAGGGAGAATCGATTTTTTTCGCATTTTTCTGGAAATCACAACTTTTTATGAAAAGAGTCCGATCAGCACAGACTTTGTTCAGTCCGAAACGGAAGGTCAGAAAGCTTATGAAATTGGTCGTTTCAAAATTCATAGCGTAGTTTCCAGATTTTTGACTGGCGTGCTTTAAATCACCAAACCTCAAAAGAACTCACTTTCTATTTTTTATGTCTGCAATTAGAGATCAGTAGAGAGTAAGCAGGATGTCAATAAAGGTGCACGACTTGCTCTTTCCAATAAAACTGAAGCCAAGAACATCGCGATAGGAAGATTACGACTTTTTGGAATGGCGCGACAGAACTTTCGGTTCAACCTAATATAACAGGAAGAATTTTCAACGAAGTTCGGGAAAGGTAAGTTTTGTATCAAACGTTTCTTCGAGCATGAGAGCTCTAGATTTTACTTACGTAGACACCTAGACGGCCCGTCTTCACGTAACGTGCGGGCCCTAGAATAGAAGTTTCCTTCGATCCCTGTCCCTCGCTTCAGAAATCCACGATCTTCTCGATTGTCGTCGGTGGCTGCGTCTTCGAGTTCCAGGAGCAAAAATCCAGTGGCGTACCAAGGCCCCCCCCCCGAGAATGGGACGCGAAATTTTTAAAAGTTACTTATAAGGGTTATAAAAATGTGCTAGTGACTTCTTTATACTTGTAATTGATTAAATAATTTTTAAAAAAATTTCAAAAATTCAATTAGCCTTGTAAAAAAATTTTTTCCAGATTTTAGGGGTAGGGGACCCGCAAAAATTTTGAGAAGCACCCCTAAAATTTTTTCAGAGTGCGTGGCTGACGCCACGCCCCCTTTTTCCAGATTTTAGGGGTAGGGGACCCGCAAAAATTTTGAGAAGCACCCTTAAAATTTTTTCAGAGTGCGTGGCTAACGCCACGCACCTTCATTCAAAAAAAATTTTCGTCACCCCCCTCCCCCCCCAAGTGGAAATCCTGGGTACGCCACTGCAAAAATCGTATCCAGTTGATTTCTCAGCGTCACCCGTTCCTCTAACAAGTCTGTCCATCTCGTTAGAGGTCATCCTCGGGGACGTTTTGCTTCGCGGAGAATCCACTCTGATGTTCCTAATGTCCATCTGTCGTCTGTTCTTCTCATGATGTGATTTCTCTCGATGCTCCGCTTTCGCGACGTATTTCGCTGGGTCACGAAGACGGGACATTCTTCTCATATCCGTACTGCGAAGTCTGACAAGATGATGTTTTTGTCGCGTCATCTTCGTAAGACCGCTCAAGCGTTCCGTGGGTGGTCTTTAGATTCGACGTGGCTACATGTGGCCCAAGTCTTAGCTGCGTAACAGAGCGCCGAGAGAACGCTTAAGTGGAACAGGTGAGCCCAAGCTCCGGGTGCGAAAGTTGCTTCCTTCAAAGGCCGGAGGGCGGCCAGGGCTGCTCTTCTTCTCCTGTTGAGTTCCTCTCTCAAGTCGTTCTCCATGTTCAGAACGTCCATGATACACTAAAGAATTCTCCATGGTGGGGATGCTCTCCAATCTCTCTGCATCTTCACAGAGGGCGTTCTTCATGAGTCTTCTTCTGATTTATTCGCCATCCAATCTTCTTCCCTACTCCGTTTAGTTTCTTCAGCATCTTCTCTACTTCAGTGATACTGCTTGAAAAGAGAACGATGTCGTCCAAAAAACGAATTTTCGACAGAAATCTCCTATCAACTCAAATACCTCTCTCGTTCTAGTCCAGTGACTTCATCTCCCACTGCAAGGCCGCGATGAGCAGCTTCGGCGAGATGGTGTTGTCTTGTCGAACTCCCTTTCCAATGGAATGGTCAAGGGTGCGATGAAATAGCTGCATCGTCGTTGTACAGTTCTTCTAGCAGTCGGCTAACACCTTCATGAGAGCTAGGCCCACTCCTTGGTCGACTAGCGCTGAAAGAATTGCTTTGTTTCGCCGCTGTCAAAGGTTTTCCCATAGTCGACGAAGGTTAGAACGAGAGGCAATCGGTATTTCCGGCAGAATTCTATAACCCTCGAAACCGTCTGGATGTAGTCCATGCAGCTGAATTCTTTGCGACCAGCTTTTTCTTGAGGCTGGGCTTCACGCAGTCCTACATATGCAAGGAGGATAATTTTTGTGGAAAGCTTGTACGACATACTCAGCAGGCATATTGGACGGTAGTTCCAAAGATCCTCCCGTTTACCCCTTCAGAGAAAATTGTTCACGTTCTCCACTGGTTGGGAATCTTTTCCTTCTAAAGGTAAGATGTTGGGTGCGACGCGAGAATTTCGCGTAGACGTTGTCCTCCGGCTCGTAGAAGTTCGACAGAAAGATAGTCTGGTCCTAGAGCCGTGGACGTCTTGGTCAGAATCGCGGTGCGCACTTCACAGGTGGAATCCGAGGTGTTACTTTTCCAGTGGTAACAATGGGCATCGGTACAGGTGTTGATGAGCGGAAGAGCTTGGTGTAGAAGTTCTTCGCGATAGATTCCATTCCTTCAGAGGCCCGAGCGGCCCAGGCTGCTCTTCTTTTTAAGTTCTTCCCTCAAGTCGTCCTCCATGTTCGTCGAACTCCGAGATACACGTAAGAAGACGTCTCCATGCGTAGAATCCGTGATGGTACTTCTCCAGTGAACAGGGCATCGGCACGGGAGTTGATGAGTGGAAGAGGTTTATATAGAAGCTCTTCGCGATAGATTCCATCTTGTATCGGGGAGAAGTCAGGATTCCATCTTTATTCGATAGTGCGGCCAAGGGCACGTGATATTCACAGAGGTCCCTTCGACACTTCTCAAGACTTCGTCTTTCTTTGGCTGCTTTCAGTATCTTGGCTTGCCTGTACTTCTTGAGGTCTTCCTGCAAAGCTGTTCTGCAACTTACTGTTGGCTATCAGTCGCTCGAGATGGGTTGCATTTGGATCCTGCCTTAGGGATCTTCTACTATCGAGTAATTCTTGGTCATCGAGATGTGCTCCATGTTATCCTCGGAGCTCACTAAGGTGCACTCTTCCGCAGGCTCGCAACCCTTTCAGAAGCCGATCGTATTGGTATGTTGGGGCCTCGCCGAGGGCCAGTCCCAACTTGATATGAGCTCTTCCAGCCTGTTACCATCATAAACGACTTCCTTCTTTCTTGCGGCACTGTGACAGACTTTCTTTTCCAGCTTTTGACTGAATCGTATCTTTGCTCGAAGGAGGCAATGATCGGAGCCGCTGCAGAGCTATGAAACCTATTGAAACATCGAGCAAGCTCCGCCTTCGATTGGTGACCGCATGAGCCGTTCCATTGGGCGGTTCCCATGTCCACCGGCGATGTTCTTTCTTCATGAGTAAGGAAATTTCATGGAAAACTTGTGCGGCGGAGAGGAGTCCAACGAGACGATTGCCGTTTTCGTTCCGGAGCCCTACACAAACTTCCCGCTCCTATATTTCTCTTCTCGTGGCATCCCGATCTTCGCGTTGAAGTCGCCCACAACATACTTGTAGAAGGACTTTTCGCTGCGGACGACCTGCTTCACGTCTTCGTAGAAAGCAACTAGTTCTGAATTGTCAGCTGCTGATGATGCTGATGAATGATGTTGATGGTCTTCTGAAGTGGAGGTCGTAGTTGTAGGATGGCTACTCGAGGTGATAGAATCTCATGCGAAAAATGGACGTTAGATGGGTGGACGACAAAGCCAACGCCCCCAACGTTTCCTCATGGAACCTTCTCACCACGAATGGTAAGGGTCCTATCATTCATCTGTCGTACTTCCTTCGTCGTGGACTTTGTTTCCTGCATAGCGATGACGTGGTATTTGATGTGCTCTGCAGCGTCGAGAAGACCGTGGAGGTCCGCGTTTGGGAGACTGTCAGGCGCTGTAGGTGCAGAGCGTGAGGTAGTTTCCATGGCGTACCGTCCGGGCACACTATCGTTTTTGTGCGATCCAAAAAGCGCCATAGAACCCTGACTTCGTTCGCGCTGTCACCTCGCGCCGTAGGCGGATCCGATATACAGGATTTTTTTATTCATTTCTTCTTGCTGACGGAGTAATAGAAGTTATCCGGGTACTTTTTCGTTGTCCCGACCCATTTTTTAAAGAAAGATATTGCTTCTTTTCTTGTACCATATTTGCTCCGAAATTCACAGGAAAGAAGTGTCAACCTTCTGCCACGTGTCAAAAAAATTTGACATGTCATCCACATGATTAGCAGGTTTTACCAAGAGTTAAAATTGCCCTACCTACTGACTTAAGTTCAATCGATTTTACTATCAATAATGACCCCATTTTCGAGTAAACAATTTCAAAAATATATATCATTATGATTATGACGTTATCCTTTTATTAATGAACAGACTGGAATTGCTCAGAATAGAGAATTGTGATAGATTCTCATCATATTAGCGGCGAAACAAGCAGTAGCGAGGTACTTCAGCCATCATTTACAGTCCTTCTTGGCTAAAATCGCATGGCGGACAGAGTTTGAAGAGAAAGTCATTTTTGAATCATTCCTAAAAGCAATAAATGTCCTAATATAAGTTCTTGATCGTTTTTCTTTTACAGAAACCGTTAAACAGCTTTTAGGTGGTCATAAATGCTCTTTTACCTCACCGGGAATACTTTCGAAAAAAACATGTCAAATTGGACCAAAACGTGTCAATTTTTTTCTGACACGTGACAGGGAGGCGGTCGTCGTAGAATCTACAAAAGAATTGTCCTCAAACTTTGAAAAAATGGGTCCGGATAACGGCAAATTACCGTTATCCCTTACAAGAGCAGACTTACTAGGCCCTACTCTTGATTCCCACGAGGCAGTCGCTGACGCGGGTATGGAGCAGGAAGAACGCCTAGCGTCCGGAAAGCCAGATGGCGGGGGCTCTGGCCCATCGGCTTTTAGCTAGGCATCCGGCCGAAATCGGAACGTCGAACTCCTTCACAGCTTGGGAAGCCCTACCAGAGTATAAACTCGGCTGTGCAGCAAATCGACACCTAGTGCCATTTGAGGCGGCCGACCATTCTGGAAGATTTCAGTTCTTTAAAAAAAGTAGATTCTCTCATACATATGGGCAGATATTCAGCTGTTCGAGAAAGATAGCAACAGATAATAAAAACAAACTTTTTCAAATTTCAACGAAAATGAAAACCAAGTAATGAATTGTGAGAACTGAATCCTTGCCCTTCATCAAAAGAGGTACCTTCTTTCGTGAGAAATGAATGTTTCAGATCCAAGAGAGTCTTGGGTCGAATTCAACAGCTTATGCCATTGTCGCATCAATTCCATGGATTGCATCAATTCTGATTACAATAGGCATGGCTTTTGAGGGTTGCTACCTTCGTACGGATCCTTACAAACTGACATTTTCATACGGGTGCAGGTAAGTAAAGAAAGTACGTAAATCTTTCCAGAAAATGTGGTGCTTAACTCAAGCGTACTGATTTCCTTGAACTAGTGACTACGTGCCTTGTTTATTCAGCAATTGCAAAGTTTTTGGACCCGTGCAAAACTACCTTGAATACATATTTCCTGGTATCAACTTTGTATTATATGGTTTGGTTTATGCCGAAATTGTTCGAATACAAATGAGATTTAAAAAGGACATGAAAAACGCCGAAGTGAAGTCTCAGAATAAAACAATCAGATTGGTAGGCATAAATGTAGCTCATGCGCTAACAATATAAACTTTATCTTCATGTTGTCCTCTTTTAGGTGATTCAATTTTCCCTTATGTGTGCTATACAATTCGCCAGTGGTACATGTTTTTGGGCTCTACCACTATTACTGCCAAATAGTGACTTGGCCTCTTACCTGCCAATGCTTATATCTACGTTGAACTCTATGACAAATCCAGTGGTTATGCTTTTGTTTCAAGCAAGAGTTCGGAACGCTTATATGACTATTATAAAAAATCGAAGTATCAGTTCCTTGCCCACAGCTGTAACAACTATTCAGCAATCTAGATCTCAATTTGATACGACGAGAGCATCTAGTCGTTTCTGAGACCTTTGCTATAAGCTATTCTCATTGCTCGTAAGCGCATTTATGTAGACATTTTGAATTTTGCGTACAACGATAAAACTATGTTCTAACGCAGTTTTTCTTTTCTGTTTAACCTTAAGTAACTAGAGTGCAAAGCAAAGTGAAAGGTTAAGTAAAATACAAACCACACAAGGTAATAAACATTTAATCGAAAAATTTGCATGTAATTCTTTCCTCAGAGACTTCTTTGAGTTACTTGTGTTTATCAAGTTTCTGGAAACCGAAATGATAGTAGTGCTTCCTTGAGGATTGGAATTTACTGTCGAAAAAAGAGCATTTGGTCACTTTAATGAGATTTTCCTACGATATGATTTGGACTTTGTCAGTAGTGTGCCGATACTAAAAGCTGATTACTATTTCACATTGTGCATTCATGCTTTTACTTGTTTTCGAATCATTTGAAACCTAACTGAATCTATTAACCACGAGTTTGTTACTATTGTTTATGGTGAGAGTCACAATAGACCATATAAAGGCAAAAAATTGCAACAGAGTCTGTAGCTTTGGAAGGGTATAGATAGATCTACTACAAGGAGCAAACATTTTACAGAGAAAACAAATGAAAGTTTGAAACAAAGTTTTCATCTGTCATGGATGCAATAAAGGGAGAAATTTGTATGCACGAGAATTCACATCTGGAAGTTGTAAAATTTGCTGTTTCATGCTCTCAATAGAACATAAATTAAAGACGGAGCTGCGTTTGATCACAATAGTTGCATCTAGATGAGATGACATAGAGAGTCTGCATTGAATATGACAGAATTATTGCACGGCAAACATAAAGCAACCTCAGTGAAGAAGGTTTTGAGATATGAATGAAAATTCTATTTAGCGATCCCTTCAAAATGTGTAACTTGTTAGGCAAGCTGATTGTTTCTGCTCTCTTTTTGGCCAGTTCCGATAAGCGGCGCTAAAAGATGCTTATCCGGATTTCCTTGATCACTTCTTCTCACCTCCAACAGTTTGAGTTATTGCCGGGAAAGATATTTTGCAGCTTCCCTGGGCAATGAAGGTTCAAGTGCTTTGTGTATGTATGAGAGCTAGTCGTTGACCATCCTTTGGAATTCGCCATCGACAAGATTTTCTTACGGTTATTTAGAAGGAATTAAATTTGCCATTAAAGTAGTGATGTGGTGGAAAGAGATCTTATTTCCGCTTCGCAAATTTCGCATCGGGTTCATACTTAGCCTGATCAATTCGTGCGGCAAGGTATAATAAATATTTGATTGATTTGAAACAATAACAATTTATTCCAAACTGTGCTGAAAGAAAGAAGGCTGTTTACAGAAATTTGAGCAATTGTTTGCTTTTACTTTCTTAGTTGCAAGTTATATCAAACGCCCTTAGATATTGTGGAGTAAAACAGCGTTTTGTCTCATGACTTTTGCACTAATCTTTACATGAGTTATTCCCAGGGTAAAGCGAGGGGTGCGGCACGCCACACCGGGGGTCGTAAGGGGGGAGGTAGGTGAGGGGGGGGGGGGGTCGTATTGACCTAGGGTACTGAAAGCTGACTAACCAGCTGATTTGAAGAAAGCACACCTCAAAAGCTATTAGTTAATCAACTCCAATAACTGTTAGATAGTTCGTAGATAGTTTCTAGACTAAATCTAATAAGTGCTTCTTTATGATGCAATGCATCTTGCAAAATCCAAACGCATTTAATGACACCGACTTTTCAATACCGTACACCTACCGTACACCTGGAAAGAGGCCCTATTACGCTAAACAAGTATCATTATCGTAATTAGCATCTCTGATGACCCCTAGCGCCAAGTTTCAGCGAACTCTGAGGGCTCCGAATGGTAAACAAGCTTGTATGGAACAGTAATTTCAAACATGATTAACTTCATTTTAACGGTGAGTGAGCTACCTTTTTTTGCACTCGATAGAAAGCACTACCACTTTTTTCCTTATGTGAAAAATCCCACTTCAAAAAACCTCCAAGCTACGGAATTAGGAGACTGCCAAATCCCATCTTCAAAATTTAATGGTTGCGCTTTCCCTAAATATTAGGTTGTCTCATAATTAATGCACGTTTTTATTTGCTTGCTTTAACAAAGCAACCAGACTCAACCCAACAAAGGGTAAGGGGTACTTTTCGATAGAGCAAAGCAAGCTCTACAAGATGGCGCTCATGTCTTTGTGCCAAGCTCGATCAACGGAGAGTTCGAACTCAACATCTAAAGATATTCAAATGCCCAAAAAATCGAAAAAAATCAGATCTTCGTCCAAATAATTTCTACGGACCTCCCACTCGCTCACATCAATACTATCGATATCTGATATCCATATGTGCGATTGTCGTATTTTTTTTCTTGACTGAAAACTGAAAAAAGAAGAATTTCCCTGATTTTCTCAAAGAAATGGTGAGCCGTTTTTGCATATGTAGTTCTATACAACTAGCCTAGGTAAGTATAACTGTAGGTTTTCAGCCTATTCCAAGCGGTGGTTTTCGAAAAATAACGAATTCGGATTTTTTCGTTTCAGTTTCAGTGCTAAAATCGGCATTTCTCGAAAAGTACAGCTCGAAATAGGCTGAAAACCTACAGTTATGCTTACCTAGGCTTGTAATATAGAACTACATGTGCAAAAACGGCTCACCATTGCTTTGAGAAAATCAGGGAAATTCTTCTTTTCTCAGTTTCTAGTCAAGGAAAAAAATACGACAATCGCACATATGGATATCAGATATCGATAGTATTGATGTGAGCGAGTGGGAGGTCCGTAGAAATTATTTGGACAAAGATCTGATTTTTTTCGATTTTTTGGGCATTTGAATATCTTTAGATTTTGAGTTCGAACTCTCCGTTGATGGAGCTTGGCGCAAAGACATGAGCGCCATCTTGTAGAGCTTGCTTTGCTCTATCGAAAAGTACCCCTTACCCTTTGTTGGGTTGAGCCTGGTTGCTTTGTTAAAGCAAGCAAATAAAAACGTGCATTAATTATGAGACAGCCTAATATTACTCAGAACTAAGAAGACGAATCTGGCTCAAATCACTCCTATGAAGACTACGAGGTTTAGGCTATCGATTCATATAAATAATGTTTACTAAAAATGTCTTTTTGATATAGTTAATGGGGTGCGGCACCCCCCCCCCCTCAAAAGCTGCGGCTGCCGCAGCTTTTAAAGGGGGGTGCCGCACCCCATTAACTTACCTTCAAAAAGTTCAAACAGCTGCCTTTTTTATATCATCCTATTGATTCATCCTTTCTCTCTCCGTAGTAGCTGTTTCCCCTCGAATCTTTTTCTTTAGAAGGAGATACATATGGTTTTTGCGAACCATATGATGGGAAGTGTGGCCAAAAAATATTGGGTTACGGTAGCGCTCGAAAAATTGTCAAAACACAAAGCCGCGAGATGCGAGTCTTTGAAATCTGCGAGCTAAAATCTCGTTTTGTGAGCAGTTTTTTGGGCTTCTCTCTTTTTTTCTCGCTTTTCTCTCACTCTCTTTTCCTATCTTTCTTCCACTCATGTTCAATCACTTTCTCTTTATAATTCCAGGGCATTTAATGACTTGGGCGAAAGCACTGAAGAAATAGCAGCCCGACTAAGCCCACCACTGAAGCGACGGCGAGCTTATACACCGGATTGTCACTGGAGAATATGCTGATTTAGTCCCGGTAAATTTTCAGTTCCACCTGTTTCATTTGATGACGGCGAAAATATTTTTGTTAGGTCGAAGTCCTGCAACGTATGGAAGAAAGCAATCGTATGCGGTTGCAAAGAATTGCTGAGCGTTTTGAATGTCAACAGACCAATCTATTCGACGCAGCTGGTTTCCATGCTTCGTAAAGCGGTTTTGACAAAGGTATGTTTTGTAATTAAGAAATTTTTCAGGTAACTGACGTACTTCTAGATCGGTTTGGACGAAGATCAGTAGTTGCATCGCTCAGACGATAGTAGCTCGATATCGCGCGACATTCGCGAACAATTCATGTATTTGACAGAATATGCAATGAAACGGTTAGTAGAGGACACCTCTGTCACTTTTTCCCGCTTTTTGCATTTATGCACTGTCAGTCTTTCTTTTATGCTTCACCTTGATTTCGATGCAAAATTAACAGCTCTCTTTTTTTTTGTTGACAAGTTATCCTCACCTGTTCAACTCTTTATTGATTTGTTAACGTTTTCATCTACAATTTTATTTTTGTTTGATCAGTTGAACTGATCTCACAAGGTTAGAATCTTACTTTTTGCTCATGAGGTTAGGAAAAGATACACGTTATTTGTTTATAAATTGTCATGTGTCATAACAGGCTGATTTCAGATTTTCGGTGTGTGTGAGTCCAGCGGTGGCCGATATACCGCAGCTTTGGAGCTCACTCACTGGACGTGGAAACTTTACCCGACCCATTGATGAAGAACTTTCCACGGCTTTGCGAGACTTCCTGTCTTTAGCACATCCTCTGACACATATGGCTCTAGTCTCATCCCAGATGCAGTTCCCTGAACTTCGGCTTATTGAGTACGATTGTGGTAAGTGGCTGAAAGTGGCTTTAGTTAGTGTCTTTTCTTTTGTCAAACTGTGGTTTTTCAGGGAAGTTGCAATCATTGGCTCGCTTACTTCGTCGCTTATAGGTAAATAAACGTCGTTGCCTGATTTTTACGCAAATGTCGCGGATGCTAGATGTACTTCAAGCTTTTCTTTCATATCATGGGTATCAATACTTTAGGTTGGATGGTACTACTGGCATAGAGCAGCGACAGGTTGGTTTCGCTTTAAAAAGCCATCTTTCAGGCAATGATGGAGAGATTTAACGCTGATGCGAAGATTTTATGTTTTATCCTTTCGACTCGATGTGGTGGTATAGGAGTGAATCTTACCGGTGCACATACTGTGATCTTTTACGATTCTGACTGGAATTCTAGTTAAGATTCCCATACAGCATTATTTCGCTGAATAAAAAGCACGATATTTAGATTGGGCAGACTCGGAAATGTCACAATTTTCTGTTTGATCTCAGAAAGAACTATAGAGAAGAACATTTTAGAAACGTAGGTTAGGTGAAATGGTAATCGATGAGGCTGGCTTCACACCAAAGTTCTTCAAACAGTCTAATAACATACGGACTTACCAACCGTGTAGTTATTTGGTGGAGCACCTAAATTCTAGTGATCTCTTCGATGGCGAGTTGGATGTTGGAAACATCGAGATTACCGAAGGTCTCAAAAGTCAGAAAGACGTGGGTAAGGGAAGGTTTCTTTTTTCGGAACATGTGAGATAGAAATTAGTTTAGGCTATGGCGACGCTGGAGGATGAGCAAGATGTGGCGGCTGCAAAGATTGTCATCGCTGAAAGCAGAGCTGATAAAGCCGAGTTTGACGAGTCGAAGAATGTAAATGCTGGTGAAAGTATTTTCCAAAGTAATTTGGACAAGAAACTCTCGATGAAAAGTATATTGAGCTCATCAGCCAGGTGCGTCATTTTCACTTGACCTTCTTTGTTCATGCAGATTTTTTGATTCACCGGTCTTTCATCTTTAGCTGAAACCAATAGAGCGATATGCACTGAACTTTCTTGAAGCTAAGCCAGAATTTAAAGAGGAAGTTAGGGTGGCACAGGTAACGGCGGTCCCCTCGATGTAGAAGATTAATAAGTGGGCTTTGATCGTGCTAGTCGTGCTGGTAGCGAGCAGCACGACTAGCACGTGCTGATCGTTAGCCACCACATGCCCTAGCCCCATACCAATTATTTTTTACTTTTCGGTGATAGAGATTCTGTCAATTTTCTATAGTAAATCTTTTTGGTGAAGACTTTTCAGGGTAGGGGAGAGGGGAGTTTTCAACGATCTTTAGCTGCAAACATTTTCAGTTACTTGGATTAGAACTGCTTTTTGCAGGTTATTTATTCACGGTTCTCATTTGCGTGATTCATGCTTCCGTGTACGATGGCGGAGGAGTCCTCCAGTTGAAGCTCTTGAAGATTTGTTCCATAGCAAATGGCTTTGATTCAATTTTACCCCCAAGTATTTTGTTGGTCTCATACATTTTTTTACATATAGATTTGAAAATTAGGTGTCGTCTATTTTATGCCGTTGGAGTTTTGTTTCAAGTGGTTTTTTCTTAGTTAGAAAGCGGTGACCTCTGCTGCATATATATGGAAAGCCTCGGACTAATTGTAAACTGAAATAATTTGCAATAAAGTCATGTTGTTATCTTTTCATTGTCAACTAAAAATTGGTGGAGGGAGGGGAGGGGGGGGGGGGGTAGAGAATAGGGGGAGGGTCGTACCGGGGTCCGGGCCAAGGGGGGTCGCCGGTCGTGTGCCGTACCCCCGCTTTACCCTGGTTATTCCATTCTCATTAGATTCTTGTTTTTTTATTTTCTAGAAAAAAAATCATCAACTTTCTAGCGGTCTGGAGCAAAAATTGCTAATCACAAATTTCGGTGATGCGAGCTGTTGAAACTCTATGCCTAGTCTTTTCAATTCATGGCCAGAAGCGTTGAAAGGCCTAATAACGAAAAGTGTTTTTATTCTTGATTTTTTGTGCTCTACCGTTGCTATATGTGGAGAACTACGATCGGATTTTTCTTCAAAGTTATGTTTTTCGATTTTCTGACTTGACTTTTAACGTTTGCAAAGTCATGGGTTTGTTCGATAAGTAAACCTGCAAGCTATATACTTTAGTTCAAAAAATGATTGAAACTTTATTCTCTGCTGTCGTCATTCTTGCAAGTTTCTACTCAAGAAACTGAAATTACAGAAATGTAGCTCACGGTGGTCGTCGTCTATTGTGGCAACTACCGCCATAACAAATTCGGTAACTGGTTCACAATCGCATATACCCTTCTGCGCAGAACTTTTACTTTTTCAAAGCTATCGATGAGTTTCCCAAAAATGTGCCTACTGTTTGATTGTCAATAACTCTCTTGTCATGTAGTCTTCACTGTTTGATTCTAGACCAAGGGTCTAGTCGATTATCGTCCTCCTATCTTTCTTCGTGGACAGTTTGAGATCTTTTGCAGGGAAGAGTGCGCTACCTTCGAAAGTTGGTGAAAGACACTGAACGGAACGATGATGCTTCAACCAACTTTGAGAGATATTGCCAAATCAATAGCAACAAAAAAACCACAAAACAAGAAAATGAGTACCACAAGAAAATCATTCAAACTGTGGTCTTACTTTACGCGTTTTGATTCTACAAAGCAGGACGTAAGTTTGTGATTTGAATCGGCACGAATTTACACCTTTGGAAGGAAGCATGGGCTTCAAAACACATTCTTTATCGTATATAAAAGTGCGCAAGTAGTAAAGTAGTCTATCAAAATGATAAATGTTATAATAAATAAAATCAACTACAAAAACACTAAGATGTTTCATTTTATCCTTTAGTCTACCAATATGGTCACTACTATAGTTTATAGTATATGATCACTATATACAGGGTGTCTCAAAAAAATGTGAACACTGTTTGATTGTTAATAACTCCCTTGCTTTAGCGTCTTTCGCCGAGCTTGAGGCACAATTCTATAGAGCGAGGTTTAAATTAGATTTACAGTATGGAGCGAATCGTCGATCGCTCTTCATTACTGTAGCATTACGGTAGGAACTTCGACAAAGATTTTAGACCATGTAGGCCATATTCTGCCTCGGAACAACACCAAACAACCCAAAAACTTTTATACTATGGTAAAGGAAGAGGCTAATTTCGAATTTGAAATTTCCATTTTACTGTGATGCTTCTTTCCAAGGTTATCCTATTTAAACCGTAATAACTGAACTTCTAGCATTCGTCAGAAATGTGACTACACCGTCAAAAAAGCTAAAAACACTCGTAAAAAGTTCTCTAATGTAATCAGCGCGCACGAAAACCCTAGTACACGATTTTTCAGATTTTTTGAACAAATTTTGTCAAATGGCATATTTCACAATAAATCACATGCTAGAAGTTCATACCGTAATCCTACAGTAGCGAACAGCGATCGGTGATTCGCTGCATACTACAAATCTAAGTTGAACCTCGCTCCACAGAATGGTGCCTCAAGCTCAGCGAAAGACAAGAAAGCAACGGAGTTATTAACGATCAAACAGTGTTCACATTTTTTGGGACACCCTGTATAATATATCATACATTATTATTGTATATAATAAAAGACGGAGCATAAAAGCTGTAAGTTGTTAAACTTCAACTATTTCAACAACATTCAAAAATTTTATCTAAAACTATTTTGAAATATACAGGACTCATGAATTCCCCTTCCTTACTGATGAGTTGCGGGGAGAGTTCTGAGCTCCTTTACTCCGTCTAAGGACAGGAACGAAACGAAGTTAGATTAGTTCACTGCAAAATTGATTTCCATTTCAAACAAATTATGGCACCACATTTTGTATATAATTATTTCTATTTCTACATCTATTTCTAAGAGAATTCTATTGTAATCATTGATTGCTGTTTGAAGAGCGCGGTTTTTCAATTGAACTTTCTCATCAACCATCTCATATACAGAATAATTTCAACGGTGAGTGAACATTGACATTTTGTAGATGTTATCGCCCTTAAGACTTGTTCTAATGATTCGCTCAAAAAGCTAAGCCGCCGTATGCAATCTTGTCTGTTAAAATTCCATTAGAATGCCGATGGATAATCTATAATTGTGAAAATATTTTTGTGCCACTGACTGATGCCGTTGATAGACATTCATATCACTGACAAAGGGGTGGTCAGAAACCGAAGTGGCCAATCCAGACAAGCTGCATACCATTAGATGCAGTATGAAGCGCTCACCCTAAATCTGTCTTCCTTACCTGCTTATCGCTTTTCTGGACGAAGCTATAAGCCATTAAAGACATTATTTTGCTAAGAAATTATGAATGAAATTGAAAATTTAGCCGTACAGGGCCACGTTCGCCTTAATGCTGTGTCAAAACATGCAGCTAGCTTACTTAAAATTTTCAAAGCCAGAATCTGAGCTAAAAGTGCGACAATGTGCTCAGTTTCTGTTTTTAAGTATGATTTTTCACAATAAAACCGCTTGTAGCTTCGTCCACAAAAGCGATAAGCAAGTAAGGAAGACAGATTCGAAGTCAGCGTTTTATACTACATCGAATGATATACAGCTTGTTTGGTTTGGCCACTTCGACTTCTGACCATTCCCTTGTGAGCAATATACCTACGTACTGTACTACGTTTGCTGGTTTAGTTGGCAAAAATCTAATAACTAGTTTACGATAGTAATTTCTTTAGTGATTTCCACCCTCAAAGGACAACTAACACATTATGTCAGAAAAGAAAAGCAGCTTTTCGACTGAAACAGAAATTAGAGAATTTCACGTACTTTTTTATAAATAGAGAAGTGAGAGTTTTTATGCCCAGATTTGAACCATTCTTGCTGGATAATTGCAGTTCATGAGATTTTTATTCATTTAGAACTGTGTTGTCTCCTTCACGGGTACATCAGCATTTAAAGCTAGAACAATCGAGTTGCCACCATCGGCGACGATTGTTTGGCCGACGATGTAAGAAGATTGGCTTCTATCTGCCAGAAAAGCGATAACGGTTGCGATTTCTAACGGCTGGGCTATTCTGCCGTTAGGAACTTCGAATGGGTTTCTAGCATAAGTAGAGTAAAACTAAAAAAAGGATAAATTGAGTTAACATAGATTACCATAAACTCTTACCTTTGCTGCAACTTCATCAGATACTCCGCTATTTTGTGCAATATTTGCCATAACTCCACCGGGACTGAATTGATCAAAATTAACAAACATTCCTCAATCCATTGGTGCATAAAATCCGTTTTTACCTTACATTATTTACCCGCACTCCTTCAGCAATAAGTTCGATTGCCACAGCTCGCATCATCTGATCCAAAGCTGCCTTCGACATCGCGTAATACGGTATTTTTGCGTACTAAACACGACAGTTTACAGTAATTTTGAAGTGCCGCTTACCGCTGTTGGCAACCCGGCAATGCTGGAGACATTTACAATTCGCCCTTTGACGATACCAAATATGGACGTGCTAACTGGATCAGTTCAACAACACTAGAGCTCAAGTCATGAATTATATCATTTTTACAAAATAATCTATCTGTATACATTCACATCCATGGCCTTTTTAAGGAGATCGGTGCTAGCCTTCAGTCCAGCTGAACCATCGGGGCTAAGAAATGTACCGTCGGCGTTGTTTACCTGAGACCTAACCCTACTCGATAAAGTCAGCGGTTATTTTTTGTTTTTGTTTTTTGCGCGATATAAATACAAGTAAAGCTAATTTATGACTCAGTTAGAAGGATGTACATTTTGAAACTTAAAAAAATATCTTACCAAGATATCCAAACGACCGAATTTCCGGACTAGGCTTGAGATAACCCTCTTTCTTCCATGAGCGTCGGTAACATCCGCTTGCACAATATTCACCTTCTCATTGTGAACGCCAGCTTCAAGAATGGCTTTCTTGATGGCCTACAAAATAATATTGATAGACATTTAAGCAGAAAAATACAGTGTGTAGATTCATCATGCCCATCAGAATTTTATTGTTAATTCCTATTTCTTCGAAAAAGAAATTTATAGGTGGAGAAATCAAAAAAGAAAACCGATAAGTTTTCTCCAACTTATTGTGCTACAACTTAAGTCTATGCTTTGTTAGATGTGCACGCCTATTGCATAAAGGGAGGGGGGAGGGAGAATGTGTCGTGAAATTTTTGAAAGTTTGTTACATGAGTTATAAAAGTGTGCAAATATTTTTTTATTCTTGCAAATGATAATATTGGGTCGTTCCGAAAGTAATGTCGCTTTTTTCAAATGCACGCCACATTTCATGGAATCAAGATTTTCAGGAGATCTTAAGAGCATTCGATGCAACATTTCATCCTCTTTCTAATGGTTGTAATTTCATTGCATAATATTCATCGAGCTCTCGAAAAATTACCAGAATCTGCGACTCATGCTTTTTGCCATAGTCAAGTTCGGCTATTTTCCTAAATTCTTGTACCTGTTCTCCGAAGAGCACAAGTGACAGATAGATAGAGCAAACTTTGTAGGACACAGAGTAACTTTTTTGGGTGGCGGGCAAGAGAAACGATAGCCCGCGCCAGCTGGTAGTTGCCAGCCGCCACAGCGCGCACGAAGCCCCGCCCACACGCGAGAACCCGTACGCACGCATGGGTTGAGCGTTGCGTGTGTTAAAGGACGCTGCTACGGAGATTTTTGAAAATGAGCGGGCCTACTTCAGTCTCATTCAACGCCCACATTCATAGTATTTTACTATTTTCTCATATTTGCTGTGTTTTTTTGTTTTTCCTTATGTTCTTCATCGTAATTGTCTTCCCTTACATGTTTTTTCCCTTTATAATAGAATTTAACTCTTTTGCGTAGGTTTTTGACGTGTTGTTCGTGAATATGTGTGCGATATCGCCTTTTGTTCACATCACGCCGATATTGTTGATTTTTAGGATCGATATCCACCAACAGCCTCCAATCCTGCCACAATGGTGAGTAATTGCTGTTCTTTTGTTTGTTATTGTTCATTGTCATTTCTTTTTGTTCCTTATGTTCTTTTTTCATTATTATCTGATACAATTCGTGTATGTACAGTTATCATTCTGCATTTAGGAACTATCTCTGACCGACACCAGCATTCAGTGATATGGTGAGTTCTTTTGATGTGTTTATTTTCTTTGCATGTATGTTTCGTTTTTGTTATTATTTATGATTTCTTATTTCTATAGCCCTCCTTCCTTACTGATGAGTTCCGGGGAGGGCTGTTCCTTATCCTTATATCGTAACCGTCTAAGGGTAGGAACGAAACGGTTGTTTTTTTTTGTTTGTTTGTATTTCTATGCTTATGTATAGTGATGTTGTTGTCAATGAATACTTTTTATTAAGAAAAGTGCTTGTGCAAATCAAAAATATTGAGTAATAGGGATTATTTACAAGAGTGACAACAACATCATGTTTATGAATTACTGCAGAAAGACCTATCGAGCACCTATCGAAGCTCTTTCGAAGTCCAATACCACGCGCAATCTATCCAAGCGGCCTGATCTCTGCAGTTCTTCTTTCAGTTGAGCGAATATCAACTCGTACGTCTCTCGTTCTTGGTAGTGGTGATGGCATACAGGAGGGGAGCGTCCATGGTGTCGTTGCATACTCCGTGCACAGTGTAGAGCTGTCCACACTTGACTGTTGCATCGGGCTGGAGATCGTGCACGCCGTCCGCTACAAGTGCGTACAGCCCAAACCTCGGCGCCTTCTACAATCATATTTGCTAGGGGTATCACAAAGTTGTTTAGTAGCCTACTTCGATGGTTGTGGTTGAGTAATACATATGCAGATCTGGAGTCTGGGACTGCAGGAATCTTTCGCCATCGGAGAAGTGGGAGTATATGCGAGGTACGTGATCCATAGTGCAGCTTTTATCGTCTAGGCTTTTAATGGCCCTAAAGCTTCTTTCTATTTTTATTATCATGATTCTGTCAATACCTTTTTATGGTGCTGCGCCTTGACTCGTAGCCATCTCTGTGGAAGTAGTGAAGCATGTCGAGCTTCTGCGTCTCGTTCTCGCCCTCGTTTTCTTCTATGTGATTCTC
The DNA here is from genome assembly GCA_958299035.1 of Cylicocyclus nassatus. NCBI lineage: Eukaryota > Metazoa > Nematoda > Chromadorea > Rhabditida > Strongylidae > Cylicocyclus > Cylicocyclus nassatus. Next base: position 81,722,114 of record CATQJL010000316.1, on the reverse strand, counting down.
TATTTCTTGCCATGCCTTTCGCGTTGTTGTCCCCACACGTCTCTTGTCCTTTCTGATGTTTTCGCACTCCTTATACACCAGTCTTTCCACTTTATCCTGTGCGATCTTCGCGGGTAGGCAGTCGTGCGACAAGGCAGATGGATCTCCCAGGAACTCGTTGTTGATCGCCTTGACATTAATATTAATGTACATCTTCATTTTCACAGTAACTCCTACAGCTATCATTGTGTTTGTTCCCATGCATTTGCATCCCGTACATCGGTATACTTCATAGGTGGAGTTCGTGCGAAGATGATGGAATGTGTAGCACAACGGACTTCCTAAGTATGTTTATGCTTGAATAAATGCTTCAATAGAGTTGTTTTGTCATAGAAGTGACCTGGTATTGCATAGCGCAGGATCGGGTGTTTTCCTTGTTGACTTTGATCTACTGTGCAGGGAACTTTGGCGCTTCTAAGTTGAATCCACAACGTCGATGAGGTTGCCTTCTCGGTGGCCGCGATTCTTCTTGTCTTCTCGATGACTGGGACTCTTCTTCGCTTCTGGATTGCTGCTGCTCTTCCCTTCTTGAGGACTACGGTGGAGCTGATGGAGCGTCAGGTCGTGCATCTACTATGTAATGTAAACCAAGATTTGTATGGTTCCATACTTACCATTGATATAATTCTGAAGAACCCGTGAAGTTTGCTGCTGTGCTTGCTGCAGCAAGGCTGCATAAGTCAATAAATTCAGTTGAAAGGGTAGCATTCCGGTATTTTGGTGCGGCCTACTCATTTGCCGGTTCCTTATATTGACGTGCTTATCACTGTCAAAGACCTCTGTTTCCCTAGGGCCATTTAACAGAATAAAGATGCATACTGCTCCCGTAGGTCACATGAACTAGGCCAAATTGTTGAATATGACCCAGATAACACCATCATGACTTAATCAGTTAAGTCCTTGTCTTCAATAGTACATCGCAGCAGCAATAATTTTCTTATCTGAGTTATTCTTCCTTATTCTTCCTTCATTCTTTCTCTTTGATCTTGCTTCTTATATGTGATTGATTGTTTCTCTCCATATTTATTTTATCATAGCATAGGACTACTCTTGTATAGTTTTATTTTACAATATCAGTAAATATGCATTTGTATTAAACATTCATTACAATGTAATAAACAATTTATCAAGAATGTAGGGAATAGAAGGAGTTAAGAGTGCTTCTTCTGGCACATTATGGCAGAATTCATGTTTCACACATGACATGACTATCTCCATAAATCAGCCAGATCCAAAGCATCAGATAATCATAGAGTTACTATGATCCAATTGATTAATGATTCTCTAGAATAACGTGGACGAATGCGATTCGAAAAGATAACGTGGACGAATGCGATTCGTACGAGCTACTGTAGTTGATTGTAGACTCGTCCGCCGTGGATGGGCGGCGCCTAGCGTGCATAGGCTATTGACAGACCCCTCCGCCGCGCGCCCCTTATTGCCAGCTATCGTTTCTCTTGCACCACACCCAACTTTTTTCCTTTCCTTAGCTTGGTACTTAGACTTTCTGGAATCAATTTTCAGTGCCATCAAATTCCATATTTGGTCAGCTCAAAACTCACAGAACAACAACCGACAAGCAACTCGGGTGTCATTCGACGCAGCTTTTTCTCCTCCTTTTACCGGCTGTTTTTTGTTCCCGATTCATCGAGTTTTCCGGAATAGAACAATCATGATTCAGGTTTTCCAAGGCGCCCCAGGCTAAACCCAGAATTTTCGAAAGATGCTAATCTGAAGAGGTAAATGCTCATTTGCTTTGTAAAATTTGTGTCAAACCATAATCCATCTTTGTCAATTTAAAAACCCGAAGATTTACTGGTGTTTGATGCATTTGTGTCTGAGACGAGCCTGCTAAAATTCGGTAGTTCTATCAGAAAATCTATACAAAAATTATGACGAGCTCTGGAAAGTAGAAAAAAGTTGTGCTGTTTCCTGTAGGGTTTGCTCTATCCATCCATTACTTGGACCCTTCCGAGGGTTGTTATAGAAATTTAGAACAATTTTGAAACTTGGCCTTGTCAGAAAGTATGGGTCGCAAATTTTGACAATTCTTCGAGAGCTTATTAAATTTTTTACAGCGATTATACAATACCGCTCATAATTCGTCAAAAAAGTCGCCGGACTGCGGCGCACTCTGCCACACTTCGCCACAGTGCGCCGGAGTGTGGCAGAGTGCGCCAGAGTGTGGCAGAGTGCGCCGGAGTGCGGCAGAGTGCGCCACACTCTGCCGCAGTGCGGCGGAATGATCGTCAATTTAGCCATATCTCGCTTCAGAATGGACGAATTCTGAATCCGAGGACACCGTTCGACAAAGCCGACGAGACGCGTCATCTTATATATGAAGCTGAACGTCTGTTTGTCTGTTTGTCTGTACGTATGTTCCGAATAGAAAAATCCATTTCTGAACCGATCCGGACCAAACTTGGCACACATACACTTCGGGCACAGGCGGGTGTCATAGGCTACTTTTCGTCATCGACCGACATCGATTTTATCGATTTTTATCGATTTTTTTGCAAAGTTCACCTACGGGGCTTGGAGTTTGCACAGGGGGGGTAATCGAGCATGGGGATTCCGAATATACTATTAGTTTGAAGGATTATCGATTATTATTTTGGTTGAAATCAGTGTGCTGATAACAGTATTACCACTGATCTGTCGCTGATGACACATAGACAGTACACTATAGGAGTATGGTAGAGAGCCACTCCGATCGAATTTGTTCTAAGATCTGCTCAAGATCACAATACCGCGACAGAATGTCAAAATTTCCGTGAACTTCGCGGAATTTTGGGATTTCCACTAAAGTGCGCGATAATCCGGGAAGTTCGCGACAATTCAGGATCTGCGAAACCATGCGAATCACGCAGAGTACGCAACGCCATAACATCCTTCGGAATGAATAAATTCCGAATCCAGAAGCAGCGTTGTGTTCAGATCGTCGAGGCAAATATTTTGATATACAGTATGCTCTCGATATTCCATTTCCAGTTTTTTCGAATTTTTTCTGTGGAGGTCTTTTTGCAAGGATGTAACGCAGCGTCTATGTAACATAAAAGATTCCAGTAAGCACTGTTCGGTAGTATTGTCCTTGTAGGTTATCGTGCGTTCAAGAGTAGCTGCAGACTGTCTTCCAAAAGAGACAGAAGCGTTGGTGAATTTTGGAAAAATCACGCGTTTCTAAATTCTACTCGCCGTAACTTCCTTCGGAATGAACATATTCTGAATCCGAAGAAAGCTTTGTGCTCAGTTCATCAAGGCAGATCTTTCGATATACAGCATATCCTTGTTATTCCGATTTCAATATTCTCAATTTTTTCTGTAGACGTCTTTTTGTGAAGGTGTAAAGCAGCGCGCATTGCTCCTAGTAGACTCCAGCGAGGACCTTTCGATAGTACTTTTTCTGTAGATTGCGCAGCGCTAAAAAGTAGTCACAGGCATCTTTCCTTAGGAGTTAGAAGGGCTGGTGAATTCTGGAAAAATCATGTCGTTCTAAATTTTTCTCAACGTAACTCTAATATGAAGCTCTCTTGCTAAGCAGATGTGATTTTCGTAATCAGCAGGTCGGACAACCCTTACAAGCAAGTTTTCCAAGATGTTCGAGTAATTTCATTTTTTCTCGTTTTACGCTCTGAAGCTGCCCGATGGATTTGGCCAAAATGTTCATGCTCTTAAATTGTAAGGAAACTTCGCTTATAGAGGTTTTCGAACACACTCTTTACGAAAATCGTGGTCTTTGAGGATTACAGGGTCTTTTTGGCGAGATACGGTGAGGTGACTGTAACTGCATCATGAAAGTTCGTAAATTTGCCTGCACTTTTCGCGAATTTGTCAGAAAACTTGCCTGCTTGCTTTTCCAAGTCAAAATCACTGGGAACTTTGCTATCGAATGGCGCAAGACTCAGGCTCCAGTCTATAAAATTCGCCGAGTTACGAGCCTACGAAAACACGTTCTCATGAATTTTGCTCAAAATGTAAAGATCGCAGATTTCGTCGAAATTCCACCGTGTGTGCTTGTATGACACTCGCATTGCGGATATTATGTTCGCTTCGCTCAATAACTCCGCTGTATTGAATATGGTGCTTGCGCGTGCTTCAGCAATTGATATCAAAGCTGTTTTGTGGCTAGAGCTCAAATCACCAAATCTCACAATAAGATCCATTAAGAATGTGAAAAGATTTGATCAGAGTATTGTACAAGCACTCATGGTGGAATTTCGACGAAATTTGCGATTTTTACATTTTGAGCAAAATTCATGAGAACGTGTTTTCATAGGCTCGTAACTCGGCGAATTTTATAGACTGGAGCCTGGGTCTTGCGCCATTCGATAGCACATCTTCTAGTAACTTTGACTAGTAAAGCAAGCAGGCAGGTTTTTTGACAGACACGTGAGAGGTGGAGGCGAAGTTACGAGCTTTCGTGATGCAGTTACAGTCACCTCACCGTATCTCTCCAAGAAGACCCTGTAATCCTCAAAGACCACCATTTTCGTAAAGAGTGTGTTCGAAAACCTCTACAAGCGAAGTTTCCTTACAATTTAAGAGCATGAACATTTCGACCAAAATCCATCGGGCAGCTTCAGAGCGTAAAACGAGAAAAAAGGAAATTACTCGAACAACTTGGAAAACTTGCTTGTAAGGGTTATCCGACTTGCTGATTACGAAAATCACATCTGCTTAGCAAGAGAGCTTCATATTAGGGTTACGTTGAGAAAAATTTAGAACGACATGATTTTTCCAGAATTCACCAGCCCTTCTAACTCCTATGGAAAGATGCCTGTGACTACTTTTTAGCGCTACGCAATCTACAGAAAAAGTACTATCGAAAGATCCTTGCTGGAGTCTACTAGGAGCAATGCGCGCTGCTTTACACCTTCACAAAAAGACGTCTACAGAAAAAATTGAGAATATTGAAATCGGAATATCAAGGATATGCTGTATATCGAAAGATTTGCCTTGATGAACTGAGCACAAAGCTTTCTTCGGATTCAGAATATGTTCATTCCGAAGGAAGTTACGGCGAGTAAAATTTAGAAACGCGTGATTTTTCCAAAATTCACCAACGCTTCTGTCTCTTTTGGGAGGCAGTCTGCAGCTACCCTTGAACGCACGATAACCTACAAGGACAGTACTATCGAACAGTGCTTACTGAATCTTTTATGTTACACAGACGCTGCGTTACATCCTTGCGAAAAGACCTCCACAGAAAAAATTCGAAAAAACTGGAAATGGAATATCGAGAGCATACTGTATATCAAAATATTTGCCTCGACGATCTGAACACAATGCTGCTTCTGGATTCGGAATTTATTCATTCCGAAGGATGTTATGGCGTTGCGTACTCTGCGTGATTCGCATGGTTTCGCAGATCCTGAATTGTTGCGAACTTCCCGGATTATCGCGCACTTTAGTGAAAATCCCAGAATTCCGCGAAGTTCACAGAAATTTTGACATTCTGTCGCGGTATTGTGATCTTGAGCAGATCTTAGAACAAATTCGATCAGAGTGGCTCTCTACCATACTCCTATAGTATACTGTCTATGTGTCATCAGCGACAGATCAGTGGTAATACTGTTATCAGCACACTGATTTCAACCAAAATAATAATTGATAATCGGAAAACTAATATTGTATTCGGAATCCCCATGCTCGATTACCCCCCCTATGCAAACTCCCAGCCCCGTAGGTGAACTCTGCAAAAAAAATCGACAAAATCGATAAAAGTAATCGATAATCCTTCAAACTAATAGTGTATTCGGAATCCCCATGCTCGATTACCCCCCTGTGCAAACTCCCAGCCCCGTAGCTCAAACTTTGCAAAAAAAATCGATAAAATCGATAAAAGTAATCGATTGTCCCGAAAACTAATAGTGTATTCGGAATCCCCATGCTCGATTACCCCCTGTGCAAACTCCAAGCCCCGTAGGTGAACTTTGCAAAAAAATCGATAAAAATCGATAAAATCCATATCGGTCGATGACGAAAAGTAGCCTATGACACCCGCCGGTGCCCGAAGTGTATGTGTGCCAAGTTTGGTCTGGATCGGTTCAGAAATGGATTTTTCTATTCGGAACATACGTACAGACAAACAGACAAACAGACGTTCAGCTTCATATATAAAATGACGCGTCTCGTCGAGCTTTGTCGAACGGTGTCCTCGGATTCAGAATCCGTCCATTCTGAAGCGAGATATGGCTAAATTGACGATCATTCCGGCGCACTGCGGCGGAGTGTGGCGCACTCTGCCGCACTCCGGCGCACTCTGCCACACTCCGGCGCACTCTGCCGCACTCCGGCGCACTCTGCCACACTCCGGCGCACTTTGCCACACTCCGGCGCACTGTGGCGAAGTGTGGCGGAGTGCGCCGCAGTCCGGCGACTTTTTTGACGAATTATGAGCGGTATTGTATAACCGTTAGAGAGAGAATGAAATGCTGCATCAAATGCTACCAGAATCTCTTACATATCTTTGTTCCACGAGATGTGGCGTACGTTTGAAGAAAGCAACATAACTTTCGTAATGACCTAGTATAATTATTGGAAATTCAAATCAACTTTCAAAAAAAATTTTTCAAAAGGCTGTCGCCACGCTTCCTCTAAATTTTTGGAGATTAAGCGCAGAAAAATTTTGGGAAACGTTCCACTAAACTTACCAGAGTGCGTGGTAACGCTATGCGCTATCAATTAAAAAAAGTTTGTCACCCCTTCCTAACAACAACATGAGACCGCCACTGATGCATATTTACTTATTTTGACCTTTCTTATAAAAAAAAGCAAAACCAATTGCGTTATGAAGTTACTTTTTTCTCGGGGCACAGGTTTTAAAAAGTTCTTCCGCAGATTTGTGCTTATCTATTTTTATGTTTAATCTCAAGTCTCCACGAAAGTATCTCAAGACCATGCTGCTTTCTTTCTGTTTATCGTAACCTTAGCTCCTTCCTTGGCAAATAATATAGCTGTTGCGGCTCCAATTCCAGACGAAGAGCCTAAAAAATAGAAATTACAGAAGTAGGATGACAAATTAGTTACCTAATTATAGCTACTTTTCCTTGGAAACGTGTCATGCTTACAAACTCTTCAAAGTTATCAAGGTGGCGTCCTAAGCAGCAAAGCAAACGGAGATAAGAATATCTTGTGAATACGATTTGTGGTCAAGCAGTTTTTGTTCAAAACCTGGATACAAATCCAAGACGCGAACAATCGAATGCAAAATGCTTCAGAATAAGGAAAACTGATCAAAATGAGAATTGCTTTAGGTGGTGCAAAATAATCAGCACATGTGTCCGTTGCAGATTCTACGACAGCTCTATTATAAAAACATGGACAAGCAGCGCAGTTCTGCTGTCATACAATTCTGAAAAAATTTGAGTCTATTCTCTGACGCTTACTTTCCCTATCACTATCTTTCAAGATAAATTGCCGAAACAGTTCAGTGTTCTCTTAAATAAGGTACCACTCTATAAAACTGCTTCAAAAACCTAATAAAAGCGTAACCAGTAACAACATTCTGAAGGTACAAGACTATTGTGTTACAAATGAACGAAATACATCAATTATACATAAATTGTTTGAGCTCTTACTTAATCGTCATCGATACTGCGCTTTGTCTGCAATTTTTAGCCTGCGCTCTTCTGTATGATTTCAGTAAGCAGCATCCACCACTCGTTTACCACTATGACCTCTTTCTCTCTGTGTAATGTTATCGTTCAACAAATAAAATCAATTTTATGAAACTAACTGGCGATCTCATGTTGATCTGATCTCATGCTTATTTGTTCATTTGAGCTTGGGTTGCTCCTTCTTGGCTTACCCACAGTTACCACAGATTTGGTACAAATTCTTCGCGGATTGCGCGACTTCTTCAAGGAGTCCGCTGCTCGTGCGCGAAGGGGACCCAAAACGCCATTCCTCGCGCGCTGCTCCGCCCTCTTGCTCGCATACATATACCGCAGCTTGCGTAAAAAGTCACGTGCGTCACATATGTCTACTCGCAAGTTGTCGGCTTTAACTCCAAGTTCAATATCGATCGATCAAGCAGCGCCGTTTCCCCAACTCACGCGATGGACATCACCACACATGGAGGACTGGCCCGTCGCCTCGAGGTAACCCAAATGTGTGCTTCTTACATGCCACACGGCAGGAGAGCACCCACGGGGGTTTCTTTCTACCGTCATTTGGATAACATCTTGGCCGGTGTGCTCTCAGCCCATTGTGTTGAGTTGTTTGTGTGATTGAAGTTCTGGATAAATGGTGAGCACTTAAAAGTTGTAATGTACTGACTAGAGGGTCGGGCTATGGGCTTAGGCTTTACCTCAGAAATGTCGGTGTGCTATTTGTGCTCAATGTGTACTTGAGGTCCCGGAAGGTTCCATCAGATGGAGAATTGGCACGATACTAGTTAAGTGCCCAAGTTACTAATAATCCACAACTGCCGACGATGTGTGGTACGGCTTAAGACAGCTGGCAGTTGCGATTAGAAGGTAAGTCGGTAGCCTAGGGCCCCTAACTAGCGTAGTGTGTGTGTATTTTTATTTTTATTTTATAAATACACTCGAGGTGCACCAGAGCAAAGAAATAAAAGAAGATCCAAACAAACAATAAGACCAGCCAGTCCTCAGCCCAAGAGAAGATAAAAGAAAATACGGAATGAAACAGAACTCGAAGCTCTAAACCCAGCTTGTAAAGTTGAACGAAAGTAACTTGATCAAACACAATCACATGAATCTTGCACACTCTAAAATCAAAGATGCCCCGTTTTTGGGTGTCAACGAGCCCGCCAGTAAGGCTAGCTGACCTGACCCCATTAAAGATTAAATTTTAGAGGAAGCAAGATTCAGACTAAGAGTGGCAGAGTAAACATCTACCAACTACTCCAGAAGGCACTTCATTAGGCGGTGTGATAAGACTTCTGACGAAAGAGCTGGGCTGGTTCATTAGTTAATGATGCTTAAGGTTAGTAGCAACCAATAAATAAAACCAGGCTACAGAATCAAGCTGCAACTGAAGAACACCAGGACTCGGCTCCAAAAATGACCGTGCGGACCGAAAACCGACATGCTAGTAATACCAACAGCCATAAAGCCAAGAAGAGAAAGAACTGGTAACTGAAAAACGACAAAATTAAAATCATTCCAAAAAGCTTAGGGAAGAAAGCTGTGTGTCAGCTCTCATCAACTTAGCCCTGAAGGAGCGTGCAGTCTGAGAACACATAACATCCATAGGCAACCGCTGAAACCATCTAGCAGACCTGCAGAATATGTTACTGTGCATTTTTGCAAGATTGTGCTTTTTGACTTTGGCGTAATGCAAATTAAATCCTCCTGACCTTTCACTAGCTGACATGAAAATCCAATATTTACTTGCCTTTAACCGATTTTCACCCTTTAAAACTTGAAAACAAAACGCTAAATCTGAGAGATTGCGACGAAAAGAAAGACTATGTAATTTGAACATTCTAAGCCGTACATTATAATCTGGTATACTGTTATCAGAATAGAGGTGTACAAGAGACGTGTGAATGTTTTTTGCACTTTTTCTACTTTACAAATATCTTTTTTCCAAGCAGGATTCCAAACTTGGGAGCAATTAGATGGGGGCGAATGAGGGCTTTGTAGAGACGCGTCACTAGTGCAGGCGAGTTACTCCTTACAGTGCGCAGCAGCACGAATAAGGAGGTGTAAGCCTTTCTGACAGCAGCATCGATATGTTCAGAAAACTTTAGTTTAGCATCAATAAGCACTCCCAAGTCCCTGGCTGAGCCGCATGACCTCAACGCAAGATCCTCAAGCACATAAGTACCTGCACAACCATTTCCTATATGCAGTACGCAACTCTTGTCAAGATTGAGTGTTAAATTCCAAGTCGTTGCCCATTCAACCAGATTGGAAAGAGACAATTGTAAAGCTGACTGAACCTCAATTCGATCTTCTGCATCGTACATTCCGTATATCTTTATATCATCTGCATACATTTGCACTTTAACCTTTTGAGAAGTATGGAGTAAGTTAGGCAACTCCATAGTATAAATGAGGAATAATATAGGCGATAAAACTCCTCCTTGAGGAACACCACTTGCACAAGAATAGGTATCCGAAAATCGCTCTTACACTCATATAGCGGTTGTGCAGATACGAATCAAACCATGCGAGCAGCGGGTCATCAACGCCTATCATTTTGAGTTTCTTACTAGCATATCATGACAGACCCTATCAAATGCTTTAGATAAATCAATATAAAGCATATCCACACATTTTTTACTATTTAAGGCAAGAGTCCAGTCATAAACACTGTCAACCAAATTTGTTGTCGTCGAGGCACCATTGATGAAACCATGCTGCTCAGCAGGGACCATGCCAACCTTATCAAGCCAGGACACAAGCTTATCTCTTATACACTTTTCCATGACTTTTGCAGATGTAGGTAGCAGACTAATAGGGCGAAAATCCCTCACCCGCCTAGCGCCCTGGACCCTAGGGATAGGTGTTACAAGGGCGTGCTTCCAAAGTGCGGGTACCTTTCCTAATAACATGGATATGTTGAAAATATGTGCTAATGGTGTGGCCAGAGATGAGGAACACTTCTTGTATACAATCTGAGGTATGCCGTCATATGTTTCAGTAGCGGAGTTTTTAGGTGTTTCAAAATTCGGCAGACTTCATGCGATTCAAAGAAGATTGAGGACAATTTCCCTCGCACATCATGAATATTGCCAACAGCAGGTGCACTACTGTCGAAGATAGAAGTGAAGACGCTAGCAAAATAGGCTCCAAGAACTTTCGCCTTGTATATGTGTTGCGGCAGGCCATAAGAGCGTGGCGCGAACTAACTACCTTCTACGTTACTTCATCTCACAGATGGAGTCCTCAGCTCCTGTCGCCAACGCAGGAGAGCACGTTACCACTGAAGTCCGGAGCTTGGGACCCTAATCCGCGACAAAATCTATGTTCCAAACTATCGCGATGGGATTCCTTTGGGGTAGACGACTATTCTCGCCGAAAGGTGCGGTCTCGTGAGGACAACTGCAACAAACAAGAACCTCGTGCATGTATGAGATCCTCGTAGTCCTCTACCCATTTCCTCGAAACGAGCGTATTGGCTCGGCTATTTTTAATTCTCACTTCACTGATCCTTTTCGTTCTGAAGAAACAGTCGATTATAAAGTATTTGAGCACGGTGAGCGTTGACGATGAAACCATAAAAGCTGAACTTATGATGAGAGCAATAAGCAAAAGCAAAATTTTAACAAGAGAATCCAACTTCTCTTCAGTTTCGGGACACCACTACAGCAACATCTTTTGATTAAACATACAACAACTACTATAATGAGCACAAGGAATATGATGACTGTAGCCATAGTGTCAATCAGATAATACTGAAGGAAGGGAAGTTGTCAACCATATGAATCCAGTTTTGATAGGCGACCAAACCTAAAGGTTGCAAATAAAGGCATTTCTGTGCTCTTAGATTCGAAGATGCAAAGACGATAAAACATACTTGGCAGCAAACTCGACATGCTTCAGCAACAGCTGTTTTGGTGAAATGGGCTGATTGCGTAGCATCAATGCAAGACGTTCAGCATCTTTTGCATAACTGAAAATAGAAGGAGCTGGTAGACGACAAGAAGTTTTAAAATTCTTTCTATTGGTGATTTTTGAATGGCAGGTTTCGCTTAGGACTGCCCTCTCAAAAGTAGTGGGAAAGATAGAAAGCAATAATATCATGATTTCTATTTCTTTTGCGAACATAGCGTCGGTAGAAGGATGGTAAACAGGACTAAAGTTGGTCATAAATCGAGAAATTTTGTATCTTCACAGTCAAAAGCATGTCAAACGATGCTCCTGGTTAACTTTATTATGAAAAATCAGGTCCAAATATTTCGGTCGTTTTTGAATATAGTAAAACTTCCAGAGCGCATATTTACTTTGGTAATCTAAGTAATTTCGATTTTTGGTGATCAGAGCTCTTCTTCAAAAAGATTTTTTTATTTCGCAGAAATTGGAAGCTAAGGGAGATAGCGTATGCTTGTTAGGTCTGTTGTTTTCTTACTTGACAACATTGCATTTCGAAAAATTTCTAATAATTACCAGACCTACGATGTTGATTTACCTCATTGCACAGGAAGAAATCAAAGAAACCAAAATGAAGCTGACTTCTATGACAACCTAAAAGAAGTATTCGTGTTTGCGATTCCCAACCTTGGAGTGTTAAGGACTTCCTCAAACGTTCGCTTCAATAGTTCCGATTTAACCAGATCTGATTTGTGGAGAACCAGATCTGATTTGTGGAGTATCAATGCTCCCCGATGCCTAGCCAACATCTGAGCATTTCGCATTTGATCTCCTAGCAAGGGAAAATGAAAATGAAAATGAAAATGTATTCCAATAACTTTTTTGAAAACTTGGTTTTCATCTCCAACCAACCACTACAGCAGGTGTTCCCGAATAAGCTATTTCGTTAGTGCTTGCTAAACCCCCATGCGTGAGAAATAATGACAAACGCTTGTCATTCAAAGTACTCGAAAAATATAGGAATTTCCCGGGGAGGTATGAACCCAATCAAAAGCGAGACTTGTGGAACCCATGCACTTAAGAAGACGTTGGGAATTGACGAGGCTATATCAGAGCGTGGATCCTCGTACTTCCAGATGAAAGTCACATCAGGCATCAGAGCAAAAGTGTCCAGCAAACCACGCCTAAATGTAAAATTAGTTTTTGATGTTAAGGCGAAAAATAGTACAAAGATCCAAACTTGAACTCGTCTGGCATATCGACTGATTTTGGAAACGATCCAAAAGATACGAGAACTGTATGCTTCCTTGCATTGAGAATAGAAACCCATTTCTGAAAAAGGCCCTATACAAGCTCTAGAAACTACGCGAGCGGCTTACACTGGACAATTTCGCTTCGTTATCGCTTTGTAGAACTGCAAATCCACCAATCATTATAGCCTTGTGAAGTGTAGGACGAGGAAAATCGAGATAAGGATTGACGTTCGTGAAGACAAAAGATTGTGCAACTAAAGCCTGCAAAGTCCTAAATTATTGGTCTCTGGCTGCTCATTCATACTTTTCAAATGTTACTGAGGAAACCAACTCTCCTACGAAAACAAATTAAGGATTTTGAATCCTTGTCTGTAGGCTCACAATAAGGTGTTTAGTTTATTTCATCATTATTAAAATTTTATACTCTAATTATTGAATCAGTTGCCAAAAGAAGGAATTATTGACAATATGAATAGCTTTATACCCGTCTTCAGTCGCGGATCCTGGAAAATTTTTCACGAAATCTCTACCTGTGCACTGTTTTCAATGTCTGCTTTCTAAATATCGGCGCAAGTATATGGTTGATGCAAAAGTTTTTTGTTATTCAGAGGATACTCGATAGTTTTCTGGATATTAAATGTAAATTTGTGTTTGCTGTCTTGAAAAATAGAGCAAGTTGCCATTTACGATATCTTACAGTAGCTTTTTATTGTCTAGACCTAGAAAGGCAAGCTTCCAAAGAAGGCAATTAGATTCCGAAATTTGGTGAAAAATCCTGAAAAATAATAAAGTATCGCTAGTTATCCCCGAAAAAATCTGTAAAACTTTCTGAAATAGAAGTACCTATACGTTACTGCGGCAAGCTCCAGTCTCGCATAAAAATGTCAAAACAATGAGTTTGTGAAATACTTCGTCTTGCATTGAAAATCCCCAGTTTTTTTTATATAAAAGCACAGTTTTAGACTAAAACTTTAACTATATCTTATTTAAAGCACTTTACAAGTCTGAAAGTCAAGCTTTTCGCTGACTGAGTGCAACATTGAGGTAACTTTTCCTGCAAATAGAATTAAATTTAATGTATTTGTATTTCCAAGCAAAGTTAAACTACCACAATGATGTATAGACTACCACTATGAAAAAACACTTTTACAGATTTTGAGGGCAGCTAGCGATACTCCGATGTTTTTTTCGACCGAAGTGTCTCTGAAAGCTTCTTTCTTCAGGGCTAGCCAGCGAAAAACTGACAATAAATCTTCTTCTGGTTTTTCTTATGAATACAAAGCTAAAAAATTGGGTTGAGGATTTGAAAAGTTATTGATCTTTTAATGAGTTATCCAAGAATTTTTGCATCAACTCGATAATTCATTCTTACACATTCCCCACTCAGTTTCGGTTTAAATTTACAGAAGTTTGCTCAAAACGCTTTATCACAAGGTTGCGAGGCATATCTTCGGAATAATTTGAACTATATGAATAAGATCTCCGAATCACGTTATGTGACCAACATAAAATCAATTATAAATGACGAAAACTGACCCACATTGTAATCTTTGAATATGCCATACTTTTTTTCTGAAAACTTCGGTTTCTCTGAAGCCGTGGTAACCCGACATATAGAGGCAGATTTCGTAAGCGATTACGTTCTGTAGCCTTTCGATAAAACCCATTCTTTCTCCACTCGCACTAAAGAGTCCTAAAAAGAAAAAGTCTCAGATTGCAGTGCAGAGAAGAATATAATTTTTCTCTCGTTCTCAATTTTGATCAAATCCAATGGATGGACTCTCAAAATGTTTTGTGCAAAATTTTGATTGTGTAAGTCAATACGTCCTACGTGTATTTTTGCAGATATAGGAAAAATATCAGACAAATGACATTTCGAAGATTTTGAATCCATAAGTGATGAATTACTACAAAAGGAAATATATTTGAAATTTATTCACCTCGAACGTAGCTCACAGGGAATGGTCAGAAGCCGAAGTGGTCAAATCAAAGAAGCTGTATATCATTCGATGCAGTATAAAACACTGACTTCGAATCTGTCTTCCTTATCTGCTTCCCGCTTCTGTGGATGACGCTACAAGCGGTTTTTGCGAAAAAATCATACATAAAAACAGCGAAATTGAGCACATTGTTGCGCTTTTAGCTCATCTTTTGGCTTCAAAAATTTTAGGTAAGCTAGCTGCATGTTTTGACCCAGCGTTGAGGCGAAAGCGGCTCCGTACGGCTATATTTTTGATTCCACGCATAATTTCTTAGCAAAATAATGGTGTTTAACGGCTTATAGCTTGTCCAGAAAGGCGATAAGCAGGTAATGGAGACAGATTTAGGGTGAGCGCTTCATGCTGCATCTAACGGTACCTGGCTTGTCTGGAATGGCCACTTCGATTTCTGACCATTCCCTTGTCAGCAAAAGTGGCTCGCCAATAGCATGATTCGTTGAGTCGAGTATTGTGTTTGATATTACGCCAATGGTCGCCGATATTTTCAAAAACTTGAATAGACCTGGAAATATTCACCTCTCGAATATAAACTTGAGTTTCAGATCAGATTCATGTACCAGCTCAACACAACTATATCTTACCAAATCCACAGAATAGGCATGCTTCCGAAATTGCAATGTCAAATTTCTCCGTAGCAAGCTTTTCCAATAGTTTATCATCGTTTATTAGTGCTGAAGTATGAAACCAGTTTGATCCTCCCAATACGTTATTCCGCTGCTAAGTTATAGTTTCAAAAACCCACTTTCACACTGCCATTCTAACATTTGACCAATGAACTTCGTTGCCTGAAAAAATCCTTATCTATTGGCGCGGAATACTAGGTTGGCGCGAATGTTTCTGGAATACAAACGAAATCCATTTTAGCAAACAGGAATTTATCGATTTTTCTCTTAACGGCAGCGTCCAGGCAAGATCTGGACCTATGGGAATTTTACTTGGAAAGTATTTCTGAGGCCCTAATTAAGGCACTGCCCACGCGGCAGTGCAGGTAGTGCCATAACGGCTGAGATATTCCCCTCGAAACTGGACCCCGCGATCGTATTCGCATGGATTTATGGCAGTTTCGCGCCAGGATCCACGCTTTGCGCCATTAATCCATGCAAAATACAATCGCGGGGTCCATTCGAGGGGAATATCTCAGCCGTTAGAACGCTAACTGAGCTGCCGGTTGGGCAGTGGCTTAGTTAGGGCCCCAAAATTACTATCCACGCGAGAGCCCCATGTGTCCAGACTTGCCTGGACGCTGCCTTTAAAAATAGAGGTAAGCCCAGCTTCCCCTGAAGTAGCCACCAAAAACTTAGCTTAACGTGATTGGATTTTAGGAGTTTATATGCCAGAAAATTGCGTTGGAAGAACTTGCGCCAAAAAAATCTGTGAAATTTCCCACAAAATGATCTAAGGGTGCCCCAAAAACGTGTCTACTGTTTAATTGTTAATAACTCCCTTATCTTGGAATGTTTCTATAAGCTTTAGGTACCATTTCATAAAACTGGCTGCAGCTAAGGTTTACAGTATAGAGCGAATTACCAATGCCTCATTCCTATCAAATGACTACGGTAGGAATTTTCAGCATATCGCAACTGTGAAATTGGCCATTTGAGAAAAAATCACAAGAAAATGAAGAAGTGTGTAACATTATTTTCACACATACTGATTTCAATACACTAGGTTTTACGAGCTTTACGGGCTTTTCGAATAAGACAATCAAATTTCAGAGGAGCATAGGAGATTAGCCAATACTGTATATTTTGGCATAACTAAAGAAGCAATAGGCCAAAGTGCTGGTTTCATTTTTGAAATTAGCGACTCTGATTAGCCGGTGTGAGAGCTTTCAGCTCATTCGCTTTCTTTCCATAGGTTAAATATGGCCTTCAGCGACTCAAAACCTTCTTCGAAGTTTGGGGTAATCCTCCAGCACGATTGAGAGAACCGTGATTCGCTCTTCACTGTGAATAACTCGAAGAAAGCTTTGCAAAATGGTACCCAAAGGTTTTTAGAAGATTTTAAAACAAGAGAATTATTAGCAAACAATCAGTGGGCGCATTTTTTGGGACACACTGTACATGTTACTGCAGCAGACTTCAGAAAATTGTAAATGTTGACAGGAAAACTTATTAAGGCTATGATTCAGGAAAATTTTGAGCCTCAAAAAATGACACAGTGTTTTAGGTGAGATTAAATGATATTTCTGGTCTCGAACTACGTTTACGAAGAAATGAAGATTTTTTTGTAAGATGACATCTTTCGCGAATCTCTTGGGGCCCGCCTGCCAATGTAGAGAGTTTAAAATGTAAGAGATTCTACAGATTTTCTGGAGGTGGATAGGGGCCCTTTGCAAATCTTCACCCGATCCAATCGCAAAATCTGAATCCCGTTTGAATAAACGTTTACGCTGGCTAGTTCATAAAAGTTACGCCTGGACATTCCTCATAGAGTGGTTCCATATTTGAAAAACGATATGGTAAAGTAGATTTACTGTCTGTAAAGCTATAGAATTGTATTTGAGCAGGAACTTTCGCCCCTACATGATATAGTGGACACATTCTTTACAAGGAACCAAAACAATTGATCTGGAACATCGCCATAGCAGACAGAGATGCTGCCCACAGGTCGCGAAAGGATCCTTGTTTGCTCATTGCCATCATCTGGATTTTTTTAAATTCTGATTCACACACTACATTCCAACAAATAGGTCGATTTTCTAAGGTCGTTCACTTCTTACTCAAGCTTTCTTCACTGATTACATAGAAAATAAGCCCACATAAGATCTTGCAGCTTTTTGCCGCCTCCTGCGTTCTAGGATCTCCTAACTGCGTAAGGTCCGCTTTTTTGCTCCCCATATCAATCGTATTTACAAGCTTTTTGTCCATTTCAGGCATAAGAACTGTCCCAAGAATGAGCATGTCTAATTAAAGATTCCACATGAAAGTTCAACAAACTCACTACTTCATGTCCGCCTTCTATCAATACGTCAGCAAATTTGTCGAGAAACCTAAAGTGGCTAGTCCGCATAAGTGGGTTATAGATCGAAATTTTATAGGAGAACACTACAGGCATGAGAATATACCCGGTAAGGTTTGTACATAACCTTAGTGCAAATTGTATAAACTCGTGAAAGAAGACGAACTAAGTGTGAGATAAAGGTTGTAAGACTTCAGAGGGAAAGCAAGTCTAGGTTACTGTTGAAGTTCATAGTGAAAGAAGGCAATTCAAGTGTAAGGTTGAGTGATTTTATCGAGAAATAGAGCTATTTGAGTGGGTGTAAGATGACAAATACAAATGTATAATAAAGTTATAAAAAATTAATTGGTCTTTTGATAGTAGCATATGCGTGATCAAAATTGTTTCAAACTCTCAAGACTTCACACTGAGAAATTATTAACATGGATGACTTATCAGAAGAACACAATTACCACGGACTACCATGCGTCTACTGTGTAACGGCCAAGTCTGAGCTCCGTACGATTATTCTTCACAAAAATCCAATTTTCAGTCAATAAATTTTTTTTCGATTTTGCCTTAAACTTTACCTAGACTATGACATAGGCAGATCTTTTGCTCTCAATTTGTAAAGCTTGCTTCGCTCCATCGATTAGTACCTCAAGTCTACTAGAAAACAAAAACATTTGATTTCTTTAGAAGTACGGTTTACTTATGGGACAACCTAATATAATCATGAAGGAATCTTTGTGTCATCGATTGATCTCGTTGACCGACAATTTATATCACTGAGCAATTATCCACGACTGTACTATGTTTGCTGGTCTAACATTTAATTCAACCGGCTTGGCACCATTAGAGCGGGGTTTTGTGATCTAATTGAGGTCGCTCGCGCCCGCGACGCACCTGCGTCTCTCTCGCGCGAGTGCTCTCTGATCATTACCTAGCCTTAATTAGGTCACGAGACCCCGCCTTTGCCGATGCCAAGCCAGTTGAATCAAATGGTAGTTAGCAAAAATTCAATGACTGGTTACGACAGTATTTTTTTTAGTGATCTACACCTTTAAAGGATGGCGACTAACACATTAGGAAAGAAAAGCAGCATTTTGACTGAAACAAATGAAAATGGAAGATTTCACGTGATTTCAGAAAAGGAAGAGTTTCTATGCCCAGATTCGAACCGCTCTTGCTGGATAAGTGCAGTTCAAGAGACTTTTTATTCATATTCAGAACTGTGTTGTCTCCTTCACAGGTACATCAGCATTTGAAGCTAGAACAATTGAGCTGCCACCATCGGCGACGATTGTTTGGCCAACGATGTAAGAAGATTGGCTTCTATCAGCCAGAAAAGCGATAACAGTTGCGATTTCTGACGGTTGAGCTATTCTGCCGCTAGGAACTTCGAATGGGTTTCTGGCATAAGTAGCGTAAAACTGGAAAAAAAGATATGAATTAGGTTAACATATACCATGAACTCTTACCTTTGCTGCAACTTCATCAGATACTCCACTATTTTGTGCTATATTTGTCATAACTCCACCGGGACTAGATTGATCAGAATTAACGAAAATTCTTGATCCATTGGTAAGTAAAATCATTTTTTACCTAACATTATTTACCCGCACTCCTTCAGCAATAAGTTCGATTGCCACAGCTCGCATCATCTGATCCAAAGCTGCCTTCGACATCGCATAATACGGTATTTTTGCGTACTAAACTCGATAGTTTACAGTAATTTTGAAGTGCTGCTTACCGCTGTTGGCAACCCGGCAATGCTGGAGACATTTACAATCTCGCCCTTTGACAATACCAAATATGGGCGAGCCAACTGGATCAGTTCAACAACACTAAAGCACAAGTCATGAATTATTGGATGAACGGTAAAAAATGGGACACTTACGAAATAACTGGAGGTTTTCCAAGAATGAGAAAAGATTAGACTTTCCAATTTTGACGACTTTCCAATTTTGATAGATGTTAGGATATGTTATTCCCTTTCAGATAATGCCTACATAAGGTCATTTACATAATTAATGATTTTTATACTTGCTGAAGTGCAAAGGTAATCACTTCGACAAATTATGAAGTTTGAGCAGTATCTGTAAAGCGGACATCCGAGACCACCCAAAGTACCGCTGCTGGAGTGGGTGATGGGACAGTCACTAAACCCACGACGGCTTGGTGGCCTCAACTTTCAAAGTCAGGAGATATGGCCATTAGCAGCTTTGAGAACAAAGACACGCGCTATTCAATTCTTTGCAGGTGAACGCATGTTTCCTAGGTACCATCTGATAGAGCTTTTTGCGCTCTATCCATCCACATGCAGCTTACCTCAGATTTTATCTATCTTCGAAAAATATAGGGCAAAACATGATTTTTTGGATTTCTATTGCGCCAAAAATAGATATTTTTTAGATTTTATTCGCTTTTTTTCTGAAAGTGGAAAAAAATCCCATACATTTAACATATCGTTTGAAAGAGCATGAAGAGTTCTTTCGAATGGTATGTTATATGCTTTACGACTTCATGGTATAGCAGCGCCGCAAGATTGAGGATTGTTCCAGAAACCCTGTCTACGTTCTTCATGGCGCCACGCGTACGGTTATGAGAGAGGAGCGGTAACGCGTTGCCAGAATAATAGGCGAAGGTCGTTTATGTAAGCGACGTTTGAGTTGTAGCCTGCTTATTGTTGGGTGAACAAAAAATCTCAAAATGTAAAAAAAATCAAGCTGTCCCATTTTTTACCATTCCCCCTAAATATATCATTTTTAAATATTATTATACCTGTATACATTCACATCCATAGTCTTCTTAAGGAGATCGGTGCTAGCCTTTAGTCCAGCTGAACCATCGGGGCTAAGAAATGTACCACCGGCGTTGTTTACCTGAAGACTAACCCTAGTCGATACAGTCAGCGGGGTTTTTTTTGTTTTTTTTCTGCTAGACCCATAAAAAATATAAGTAAAACTACTACATTGTTCATAAGTTTTTTCATTTTCCAACTGTCCCCCCAATAAGTCATGTACTTCTCAATTCTGATTGGAATGCAGGGCACCGCTATAGAGTAAAGCAAGCTCTATAAGATTGCGTGTAAGCTGCGCACCAGCTTCAGCACTTCACAAGTTAAGAGCCGAAATCTGTAAACTTTCGGATGCCCGAAAAACTTTAAAAAAAATTATATCTTTGTTCAAAGAAAACTACAAGACTCTAGACTTGCTCACGCATATACAATCCGTATAAAACATACACTCTGCTCCAATCGGGATCAGACCGAACCGTCGGCTGAATTTGCGCGCTCGCAACGCTAAGAGCTTGCGCTGCATACGCGCGCTGCCGCAGAGAGCGAAGAGATTGAGAGGAAAAGAGCAGACTAGCTAGCCATAAGCGTGATGCGACCACTTCACCCGGACTCCCGCCAAGCCAATTTTCACCTGGTTGGAGCTGGGGCAGACGTATACGCCGTTGTGCTAGAAACCGAGAAAACTGGAATTTTCAAGCTTTCAAAAAAGCGATGCTGCGCTGTTCTCACACAGATAAATGTACACCACGGGCCTTCAGAAATACATCGGCAGATTTTCAGCCTCTTTAGAGGTCTAGTCTTTAGCAAATACCGAATCTAGCTCTTTTTGCTGGATTTATGTTGAGTTGAATATTTCTCGTGGACTAGCGCTTGCTTTGCTCTATCGAACGGTACCCTGCTTTTAATCGGAGTTGGGAAGCATGCAACTTATTGGGGGAATAATTTAAAACTGGAAAAACTTATGAGACAACCTAATAGCTCATTTTGAACCCAATAACAAAAAAAAAGAATATCTTACCAAGATATCCAAACGACCAAATTTCTGGATTGTGCTTGAGATGATCCGCTCTCTTTCATGAGCGTCGGTAACATCCGCTTGCACAGTATTTACGTCGTCGCTACAAACGCCAGCTCCAAGAATAGCTTTCTTAGTGGCCTGTAAAATGATTATTGGTACATTTAAGTAGAAAAATGCAGGGGTGCAATAGATTCATCATGCCTATCAGGATTTTACTGTTATTTCTTATGCTTTCGGAAAAAACCTCGCAGTTGTAATTTGGTCGTATATTCATTCGTAGGACAAATCAACGGAATAACCGATGAGTTTTCTCAACCTATTGTGCTAGTACTTAAGTAACATTCTTTGTTAGATGTGCATGCCAGTGGCATACCAAGGGAGGGGGGAGGGTAGGGGAGTATTTGTGAAAATCTTGAAAGTTGCTTATACGAGTTGTAAAAAAGTGCAATTTTTTTCATCTCGCAAATAATATTATAATTATTGGAAATTCGAATTAGCTTCGTAAAAAACAATTTTTTGGAGGGCTGTCAACACGCCCCTCTAAATATCTGGGGTTTGAACCCAGAAAAATTTTGGGAAGAGTTTTAATAAATTTTCCAGAGCGCGAGGCTAAAGCTATGCGCTATCAATTTGAAAAAATTTTGTCACCTCTTTTCGAACAACAATCCTGAGGCTGTCACTGATGCATACTTAATTACTAAAATCTTTTTTGTAGAGAAAACGAAGCAGAACTAATTAGGTTCTGAAGTTTCCTTTTTAGGCATAGTTGAACTTGGGAAATTGTCCGCAGATTTGTGCTTATTTTTTTTACAGTTTGTCTCAAAATCTTTACGAAAGTACCTCAAGACCATGCTGCTTTCTTCCTGTAATTGTAACCTTAGCTCCTTCTTTAGCAAACAATAAAGCTGTCGCGGCTCCAATTCCAGATGAAGAGCCTAAAAAATAGAGATCACAAATACAGTATTACAATTGATCAGTTTTACCTGTAATTATAGCTACTTTTCCTTGAAAACGTGTCATGCTTACGAACTCTCCAAAGTTATCAATGTGGCATCCGAAGCAGCACAGCAAACGGAGATAAGGATATTTCGTGCGTATGATTTGTGGTCAAACAGTCGTTGCTTGAAACTTGGATACAAATTTGATTCGCGAACCGTCGAATGCAAAATGCTTCAGACTAAGGAAAAACTGACCAAATTTGAAGTTGCTTTGGTTAATGCAAAATAATCAGCACATGTGTCCGTTGCAAATTCTACGACAGCTCACTATTATAAAAACATGGATAAGCAGCGCAGAACTGCTATCACATAATTCTTAAAAAGTTTGAGTCTATATTTCGCCGCTTACTTTCCCTATCACTTAGCTCCAGATAAAACGCCAAAACGGTTCACTGTTCTTTAAAATAGCGTACCATTCTACAGGACTGCTTCAAAAATTTAAAAGCGAGCGTAACCAATAACAACAGACTGAAGATTCAATGCTATTGTGCTACAAATGAACGAAATATAATACATATATCTATTAGATTGTTGCAAAAATAATGTCCGTTTTGCAAATTTTCACTTTGGAAGGCTATAACTTCGTTCAATCTCCATATTTTTGAATGCAGGCAAGACCATCAGAAACATCAAACCTTTCTTTACTTAGCGCGCCCCTGCCCATACTGATATCGCAAACGGGAAGAAAACCATGCGTCAGAAAACTGAAAGTTTTTCTCTTGAATACCTCGTCTTCAAGAGCTTACAACTCCCTTCAAGCTTTGTCTCCATGTGTGCTAATTAGCTTATTTTGTAGCCGCAGGTCAATAGTATAGGGGTGTATAGGAAAAACTCCAACGAAAGAGTTCTGTGAAGAGAAAAGACAAAAATTCAAAAATGTTTACTCTTTTGAGCCTATTTGTTGTAAGTGCCCAATTATGAAAATTTGGAATTCTTCGCGCACTGAATAGCTAAGTTTCTCTTCAAATAATGTAGTTAAGGTGTGCTAATTTCAAGCTTACAGAAATGGGCGTAGCTTTGGCGATTGCCTTAATTATGAGAAATTTCTGACTCATAGAATGCCAGCAGCGAGTGTCTATTTTGACGCGGCAATTTCTCAGTGCACATTTCTCCAAAAATCTACATAAGCACGCAATAGGTAAACAATCTTCGTTCAATACACTTGCTATGTTTTCAGAAGAATTCGTTTATTTGCTCCTGATTTGTGGTCAAGAAAGTGGAAGCTATGAGACTCCGATTTTGAGTGCGGATGTGGAAAATGCTGGTGAAATTCTCACAAGTGAGGATAGCAGCTTTATTCTACAGCCACGAGAAAGTACATGAAGAGAGCTTTTTCAAGATATGCAAATGGTATATCGAAAAAGAAAGTTTGATGGGAAAAAAGTTGTTTGGAATACAGATCTAGAAAAACGGACATTATTTTTGCAACAACCTAATACATACATTGTTTCAATAACTGCTTGAGCTTCACACCGGGATTAGTAATTGCTTTATTCGACTGAAGTTTTAGCTAAATCGCCTCTTCAGATCAGAAATCGTTGAATACATGAGTGATCTATCCCATTAAAAGCCGCATCACTCGAAAAAGACGTCCAATGCGTCAGTAAACCGAGAGCTACGAAAGTAAATGCAGAATTAAACAGTGCTCACCTAAAACAGCTAAGCTAACAGCTAATGACTGCACTGCTTATGATCCGCCCCCTACTCCGCATAACAGAAATATTTACCAGGTCTTTGTCCATTTCGGGCATAAGAACTGTCTCAAGATGAAAATATGCAACATGAACCACATGGGAAACCACGCAAACTCACTACTTCATGTCCACCTTCTACCAAGACATCGGCAAATTTGTCGAGAAATTTGACAATTTGAATGTGACTAGGCCACATGAGGGGGTTTTAGATCAGAATATTATAGGAGAATACTACAGACAACACTATTAAGTAAAACAATATAGCACTCATCGCAATAGATCTGAAATGTACACTTGCTAAGGAATAAAGAGAAAAGAGCAGTTTGTAGAATTTCAAAGAGAGAACAGGAAAACCGAGAGTAAAGTAACAAATCCGGAATTGAAGAAAGGCAATAAACGTCAAAAAATTGTATTATCAAAGTAATTTTCCTTTTGACATTGAAAATGTGTGATCAATAAATACAATACCGCTCACAGAATGTGCAAAATTTCCGCGAATGTCGCAGAATTCCGGGAATTCTGCGAAGGTTCGCGAAATTCCGGGAATTTCGCGACATTCCCGGAATTTCGCGAAATTCATGTAAATCACGCAAATTACGCAGGGCCATAACTTCTTTCCAAATGAGTATATTCAAAATCCGAAAACAGCATTGTATTCAGCCCGTGAAGGCGAATCTTTTGCTATACAGGTTGTCTCCAATATCCTGTTTTCAATAATCTTGAATTTGCATGCGGACGCCTTTTCGCGTGGGTGTAACGCAACCAGCATCACACAGAGGAGACTGCGGCGGACACCCTTCGATAGTACTCTTGCAGTAGATTATTCTGCGCTAAACAGCAGCCGGAGACTTTCTTTTAAAAGAGATAGAAGAGCTGATAAACTCTGGAAAATTTAAGCTGTTCCAAGTTCTACCAGCCGTAATTTTAATTCTTCCGGTATACAGCTTGTCCTTGATATTCCGTTTCCAATTTTTTCAAAATTTTCTGCGCCCGTATATTCGCAAGGTCGCAACTCAGCGCACATCAAACATAAAAGACTCCAGTAGGCACTTTTGGATTGCGCTGCTTCCGCAGATTACCGAGCGCTAAAAAAGAACCTTGGAATCTTTTTCAGAAAAGATAGAAGAGCTGGTGAATTCTGGAAAAATCGTGTTGTCTCAAATTTTGCCCACTGTAACCCTAAAATGGGAGGCTCTCCTGCTAAGCAGATGTGATTTTCGTAATCAGCAGGTCAGATAACCTCTAGGAGCAAGTTTTAAAGAAATGCGGGTGATTTGATTTCTTTTCGTTCTACGCCCTGAAGCTCGCCGATAGGTTTGGTCAAAATGTCGATGATCTTGGATTGTAAGGAAACTTCGAAACTTTTATGCTTGACCAGACCGAAGTGCCGCGAAGCGGCACTTCGGTCTGGCCGTGTGTGAAGTGGGATGTGCATAGAAATTTGGCACATTGCCTCTTCTTACGGTTAGTCAAAAAGTAAGTGTTCGCAAACATCTGCTAATGGCGAAAACGCGAAGTGAAATTTCTATAGGCTTTATATGTTGATGTGAATGAAATACACAACAGAGCTTTTCTTATCTCCCCAAATGTTTGGCATGTGGAAGATTTACAGCTTTTGCAAAACATTAGCTTGGTGGGTCTAAAATAGCCAAATCTGCTGAGGTTGTGCAACTTGGACTAAAAGTAAGCCATCTAAGTCGTCCGCAAAACTTTTTGGAAGAAATTGAAAGCTCTTCTGTCACACTGCGCTGCAACCCCCTCCCCCTCCCCTCTGTGTTTTCACTCCCCCCCCCCCTATGCCCTGAAGGCATGTCAGCATAAGCATATTTTGAGTTTCCTTCAAAAAATCTCCACGTTTCCCTAGTTCCTTATTTCTTCAAAATGTGCCACACTAATCATATTCTTGAGGTATTCAGATTGTTTTTTTATCAATTTATGCATACCCAGCGAGAGTAATCTCAACCTTCCAATCCACTTTCCGCTTTTCTATCACTTATTTTCCCCGAAATGAATGTTTTTCGAGAAACCGTGCGGGAATGTCTCCGGCTCCTTCGAGATCAGGGAAAAACCTGACACTCGTTCCTTTTATTGGAAATGTCCGAATGTCCCTAAATTTATCTATATGTAAATTTAGCATTATTCAAGTGTTTGCGCCATATTTTGTTAGTTTTCCTTTACCTTTCGATTACATCCCAAAAACTACTCTTGAGCTTCCTCTGCCAGGACCGCTCAAAGCTTTGATCTCTGATTTTCTTGAAAACGTGCGTATATCTTTGCCTTTGCCGAAGTCAAAGTGCACATCTCCCTAAGTTTTTTCCACTCTCCCCCCCCCCCTGCCCCCCTCCCTTCTTTCGTATCAGCTTCCTCTATGCTACCCTAATATCTTAATTTTGTGGCATTTCAAACCATATTTTTCGTACCAGCATTGGGGACCTCCATCTTTCATTCCTTCAGTTTACAATATTTTTTATACCTCCAATATGCTTTCTATATTTTGACTGATGTTTTCCGAAACTTCAAAACCTTTCTAGCGGAAGCTATCCGCGCTTGCGTTGCTGCTAGCTATTGCGATATAGTAATCTAATGCATAACGAAAACAGCTAAGTAACCTACCCCTTCCCAGCATTTAGCTTGTCTGGCAAGTCACTTTGCTGGTTAGGCTCCTCGATTAACATCATCTATGACAGACGCCACTACCATCATGAGCCACAGCTCCGTGCACCTGCACCGGCACATAACGACAAAGTTGTTGACATCCGAATCGCGATCGCGAGGGGGGGGGGGTATCTTACATGCATGAGTCATCTCTAGCGCTTTATTATAGAGAGATGCTTTGTTTGATGTGCGCTGAGTTGCGACCTTGCGAATATACGGGCGCAGAAAATTTTGAAAAAATTGGAAACGGAATATCAAGGACAAGCTGTATACCGGAAGAATTAAAATTACGGCTGGTAGAACTTGGAACAGCTTAAATTTTCCAGAGTTTATCAGCTCTTCTATCTCTTTTAAAAGGAAGTCTTCGGCTGCTGTTTAGCGCAGAATAATCTACTGCAAGAGTACTATCGAAGGGTGTCCGCCGCAGTCTCCTCTGTGTGATGCTGGTTGCGTTACACCCACGCGAAAAGGCGTCCGCATGCAAATTCAAGATTATTGAAAACAGGATATTGGAGACAACCTGTATAGCAAAAGATTCGCCTTCACGAGCTGAATACAATGCTGTTTTCGGATTTTGAATATACTCATTCGGAAAGAAGTTATGGCCCTGCGTAATTTGCGTAATTTACATGAATTTCGCGAAATTCCGGGAATGTCGCGAAAGTCCCGGAATTTCGCGAACCTTCGCAGAATTCCCGGAATTCTGCGACATTCACGGAAATTTTGCACATTCTGTGAGCGGTATTGTAACTTACCAGGCGAATATTATATAGAAGTTAGGAATTTTTAAGACCATTTCAATAGCGAAAATTATCCAATCCTCTTTAAGGGTTCTCCTTTTACTATTTGCAAAAATTCATTTAACTCATAGAACCCATTTTAAATTCCCTAAGCGGTCTATACAGCTGTTGTTATGCTTACAGTGCGCTCAAGAATTTGTCCCTGTTTCCTTGTAAATTTAAGTGGATCAGCCTCTAGAGATAAAATACTACACGGACAGCAATTTCGAAATCCTGAGAATTTTCAAATTTGTTGGGAGATTTTCATCGTTGGGACTAAAGGTGCATATTTTGACTAGTGAGCAGTGAGAAATATCCCAGTGGGTACTAATCAACCCGCATAGCATCAAGAGGGATTTTAGACAGAGTTAAAATTTCAATTTTCTAGTAATGAAAGAAATTAATGAGCTACACTCACTCTTGATAGTGGCACTTTTACGGCTAACATGCACTGTTTAGACAGCAGCTTAAAGCCAAATTTTTGAAGAGGCAAGAAAAAGTGGAAGAAACGTTTTATTCTCAGTTTGAGGTATCAGCAAGATCCCAACATTCATCAATATGGTTTCTTTTGCTTCTGCGAGATTCTTGTCTGAAAGTGAAGCATGAAGCAGTTAATAGTTAGCTAGAACATATTAGGTTGTCCGGAAATTAATGCAGGTTTCTGCAAATGCAATTTCAAAAAAGATCGTTCTTCTGTGTATGTGCATCTTTCGACCAATTCCGCATACTAAAAGAAGCCGCTCATCATGCTCTTTTTTACAGTACTATTTCTACGACCAACTTCATTTGTTCAAAATCTACAACCATCCGAAGATGAAGCTTTAAATTACTAAATTTACCCTTTGCACTGTTTTAGCTTGAACTTCTTCGGCAAGAGGAGTATTTCAATGATAATATAGCTGAAGCAAGATATTGATTGAACCTACAAAACAGATAGTGGCGCTTCTTTTGAACAATTGTGAGAGTAGAGAAACTGAGGTTTTAACATGAATAATTGTAGCGGCCACTCCATGGCGTAAAAAACTTTTTTTAAAAAAAGCAACCGTGAAAGTCTCTCCTCGTACTTGAAGAGTGAGGCCAGTACCGTCAGATATTATCTCAACTGGTACCTCCCAGGCTTTATTTTTGGTTAGTTAATAAAAAAATCGAAATTATCGGAGATCGCAGCCGTGGAGGAAATATCGAAAAAATGGAAAATTTTAATTCCGCAAATTCTTCTTTCGCAGAAAATTTCTTAAAAAATTTCTGCATGGCTATGTATGTAGTACTGGTCTGTGGCAATAAGCTGCAGAAGTTTCTGGCTGAACACTCATATTCGGTAGGAGTTCACAACTTGCCAAGTATGACCTTTTCAAAGAAATTTCTTTTTACTTTCTGGCTTTCAGTAATTTGCTTGTTGGAGCTACAGTTACAAAAAAATGGCGCAAATAGAAAAAGACTTGCTGATCACAGCATTTTTTACCTCATTTCAAAATATTCGATTTTAAAGGAGTTATGACGCTTTGAAGTGAGAATATGCAAAACCTGCATTAATTTCCGGACAACCTAATATCAATATAGCAGTTTTTTCTTTTGAATATAGCAGTTTTTTCTTTTAATTTCTCAAATTAAGAGATAAAAACATGAGCGATTTTCGATTGATAAAAGCCAATCGATCGACTGTAATGATAAGCAAAAGATTCAATCAACGATGAGTATGGGCCGTCTCAATGTAAATACTCATATTACATAGACAATGAGTAAAGTCTTAAGGCTTGATCGCAAGCATAAACTTTTGCACTCGCTTCTGCATGAGATGAACAATCCTTTTCTGATTCTAGTAATCCTCAAGACAACAAGATACTGTTAACCATACAAGTGAAGTAATTTTCTTGAGCTGCAGAATAAAAAGGTAAAACTGATAGAACTATTCAGCAACAGAATGCAAGGGGGCTTTCAATTCGTTTCACCTTCGTCGGATGAAGTCTGTTGCGCCAATGTTGCGCAACTGCAGCGCATGTGCAAAGCTTTCGCACCTAGAATGGTTGTTTCCCCTTGTAAAAAATTAATAAATTATAGAATTTCTTGAAAACTCAAATTAGACTCTTGTAAGTTTTTTCCGGGTGGTTCTGAAATTAGGAGTTACCGTAGAATTTTTGGGAATCAACTCAAAATTTTTGAAGATGGCTAACGCTATGCCCGTTCACTCGAAGTTTCTTGTCGCACCCCTCCCCATCGAGAATTTCGGACCCCGCTGGCGCGAATCTGCTTGGTGTCTTGCGTTTTTGCGAACAGATGACTATAATGAGGAAGATAACCTTTTGTGTAAAGTCACCTGATCAATTAGATTGAATAATTATTAGGTTGACGCAAAAGTGATGAGAGTTGTTTTTCTACAGCCGCAGTGTGAATATGAAAGGACGAGGGAACTAGTTGATAAAGCAAAGTGGGCTCTACAAAATGACCACCGATATCCGCTTCTAAATCTCCGCATGAAGTTTGAGGTCAACTTTAAGATACAAAAAAATCGTCCTTCGTGGCTATGCAACTTTTTGAGAGAAATGGATAATGCATCTTGAGCATTAATTTAAAATTTGTCTTCACCTTGATGTAATATTCTTGCTGTTTTTCGGAATCTTCTCTTAGAAAGAAGACGATGCACTTTTTTGCAAAAACTTTATCCGACATTTAACACAGAGTGGACCAACTGTTTGTGAATTTTCAACGTGATCATGTGGCGTCAAAGCTTATAAAACTCTGAAACTATTGTGGTCCAAATCATCGGTTGATTATGCAGCAACACTTAAACAAGTTTTTATATAGTTAACAACAAATTTTAGTCTAATTATTTATTAGGAACATCAATTTAACAACAAACATTGATACGAGAAGGACCGATGGTTAATTTTGATAGGCAGATAGGTTAGAAAAAAGGATTATGAGATATGAGATAAACTTCATTCGAACGTTACTAAACGTCGCATTAACATTCTCATAAAATAAGCAAACATGAAGCATCGCTTGATCATTGAAGTCGAAGTCTCATTACCTACTTTCTGTGAATGTGCAAAGTTGAATATAGTGGGAATACAGCTTATGGTCAGCTTCTTTCATCAGATAACAAGTTTGAGAATTGATCCTATTGCCTTATGCCTCTAAGTTTAAAGAGTTATAAAAAATGCGTGGTGTCCGATCTCATAGGACTCCTGAGAATTTACGGAATTATTTCTGTAAAAATTCTGATAATTATTTTGCTGTCGGCACGGCCGAGTCAGCATTCGAAGCGAGTACAATTGAAGTGCCACCATCGGCGACAATCGTCTGACCAACGATATACGATGATTGACTGCGATCGGCAAGAAAAGCGATCACATTGGCGATATCAGACGGTACGGCAACTTTTCCACATGGTAGTGCACCCGGTTTATTCGCAAATGTTTCGTAGAACTAAATAAAAAGCGTAATCTCAAAAATTCCTCCAAAAATCCCACAAATATTTCACCTGTTTTGCGATCTCTTTGTTAGATAGCATGTTCTCTGCAAATTGTGTGACAACAACGCCGGGGCTAAAAAAATAACACTCCAAAAATTGTAGGAGGAGTAGAGGGACCCGTACCTCACACCATTCACTCGAATTCCTTCTTTAATTAGATCAATCGCTGCTGATCTCATCATTTGATCCAAAGCTGCTTTCGACATGGCGTAATATGCGACTGGTGCATACTGTAATTAATTTTTGCACTACCCATCTGTGATTGCGGAAAAAGTGTAAACTCACGGATGTTGGCTGGCCACATATGCTAGAGATGTTGATAACTTCACCTTTTGTCTTTGCCAAATAGGGGCGAGCTAGTTGTATCATATCGACTACGCTATAAAATAAAAGTGAAGGAATTTTTGAGTATTGATTGATATTGACTTTTATTACCTGTAAACATTCAATTTCATAACTTTCTCCAGCAAGACTGTGCTAGCAGATATTCCCGATGTTCCATCTTCACCACTGATTGCAGCTCCGGCATTGTTGACCTGAACGGCAATGATTTAATAAAATTATTTAATTATTCCAAGGGAACCGCGAAAAATGAGATTGGCAACAGAACTACCTAAACAATAACTGAAATAATGTTTCACATAGGCCCATACGCCTAATCTTCGTTTTTTACTTGCGCTAAGCTGGAAATGATACGTTTTCTGAGTGAAAAAAAAAACAGGGGAAGGTAGACGAAAAAATCGAGGGACTGATTTTCATTTGTCGTTATAAAGAATATTCGATTTACTTTTGAGCCTTGCGTAACCTACCAAAATATCCAATTGTCCAAATTTCTCGATAGTGCTTGAAATTATTTGTTTTCTACCCTGAGAGTCGGTTACATCCGCTATGACCATGTTGAGATTTCCCTCATTTGCACCTGCATTGAGCATAGCCTTCTTGGTTGCCTAAACTCTTTCTTTTGCGTAAAAAGGAAGAATTATTGAGTAAACAACCACCAACCACAAGTCCATCCTGATTTCTTCCAGTGATTGTTACTTGCGCACCTTCCTTAGCAAACAGGACAGCAGTAGCTGCTCCAATACCAGAAGAGGAACCTAAGAAACCATTTTTATTCTCAAAAACAATTCAAAAGCTACGTACCTGTAATAACAGCGACTTTTCCTTGGAAACGTGGCATGGTCTCTGAACGATTTCACTAAGTGATCCCAGTCGCAGTTCATCGCTTTTTGTACCTAGGCGTTGCTGACAATCGCAGCAGTAGTTACCAATGCGCTGAAGGTCAACCATCACAAAGATCATTCGTCAAGCAACAAGTTGAGAGTTCCCGTCACATCGAAACTTTGCGGAGAGCGACTTTTGATCTCAGTCAAGCATCTGCAAAATCTTCTGGTCTGGAAAGAAATTAATTTTATTTTTGCGGGTGATACTCACGAACATAGACTGACTGACTGATGCAGCCATAAAAAATACAGAAACGAGTGAGAAAGATTTGTTGTTCGGCTCAAGAGCATTGATTTACGGTACACGGTATAATTCACATAAAGTGTGATCCGAAGAATTTCGTTACCTTAGAAGAACTCAAAAATGCAAGCTCTTCTAGTCATCTGTTGAGCAAGAAATTTTTTTTCAAAAAATCCTCCTCCTTTTCCACTACGCACGCAGTGGTCCCAGACCCGGACTTCGGTGCTAGACCGT
The DNA here is from genome assembly GCA_958299035.1 of Cylicocyclus nassatus. Classification (NCBI taxonomy): domain Eukaryota; kingdom Metazoa; phylum Nematoda; class Chromadorea; order Rhabditida; family Strongylidae; genus Cylicocyclus; species Cylicocyclus nassatus. Next base: position 81,689,261 of record CATQJL010000316.1, on the reverse strand, counting down.
CAATAGGTCTCTTTTTAGTAAAGCGAGTCTTTTTAAAGAGCAGATTTTTCTCTCAGTTAGCGAGAAAAGAGAATTTTTGGGTTTAAGGTTAGTGTTGGAAGCCAAACACTTTTTTTGAAGGCTCGAAAGATGGATTTCATTGCAATTTTCTTTTCATTGTGATCTGTTGCCTAATCCTGCTAAAAGTTTCAAACAAGGTTCTTAGTGGGAACACCGCAGCCTCTCAAGATTTGCTTCAAATGCTTTTTTTCAAAATCTCGAAACTTTGCAATTTGCACTTTTCATTGCGACGATGGTTGATCAATCTCTTTGTTGAATCAACTTTGAAGAATCGAACTCAAGGGCTACAATGGAACAAAGGAATATGCAGAAGACAGTCTAGTGTCAAACGTGGCATGAAATAGACTAAAAATAAATTTTTTGCAGAGCTTCAGAATTCGTGTGGACCGCCCTGTTTTATAGTTTATAACAGTTAAAGCAAAAAACAGCTCTGAGGCTTGTAAGATGTTGTACAAATTTGTAAAGCTGCGCGTACAGAGTACAATTCAATAGGCCATATTGTCATCTATGTGTTGCAAACGAGTCAGTTTTCATTTCTGGTGACAGGAAATTATAAAATGCCTACGGTGCCTTTCAATCACATAATTTTCTCACAGCTTTTCTCAGTTTGTTCCTCTTAGCCTTTGTCCGTCACCTACCAAATTTGTTAGCATAATCTTATGTGAGCGCCGTAATCGAATCATTTCTTTACTACTTTGTGCAAAGACAGTTTTCAGAATGTCTAAAGATCATGCTGGAACACATCAGCCACGTGAGAAATTTGGTCTTCACGGGGCTGAACATTCCTAAAAAGAAAGATGTTTGGTCAAAGTGGTCTTCTAAAATGAGATGCACGCTTTCTTGGAGGGCATAAAATGTTGATTTTGTAAATCTGCCATCCTTATCTGCGAAGGGTTTATGGGCGCAAAGTGCTGTGAGTATTTCGGAGCAAAAGACTGAATGCTCAGTTACGATGGATTCAGCAAAAATGTACTTTCTAACCGGCACTTTATGTAATAATTGCTCTAAGTTTGAACATAAATTGGCTCATCACCGGGCTTGGAAAATTCCAACAGCTATCCTCGAGTCATTTGTAGCTTAATATGCATATTGCACACCATACGCGCTATGTGACGAATTTAGAAGATTGGAACCCGCTCATTTCGGCGATTTCGCCTTGTTTCTTTGTCTCTTTTGGTTTGAAAGGATATCGGTTAGTTAGTGATTACACTTTGTTACGTTAGACAAGATTTGATCGAGAAGTTAATGTTAAGGGTGCCGTCCGTTGAAACGCTTTGTGTGCAGGGTCACATATCAAATTAGGAATGACTCGACAATAATTCTCCCCATGTGGTACATTTAATTTTTTGCTCCGAAAACCCTCATAACTTCGCGCTCAGAAAGCTTCGCCGATAAGGAAGGCAGATTTGGAATCACCATTTTCACCATTTTATGTCCTTCAAGGTACATCTCTCTTGAATGGCCACTCTACCAAACATCTTTCCCTTGTAAGGGGTATTAATGCATATAAGGCTTCCACGTAGGACGATTTCCTGCGTGACATTTGCATGCTCGTACTGGGCCCTGATTTTGGGGTACCCTGTAGCTATGAGAGATTAGTATAGACAATCCATGCTTTAAAAAATAATTATGAGATCAGACACAGTGGACGACAATTTTACTGCAGACATTTTGAAAGATCTAATTTTAATGAAAGTGTAGACATGAGAGAAATGATGGAAACGAAAGGGAACGATAAGCTTCATCAGTGCAGTGGCAAATGGTCCCATTCACAACTTCTGAGCTGGAATATCACTTGAGAATAATTTTTATTAGCAGTTCATGAAAGATCTTATTTCTAGATGGAACATTCGTGTAAGGCACAAAACGCTGATTGTTGAAACGTGGTGAATTGGTACGGTTCGCATTTTGTAGCCTATTTGAGCCAACCTGGTTTGTTTTGACTTTTCATCCAGTCTGACCTTTGGGTAATAATGTCCTTCTCAAAATTTTGAAAGGAAACCTCCTTATATTCTGTTCATATGCGGTACGCTATTGGCCCAAACAGGCCATAGAATACATCATAAAATGCCCAGTTTCTACGAGCAGAAAACACATGAGTTAGTAGGGTTTAGTCTGCATGAAATAGCAGAGCCAAAAAAGTATAAACTGAATTTTGTTCGGCAAATCGATCAACACTTGTGAATATTGTCTTGGCCTATACCGAAATCATACAGTCTCTCTTGATAAACTGTAGTATAAAACATTTTAAAGGCAGTGTCTCACCAAATTTGAGGAAGCGCGGTCTCTCAGATGTTTCGTTACAGGACCCCGTAAACAGCTGATGCCAAAGTTCCAGTCGGTTTGGCCCCACTATCCCTAGCACTCAATATGGTCCTCAATGGGCGATTTGGCTACCGCTGGAAGAGTCACTTCCTCCTTGCTTTCTCGGATTTGTAATGATTATCATTGAAAGGATATTTACGCGTCTACAAAACCCTGAGATGCAAATATCCAGCACCGTACCCTAATTAAAGTAGTGACTGCTAATGGGTGTCAACTGACACAACGAAATTACATCATCTAATGCGTTTCAGCCATGGGGCGCCTAACCATTACCAGTAAAAAAGATGTGATCGATCATTCATGGCGTTATCTAATCTTGTAATTAAGAAAATGAGCTGAGTATGTTGGCACAAAATTGTGATGGTTTTCTGGCTTTCAGCTTCAGTCATATTGCAGTTTGGCCAAATAGTCTAGAAATCTTGAAAAACTACTCGAGACTAGTTATTATATTTAGAGATGCGATAGGGTGTTTTGCAATCCGATCAGCTCCAGGAGAATTTTCTCCATTTGGAAGAGCTAAGGCTAAACTGGGAAACGAAAAAGCACCACAACGCAAGCTCTTAATTAGTACAAGTGATTTACCGGAAGGGCAAGACCCTCGAATATACATTTTTACAGTATACTTCTTACACAGATTTACAATATTTATATACAGTACACATAAAATTTACAGTATTTATAATCCACAATATACTTTTTACGTAGATTTAGGTTATAGGTTTTTAGGTCATAGGTCTTTTTGAAGGCAATTTTAAAGGGGTACCATAAATGGTGTCATATTTATCACATTATACAGTCTACTAGGCTTACTAAATCATAAGTTTTTGGTGTCACTGGGAAGAAGTTTCAGTAGGAAATTCTATTTTGGCAAGAAATTTAGATGAGACGAAATAGTGCCATAAGGAGGGATAGCCACATGCTCCTAATGAATTTCTAAATCATGCCCCGAAGACAAACGGATAACATTGTTATGTCAGAATAAAATTATTTGGCCAAAATATTTCATATGACAAAGGACAACTCTTCTGCTGTCGAGAACTTGGTTCCGAATTCATAGACTAAGTTTAACAACAAATTCGCAGAGTACCGTATCTCACTAAAGTGTTGAGTACTAGAATTGCCAGTGGAGTGTAACTATGCAGTGTGCGTTGACGATAAGAGATGGTGTACGATACACTGTGCTTCCAGCATCATGCAAGTGTGTAGACGCGTGGCGATCTCTAGATAAGGACTGTGAATAGATTTATGACGGTTACGTCAGGGCTACGGTTTTTTGGTCCACAAAAAGCTGTAGAAAAATGGTGCAAAGAACTTGAGTCTATCGCGAAAAAAAAACCGGTGATTTTTGGCTTTTCACAAAAAAAAGGTAACTTTTCAAGAGTTTCGGTCAGGTTTATGGAGGTCAAGTCTGGAACTACATATATTTAGGTTAATGAAAAGCTGTAAAAAAATAGCTTTTGAATGAAGTGAGTTCGGTCCCTTTTCTTTCTTTTTTACCCCCCCCCCCCTCCCTCTCCCTCCCCCTATTGAAAAGAAAAAGCTATACAAAAGAAGAAGAAATGTCGCATGATTAACTAAACACACCACTGACTTTCAAGATCCTAACGTATTCTACCATAACCAAAAACAAACAAACGATTCGCGGAAAGAAATCACCAGTCTCACATGCTTATGCATTCTAGATTCTGTAGGCCATTAACTGTCAGTGAGTTTTCATTCCTCTTCCTACCTTATAGTGAAAACACTCGTTGTTTCCACCAATTATTTACTTCTCTATATTAGGAAGCCAAGAGTATGGTATTTGAAGTCAAATGAAGGAAGGGGGAGGGTGGGAGGAGGGGGGGGGGAGGAGGGGGTAAAGGAGAAACGGTATGGAGAAGATCCGGGTTTGAACCTATAAAACCATTTCCAAGGTTTGTGAACCTGCTCATCCTTCTTTCTTATTTCCCAGCTGCCCTGTTCTCCCCCCCCCTTCATCCAGCGCGGCTACCGTAACCCGCGCGCTCACCTATTGCGTGGGCGTGGCTGACCGCTCATGCCCTCCCGTTACCTCATTCCCTCCATTCCTCACAAGTGTTGATCCTCTCGACATGTCCTCTTGGGATTACTCCTACATCCCCTTTCACGCACTTGAACTGCATTCACCCGGCTGCTCCTTGCCATTGCCTCATTTCAATCCGCAACCTCAACCTCAGGCTACCAGTGCCAGTGCTAATCATAGTCCACAATTTGGACAGATCACGAGGTAAGTTAATTTTTGAAAACGTAGCTTTCCAATCAATTTTGCGTTTTTAAGGACTATCACAAAATCTCGCCGCTATCAGCCTCCACCGCCACAGTTGCTAAGAATCCGCCGAAGTGCCGCGAATGAACGAGAACGTCGACGGATGAATACGCTGAATGTGGCTTATGATAAGGTTGGTTTTAAAGAAAAAGAAGTTGAAAATTCTACGTGAGATAACAACAACTAAATATTGCTGACAGAATGTGCAGAATCTTCGTAAATGCCGCGAAATTTCAAAAATGTCGCGGACTTCTCGGAATTTCCGGAATTCCGCGACATTCACAGACGTTTCGTACACAATCTAAGCGATATTGCACAGTAAGTTGCTGCGTAAGTCTTCCACTAAAAACAGGAAATTTCATATAAATCTTGCAAACGTTCAATAACCTTCTGAGTTACTCAAACCCTTTTAGCGAAGTACAAGAATGTGTGGATTATTGTGCATATCAAAGAATTCGGAAATCATTACGATTTACGGAGGTGTCGATCACACGAACTTTTTCAGGTAGAAGAACAATTAAAAAACCAAATCAAAACTTATTTTAGTAATTGTTTTCAGTAATTCTAACAACCATATTCAACAGAAGCCACTTCTTTCTATTGAGAAGCGTAGAAATATTTCCTCTTTCAAGTGTTTCAAATCAAAAATTCTCTCAGAGTTGTAGCTTTCAATTCTTATTCAGAAACCTTGATGCGAGATAACTTATGAGAATACGGAAAAACTATCTCTTTTTCGACTTGACAAGCTTGTTTCGATCCACTAACACCATCTAATAGACAAAATTCCAAAACTTTTCCTCGAAATTGTAAGTGCAAAATATTTATAAAGGTACTTTTTGCTGTTGCATAAACGCAAAAGGAAAAAAATCATATGTTTTCCAATCACAAATATGCTGGATTTTATTTCTGGATGACTACAGTTTTTTTGTAATTTGCAGTCTTATAATAAATGCACTACACTGTTCTGCTTTTATGACGACATAGCATTTTACAAAACTAATTTCAAATACCTTGGATATTGACCAGAAGACGAAAGTGAACTCTTCCAATTGTTAAAAAAATTAATTTCATTCATAAGCAGTCGATCGCTGTTACGCAAAAAGAGATGGTGATTTTTACAAAATGCAGGCTCTACTAGTTCTACAAGACTTTGGCCTAAAAAGAAAAGGGAAAACAATTTTCAATTGATGCTTATATACTTAAAAGTTATTCTTATTGACCCATTCAACTTGGTAATAGGATAGAATGATTATCTTGAGAGAAGAAAATATATCCACAGATTTTCTTTTTTCCTTGGAGACGCGGCTGCGGAGAAAACCAGTAATAATTACCAGAAATATCGCTCTTGTAACAATTTGGCAGTTTGGAGTAACCCAAATTACCCCATACAATGCTTATTAAATTCTACCTGTGACAGATAAATGACATCACTTTTCCAATTAATCATTTGTGTTATGGACAACTCTCACGAAAATTCGAATTTCTTGCTTACGTAACGCACGCACGCGATACCGTATCATCATCGACTGTTCGTCATCAAGCTGTTGCTGTTACTGCTGCTAAGACGCGACGCGAATCACGTCAAGGACACCTAGTTTGAGGAAGCCTAATGAATGATTTAGTGTCAACGTTAGATATGCACATTTCGCGCACCTGTTGTCTTTTGGAACACTCTGTATCCCTGGGTAGAGCTTCGAGGAAGTCAGGGACGTAGAGGGATGGTTAGAGACGCAGAGGACATGGGGGGCATGTTCTAAAATTTTGAAATCAAAACTTGACAATCTGATCATGCTAATGAATTTGCCACTCTATAATAGCGCGAAATGCCGTATTGATTACTTGCACAATTTCCAACCTACCGTAACCCTACTCTTCCAGTTGCGTACCGTACTACCCGAAATGGATTCTGGACGTCGTCTGTCCAAATATGAAACACTACAAATGGCACAGCAATACATCGCCTGCCTTATGGAAATCCTGGGCGAAAGCAGCGAAAAGCAATCTCCAGAGAAAAACTGATCCGTTATGCAATCGATCGATATCAATCAATACATATGTCATTCAATATTGTATGCTCACACATTCCATAGTACATTGTGCACTTTTATGGGTATTTCTTGTTATCATTATGTTTGTAATTTTTTCGTGGTTAAAGTAAATATGAAAATCTTGTAGCATTTTTATTTTTCGAGAAAAGATTGGATAATAAGAAGAACTAAACATTTCCAAAGTTTTAGGGAGGAATATTCTGAAAATCTCTCATATAACTCAATTTTTTGAGCTGAGAGCTTGGTCCCATCGCTAAACATGGGATGCACAACTTTCAAGTTACCGTACCTATTTCGTGCGCATAACTCTATAAAGAATTTCAAAAAGTCCGGGAAAACGAATTTTGAACAAGTCCAAACAAGTTTGCAACGACCATTTTTTCACAACCACAAAAAATAGGCATAAAAAATGCGCGATGTCCGCAAAAAAACGCCACTTAACAAAACCCATAAAAAACTCCGTTCATGCACATTTTACGATGTGTCGCGTGCCCGTTACGATGAACTAGACCCCGTATCGGCTCGGAGATCGTTGCCGTAGATAGAAATCAACTCCGAAGGCGCCAACTAGACGGGATATTCTGCAACTCACAGATGTTACGGCTAATTGCACCAATTTCGAAGAGTGAGAAATGGTGAAGTTCAGCGGTGCGGCGGCTTGTGATCTGGCTATGGTGGATCAGAGAGATGCCGACTCGGCTGACAATTAAAGGGCGCAAAGTTGACGAAATGTCACGGACTTGCATGCGTGCCGACAGTAATTTGTTCTTGGAATAGTTTTGGCTAAGATGACCAGGTGTAAACTTCGAAGAAGTTGGAAGTAAAAACAAGTCCTCAAATCTTCTCACTCTCACCGAACCACGCCCCACGGCTAGAGCCTGACCTGTCGCTAAGATCATCTCTTGCCAAAAAGGTCTTTATCCATAAGATCTTTCACATCTGTTGCTGTGTTACGGTACTAACGTCGTCCATGTGTTGGCACGACGATGGTTTTATCAGCCACTATAATTACCGCAATTATACGTGCTGGCAGCGTATGTTTGCGTGATTTTGAATTGCAGACTTTGCAAGGGGCCAACATCATTGACACTGGTTTGTAATGAGAGTTTTGTACTTGTTTTGCCTAAGATCATCATAGGCATTAAGGTGGAGCTGTTATAACATGTCATTACTTATCACATAGGAAATTATGCTGCGAAATTTCGGATTTTCTACGAACGACGTCTCCTTCTCCCAATTATTCGACGAGAAAGCGCGAATAGTTGATTTAACGAGTTAGAAAATAAGGAAGTGAACAAAATTCTAATGGATTTGGATTAGTTTTACCATCTTTTTTTGCACTAAGTTTCACCTTTTTTCGAAATGGTACTTCAAAAACTTCCTTGGAAAATTGCCAACGTTTTGACAACCAACGTTTTCTTTTCAAATCTTTTATTCCCCAAGATCGCGAGAAAATCAAGATTTCGCTTTTTGCCTGGAAATCATGGATCTTGCCTAGTTTTGTGATGTAACTGGGATTTTTGTCGAATTTTAGAAGAATCCATGAGATGCGAGATTTCAAAACCTTTATAGAGACTAAAATGGACTTAAATTCAAAAGGGATGTTGTGATCTTTTGTTAGGTACGGTAGGTATACTGTAGCAATAATGTAGCAGTTCTTGTTCACACTTGCTGAAAAAGTGTATGCGGAGTTCGTACTCTAAAAAATACTTAGAAGGATGAGTAAATTTTAAAAAAATCATTTAGAGTACAAGATTCCAGAATTTTTTGATTATGTGAGTCGCATTAATGAAAAAGGGATACTGCATCACTTTATTGAGTACGATAGGAATACCTTAAAAATAAGGATTTTATTATTAAACTTATACTTGCTCAAAAGGACAGGTATGGAGGAATAATTTGCTAAAATCTTTTATCAGTATGACTGTCACAGATTTGGTTGCGAATGTTTCGAGTTGGTTCTCAACATACAGTTATAGCAAAATGCTACAATTTGTCTACAGTGATAATACAGTAACGAGAAGGTTTTGCTACCTCAAGAACCTTAAAAAAGATGGAATCCTTCCTAGGCCTAAGGCAAACTTCACGCGATTTAATCGTCACGTCCACGCTACCTGGCGATTTGCCAAATGTCTCTAGATTGACCAAACGCGAATGTTAAAGGCACAGGCGCGTAGCTATCGTAAGTTGTTGCAAAAGCATAAATCTGGCCCAAGCAAAGAACGCTTACGACAAATTATGAAGAATCGTTGCGGTGCCAGATCGCGCAGCGACTGAAATCGCGTGAGGTATGCCTTAGGCTTCAGTTGTCAATAAAGGCAAATTGGACGCTTTAAAAATCAACCCTTATGAGACAACTCGTCCATGAACACGAAAGAACGCAATAACTCGTTCAACATATATGCAATGTCACCTTTGACATATACATATTATGTACGTCAAAGGTCAGCGCACAAATCGCTTAGCGGCTCTCGAAAACGTAATTATCAGGCGACGATGCGCGCACGCAGACGAGCGCATACGTAAGCGTATAAAGCCACCGAACCAATGGATGACGCAATGTTATGCGTGCGTGAAAGACATGCCGGTGGCCAATCAAAGGGCAGGTGGCTGGTAATTGGCTGCGATGACCGCGCAGTGATCGAAGTCAATCCGTGTATGTACGGGCGAAATGCCGACACTGACGTTTTAATGAGGTATGAAGAGGTTAATCACCGTCAACAATACGGTCAGCAAGTGTCGGCAAACATATGATGATTTCTTGGTGTATTGTGATTGGAGTCAAGAAATTAAAATAAAGAAGTCAAAACATGGATTTCATGATGTGGAGGATGTGGAGAGGGGGGTATCTGACTATGTAAATCTCATATGTTTCAGCTTAATCTCAGGCTCACTACAAAGTACTGCATTTTGGAGTTATTGGAATAGATACACTATCTTTGCACCATTACGAAATGCAAATCTTCTTTAACTAGCTTTTAAAAATTAGACTTCACACTGGTTTCCAAAGCTAAACAGAGCAATAACTCCAAGATATGGTACTGTTGAAAACTGCAAAGGCAAAAAACTTAAATGAAGTATGTATACAGTGCAGTTTTCTCTCTAGTATACGCATAAATAAACGTAAAGGGCGAATATAAAAACACGAAAAGAGCAAAGAGTATTCTATTGTTGAAATAAATGTACTTCAGGGTGCGGAAAAAGTACTATCCCTCAAAATGAAGGCGAAAAAATCGGCGTAATCCTTGGTTTTTCCGGTGAATTTAACGTAAACCCTAAAATGTGAATGTATTCTGATATTTTACAAAAATTGGCTCAAAAACTATGCAATATCACTTGGCGGCGGATCTGTTTTCGCAGCGCATCCCATATCTTCTTGGAAATTTTTTTGCTTCCAAATTGGATTTGAGAAATCTTCTATTGCTTAAAAACATTTTAGTATCTTCGAAATATGCTGGAAGTAACCAGACCGCATTTGCAGTAGGAGAAAAGTTGGGAAATTTCCAACGAAAAAGCGCATGCGGAGCAACGGGTGCGATCAGAAAACGTGACACAGAAACAAAGCACAACCGTTTATTGACTCAATAAGTTTGGATCCAATTGAAACAAGAGCAGATCTGATTAGCCTCTCGTCGTGAATTTTTGGAATTGCTTGGGATATAATTTTCCTTATTTAGTCAGGTTTTCAAGTCACTGATCCATAATGAGTATAGAATTTTGGAGAGGAGATTATGTTCTACATAATACCTTAATTTGAAATTGATATCACTCTTGGTGGTACAGTTAGTGTCCAAAATTGCGCCCAAACGCTGCGGCGCATCGCCAGTGATTCTTATCACTCATTTAAATGAACAGAGACAAACAGTTCCAAATAAAACCTGTAATCGAATCTACAAAGTCTCGCCTGCACGTAGGATTCAGAAAATAGATTTTCGCCATTTGTGAGATTGTTTAGGAGGGAATGAGCGACAGTACTTCTTTCGCACCCTATATAATGAACTTCATTTGTCCTGGAAATGTGAAAATTGAGTGCACCAAAGGACGGAAGCTGATATTTATGAGATCTGTGGTATCGGTTCAGGAGGTTTGGATAATTTATGACTCAAAACAGTGAATTGTTTTCAAGGTGAGCCCAGACAGACGAAGACGGCAAAAGACGGAATTTCTTCGCTTGCAGCAGCTCAAAAGTCCAGTTCCGTGCTACGGAAGTATTCGAAAAAAAAATACAGACAAAGTGCTTTGTTACCACTACCGTTCAGTTAACACTTGCTGTATTTGACGGCTTTTCCTGGAAATTTGACATAAATATCTACAACGTTGGTCCTAGTTGCTTCTTGTTATCCTTTAACCTCTAACATCCAAATTTGACAGATAATGTATCTTGCATCTAACCGACATACCTCCCTGAAGTTTTGAAATTTTGAAACTCATACTCATATTTCGAAACGTTATAAATACTCAGTTTGTGCTTTTAGTGACCATTTAGCAATAAGAATGGAGCGTGTGCTCTAAGGGTCAGGCATACCGCGATTTCATCTTGCATTTCGGTTGTGATAGTTCTCACACACGACCTATTGCGGCTAACTATATATCATAACCGAGATGCAAGATAATGCACATGCGATGGACTCGTACAGCTGTCTTGTTGGGAGAATCGCGAGGCGATGAAATCGCGTGACATATGCCCGGACCTTTACGTCCGCACTAGTTCTGTCATCAAAAAGAAGCATAATATCATATCAATACTGGTACTGCTTATGACAATTGTTTTGAGCATGCAGTGGAAAACATCTGCGCATAAGTGAATATGTAACTTCTCTGTACAATATTATTTGAAGACCTGATGTTCTTAAATTTATCTAGCACATCTAGCTATTTTATTGCAGGCAATCTTCATATCGTGAAACTCATCGATATGAAGGTTCTGACGCCTACGAATGGCACCGTAAGGCAAATTTAGTGTTTAGTCTCAAGTGATATGGTACCATCGTCAGTACCCTTTGATTCAAACGGCTTGGCGGCTGGAAGGCGGGCTTCACCTAATTGAGACTAGATAATGATCAGATCACACGCGCGAGAGAGACGCAGGCTGCGTAGCGAGCGCGAGCAGCCTCAATCAGGTCACAAAGCCCTTCCTTTCGGCCGCCAAGCCAGTTAAATCAAAGCTTAAATACATGTTGAAGAGTAGCGGCAGCGGCGTCTACCAATTTTACAAAAAGGAGCGTGGAGTGGTAATCGTTAGGAACTAAGTTACCAACAAAACCAGCTAAGGCAAAACCTTTATAAGCCGAGTGCAACAGAAAATAATTTCAAGGAAAGATTTTTCTTGGCATCCGCAATTTCTTGCGAATGACGACTTCATCCATTTTACAGTTTTTTTCAGCGAGTTTGTGTATTCGGCCTTAAAAGCATAATTGATAGCAAGTGAAAATAATTATTTTGCATCTGAGCTGTATCCACTATCGAAAGAATCGTAACGCCAATTCAAAAGACATCAGTCAGCGGGAAACCGCGATGCGGTCCCGAAGTGCGCGGATGCAAATCTAACACCTTTAATTATTGGTTCACTAGTATGTATAAAATATATTTGTGATTTGCGATATTTCACCTTTTTTGAGTGTAACTTCGAATACGGGGCTCCTAAACAGAGTCGTTTGCACCAGCGGCCGCGCGACCGCGTCGCGCCCGGGCATTTTGCCGGCGCCGGCGCCATGGGTGGGGGAACGAAAGCCGCCAGGTCCAGCCGCCTCCGCGGACTGCTGGTCCTGGAACGACATGCAACAACGCTGCGAAAGGACCAGCTGGCCGCGAAAGGCGCCTGGACCTGGCGGCTTTCGTTCCCCCACCCCGGCGCCATCGGTCGAGGCGGCGCCATTGATGCCCGGGCGCGACGCGGTCGCGCGACCGCTGGTGCAAACGACTCTGCAATTTAGGAGCCCTGTACGTCTTCCAGTCATTTTCAGCACATTTTATTTCATTTAGTTCATAGATCACATAGAAGAAGAGGTCAGACAATATTCGAGAAGAAAAATTGGCACCAAACTCTAGAAGACTCGAAAGAACCAGCACAACAATTGAGGAGATCAGTTGTTATCATAAATACAAAAGATATGTATCGATCGAAGCCCTTGTTATTGACTTTGCTCCTGTGATCCATTGGTTTCTCCAGATCCGGTTTCTTCAGATCTCGCTGCAGTTTCGTCAACATCGCGAGTGCTGAGCATCGTAAAGCTGCGATTATTTTTGAATTCCCGCTCTAGGTCTAGTACAGTAATGTACCCATCGCGATCGGTATCCAGTGCCTAAAAAGTTGAATAAAAAAATCAATATATCGATTTTTGTGACAATTCTTATTACCCTGAATCTTTCCACAGCAAGCCGCTTGACGTTGCGACTCACTGGTCGAGGCTCAGAAGCCATAGTCTAAAGCGAAACGGATATTGGTAAACCGACGTGATCGATCAATAAATCAATAAAATAGCTTTTGACTTACATTCCGTCTATAAGGAAATGATGTGGGTAATCCTAGCGTTGACGAATTATCTGTATCTTCTCTGTTCCCATAGAGTGTAAATATACTATTTACATATTTTTGAAATGTCGACATATCTACTCGTCCCTTAATTGTGCAAAGTTGAGATATACCAATCAATAAAATCGATAAATCATAGCTTACTTTTGCATCAGGTGACATCATAGCGAATACAAAAGCTGCCTTGACAGAGATATCCGGCTCATGATCTTGATTGCTTTGACAAGCGATAGCGCCTCCTTCAGTAAGTTGCCATATACATACTATTAGGTCCTGAGGGGAAAATCTTATGTGAATTTATAGGATACTGGAGCATGCTGCGGGAGGGGGGGGGGAAAGGTGGGTTGCGGTCTACTGCCTTTTTGTTAGCAAAGTGATTTCTCAATTTTTTTTATAATTATTCCGATTACAATAATTAGCTCAGCTGCCGATGGGCTTTGCCTGGGCGGACATCTATCACAAACTGGACGCACTTACATGTTACGGACTCTAACAGTTGTCCAAGCAGACGGACAAGCGACATAATGTCTATTATCGATAAAATAATAAACGAAAACAAAACAAAATAATTATGATAAAATAATGATGCGAAATAATTGATATAAAAATTTTCAGAAAGATTCAAATGATTGGTTTGTGACAAAAATGCACTTGAACTGCCCATACACCCGGTCAAACCGCGCCCAATTCCAAAAAAGGGTCGGAGTTTGCGCAAAGGCGTACCTCAAAAGTGATATGTGGATGTCCACGAAGCTGAGAAATAGCTTGATATAGTCGATCTGCGAACTGATAATCTATTGCATGTGGAAATAACATTCGAAATATCGATCGCCACTGATAGCCCATCATACGCCCATTGGAACATTTCTGAAAAACCGAACAGTGAAACTCGTACAGGCGAGACATTTGGACGAGTTTACCTGTTTGAAATTCCTATACATGAACATGAGCCATTTCTTGTCGAAACCGGTCATTTGCTGTAGTCGATCCAATGATGGTGGTTGAGTGTTGAAAGGATTCGATAGGAGATCTTCGATATCGACTTCAACTTCTAGAATGAACAAAAATTTTTTTTGAAAAAAGGGGTTCCGGATAATTAAAAAAGTAAGAACTAATCATAAATCTGGATTATTAGGGCTCACCATCATCGTAGAAGCACAGCCAGTACTGGCATCCTCGTAGGGCCCAATACAATGATTTTAGCAGCTTGTTGTTCGGCTCATAAGGGCCAAACTGCCTGGAATGAAAGAAGCATAGAATCATATCGATATGATGGACATGTAAACATCCAATAAAATACAAAAGGTTAAAAAAAGAGTTATTTGACAAAATAAAATAAGAATCATAATATATCGGTTCGTAAGCAAAGTAACCTAGCATACTTTTTTCTAAAGCAAGAAAGTTTTGAAAAATCGAGACTTATGATTATCAAGGTGTTATTACGACAAATTATATGCTAAAAAATTAATGGGTAGAGAAGAGCTATGACTATAGAACACTGAAGCTTGTCCTTATACAGATGATTAAGAAATTGTTGCTGATTGGGTGTTCAACTCTGTTGCAGGTACAGTTTTGTAAAGATATCAATATTTACTTACATGAAAGTAATGATGTTTCAAATTTTGCAATTTTCTCATGCTCTCTAATGGTTCATTACTATGTTTTCACTTTCTATTGAAGGTCCTCTAGCTTCCTTCAGTATTTTGTGAGAAAGTTTTGCGTATATGGGGTGTTTCGATATTTATTTATTTATTTATTTATTTATTTATTTACTTATTTATTTATTTATCATATTTATTTGTTTATTTATTTATCTTGTACGCCAGAAAGCGTGCTTCAATACAATAGAACCAGATCACGGCAAAGTGTATGAAAAGATAGCGAATAAAAAAAAAGGAGAAAAGAAAAAAAACAGAGTTGAACCATACTGTAAAGTCATTCAGATCTAGTCCAGTCTACTACATTAAAATTAGACATCGCTCATTTTTTAATTATTTTGAATTCTTCCATTAGATGTATCTCGCAAAAATCGAATATATTTTACAGTTGTCAATTTGTACTTGCGGACCATCGGACAATGGATGTTTGTGAAAAAAGTATTTTTAAAGCAGTCAAACGAGGTTTGAACAAAAGTAATTAAACATGACTGACATTTTTCTTTAGAGGAAACTTCCGTACTATTCATCTCACTTTTTTCCTGATAATTTCATACGTAAAATTTGAAAAGAGTTTAAGGTAATCAGTCATAGATAAAGTACCAAAATGATCGGACAATCAAAAGCGGAAGTGCCGGAAATTGACAGGAACGTAAATACTAGTAAACACAAACGAAAGAGATTGATCTTGCGGGACCTACAATCCATCAAAAAGTATAAAACGAGCACGACAGTTGCTAATAGCGAGTACAATAACAAGTTTCGTGACCGACCGGTGCTTCAAGGGAAGAGAAGCTAGGAAATTTTATGCCCCTGATTGTATTAGGTTGGAAAGAAAAGGATATCGCTTTCTATTTCCTCGTCATATCATCGCAATAAGACCCTAAAGACATAAATCAGAAATAATTCGATGGAGCAAAGAAAGCTCTACAAAATGACATTACAGTTTTTGCACCAAGTTATGTCCACGTGAAGTTAAAAAATAAAATTTAAAAAATTTCAAATGGCCGAAAAATCAAAAAAAAATTCATATTTCCGTCCAAGAATTTTCTACGGACTCCCGACTTGCTCAGAGACTTACCATCCTTCATCGAACATTCATATGCGCGGCTGCAGTAATTTTTCCTTGGCTAGACATTGAAAAACCGAAACTTTTCACACTTCTGCCAAAGTGATGCTGGGCTGCTCCCGCATAGATTATTCTTTGGTACTTGGCTTGCAAAGTATTTCCGTATATTTTCAGCCTTTTACAGAGCTAGTTCTGGAGAAAAATTTAATTTAATTTGAAGAACAGAAGAAAAAAAGGTTAAACTTGAGAACCAACTCTTGTAGAAGGCTGAAAATCTACCGTTGTACTTCCCAAGCCAAGTGTATAGAACCACGCGGGAACAATCCAGCACCACTTTGGCAGAACTGTGAAAATTTTCGGTTTTTCAATATCTAGCAAAGGAAAAATTACAACAACTCCGCTATAAATGCTTGATGAAGGATATAGGTCCGTGGGCAAGGCGGGGGTCCGTAGAAATTTTTTAAACGAAGTACGATTTTTTTTTGATTTTTTGGTCATTTAAAACTTTTTAGATTCAATCTTCCATTTTCAAGTGGATATAACTTGATGCAAAAACAGTAATGCCGTTTTGTAGAGCTTGCTTTGTTTTATCGAATGGTACCCAATTAATGTCCTTGGGGCTTGTCTTGTTGCCATGCCATGACAAGGAAATAAAAAGCGACATTCTTTTCTTTCCAACCTAATAAAAAGATTTAAACTACTTCTGCATCTTTTTGATGAATATATTTGAAGCTCTAATCTCACAGACAAAAAAGTCGTTAGAGTCCCGTTATCATTTAGCGGATTCTATGTTTATATTATTTACTTAATTCTCATTTCAAGAAATTTCTAGTATCAAAGTGGTAGTCACAGAAAAAAAAATAGAAATTTTCAAAATTTTCATAGATTTTATCATTTTCGATCTCAGTAGCCCAAAAGCAAGGAATTTTCCCGCTTATCCGAGAAGTAGTACTACTGATGTACAGCGCTTCAGCAATGATTGAGAATGCCGAGAATAATTTATGAGATAATGGAGGGGGTAAAGAAAACAGTTTACGAGCGCTGAATACTAAGCGATCCGGCGGATGGCTCAAATTAGGGGGAAAAAGCAGACACTTTTAACTTTGGAAAGCTGGAGCTCGAAAATTCAAGTATGCGGTTGTAACAATATCGATTTTTATTTACTATGCTGAGAAGACTTGTACTTTGCAATAGTTAAAATATTGATTGTGTGAAACAACAATTTTTACAAATCATAAAATCTTTTCTACTTGAGAATCTATCAGAAAACAAAATGAATAATCAAATTTAAATAGATTAAAATATATTGAAGTCTTAATAAACATAAATATAAATAATAAACATAAGTAAATAAATATCAATGAATAAATAGAAATCTAAGCGATATCAGTTAGAAAATATAAGGAAAAATAATAGAATAAATAATTGAATTGAAATAGAATAAAATATATTGAACAGATTTAACAAACTTATAAATAATAAACATAAATAAATAAATATCAATAATAAATACAAATCTAAGCAATATTAGTTAGAAAAATCAATATTATTGCATAATAAAATAATGCAAAACACTGAAGTAAAAAGTATTGCAATTTTTTCACCGCTTATAAATAAAATACTAAAACAGGGCTCGGTACGAAATGGCTTACAGCAAGCTGGATATCGTTTTTGGACGAAAAGCAAAGGGGGTTTCGTTTTTGTGACCGAAGAGGACGCAAAATTGGCGACTTGACGACGTTTTTTGGTCGACGTTTCGTTTTTTGGGGGATTTTGGGGAATTTTTCAGGTTTTTAGAGGAAATTTGGTTGAGGGTCAAAGGGGACTTCTTAAAACCTCCCAAAAGTCAAGGGGGACTTCGTTTTTTCCATTTTCATCTAGCCACCTCGTGCCGAGCCCTGATACTAAAATAACCTAATAAACCAGAAATGAAACACGAAAACTTGATTTGGTATGACCGAAAAATATCAAAAAACCCTGTTTCAACAAAATTACATAGAACGACAGCGAGAGAACTGACAATGTAACAAATCGGAGCATGTAGAGCTGGTTTATAACACCAATGGTATTACCGTAAAGCTACCGTAACAATATCGTACCTTTCAAGATTTCGTTGTCGATCGTTTTGTGTCGTCGCCGTCTTCTTCGTCATAGGATGTGATCGTTTCGAACGAAGTCGAACTACTGACCACATTGCTACACAACAGCCGATGCGCTTCGCTGCTGCTGACGAGAGTTTTTTGTGAACTCTAAGCCACGCCCACTATCAGAGAGCAGACTTTTAGTTCTGGAAATTGATGGTTGATGTCAATGTTGCGAAAATGATAGATCACGATGGTTAACGAAGGTGAAATTACATTTTCACTACAAGGATAAGTGGTTTTTTTGTTGAGAAAATGCTAAGGAAATTTTCTAAGGTACGTTTTTTTCAAGGTTCAGAAAGTCATAATGTCAATATTTAAAGTACCATCTGGCTCATGTGCTTCCATTCCATGGAATTTTACAGCTCATATGCATTTAATTACCAACTCAGCTATACTAATTCGTGGTTATGTTATTTGACTTTTTGAACTGTGGCGCATTTTAAAACCAGTAAAGAAGACATTTGGCTCGCTGAAATAGAAGATATAACTGTTGTTCTATGAAATATTAGCGAATTTGCTGCTAACCCGCTTCCTCTTCTCTAACAATGCTTCAAAAAATCTACGATAGGGCAGAATAACGAAGTAGATAAAATACTTGAATTTTTTTGAAAAAAAGGTAAACAAGTTAGAAAATAGAATGTATTCTTTCTAATACTAAGAAATCAAAGTCTAGTTATAGTGCTTAAACTCTATGCAGTGAGATGTTTTTTCCAAGAAAGGAAATTTCTCATCATGTTTGTAGTGACGTCATAGCAGCTTTCAGACGAGACTAATGATGCCACGGGCTATAAATTTCAAGAGATCGTTTCTCACTGTCTCTTCTTCCGATGTTATTTTATTTGTAAACTTGAACAGATGAAATTTCATTCTGAACTTTTCATGTGAAGGAAACTACATTGAAATTCAATATAGTGAAGAAAATTTCATCACATGATCTCCCCCGCATCTATTTGATGGAGTTGAGTTCGTTCTATTAATATCTAATAGAAAAGCCACAAAAACAATTTTTAATAACTTGTCTTATACCATCGATAATTTTAACAAAATTCAACTAATAAAATTACCAACTCCATTTCGTTTTGCCCACAGACGAAGTAAAAAATTTTACAGAATTTTTCAAACTCAAATAAAAAGGAAGCTTCGAAAATTGATTGTTTTGAGTCCTTAGAAATAAGTACTTTTTATACGAAAATGTGTAACTTTTGAATTAGTGAAGAAGTTATTGTTGAAAAGGCATTCCGTTCTTGATTGTACTGTCTTGAAATATTTATTGATTTATTTATTTATAATACACAAAGTGTGCCAAAAATAGAACCCAAAAGAAAACAAAAAAAAATTACTCGTGCTTGGATCACATTGTTCCTTGCTGGATGATAAATATTTTGGAATATATTACTTTAATTATATGTTCCTACTTAAAGTGCACCTAATTATTTCACTTAAAAATTTCGATCTCTTGTTCGTAAAAGTGCTTATCGCATCGTTCATATATACATATAATTTAAGTGATATATTCCATTATATTTAGCAATAGCAAAAAGGTGTTGGCAAGAGTTAAATTGAGAGTTCAAGTGTGCTTGACCTTTTCTAGCCTCCTTACTACCATCTATTTTCAATCTCTTCTTCTAGTGTAACAATGTCACTAAAAAAACTCAGCAGCACGTGACTACTACATATTGACGAGCTGAGCAAAGAACACCCATGCGAAAAACGAACATTTTAGTTTTAGCGCTATTTTTTATAAGGCAATTGCTTGAACATCCTATTTCCACTAAGTTGGAGATTCAATCAGCTAAGTACGCTGAGCTTATGATTTCGTCATGTCAAATCATTCAGGAAGAAATTGCACTCATGAAAAGTAGTTGGATATAAAAAATTGTGCATGTACTACTGAATGATTTGGCGAATAATTCTGCATTTAGCCTAGCTAATCTGAAATCCCCCAGTCATACATAGATTAGAAAAAATACATAAAAAACAAAACACGTAGCACTTGTTACAGGACATTGACGATGAAAAATTGTCCCAACTTTGAAAATGAATTGATGATATCGTTTTCTTGTGAGATAAATGGTAGCGTATTTGCTTATCGATTGAAATTTTTTGTGATCTTGCTATTACAACTATTGCATTTGAATACCCTGTTTGTCTTTAAGTTCTTATTGTTAGTGCATTAAAATTTTATAGTGGACCCATATTTTTGTCAGGGCTCAGCACATGTGGCTTATAAGCAAGCTGGATATCGTTTTTGAGATAAAAATCAAAGGGGGTTTCGTTTTTGTGGCCGAAAAGACACAAAATTTGCGACGTTTTTTGGTCCACATTTCGTTTTTTGGATATTTTCTAGGGATTATGGTCTAGGGTCAAAGGGGACTTCGTAAAAATTCGCAAAAATCAAGGTGGACTTCGTTTTTTGCATATTCAACTGGCTACGTCGTGTCGGGCCCTGATTTTTCCTTAAACTGGTTCATCAAGATTAGAGACACTAAAATGTCAAAGAAAGGGCACATCTTTACGACAACCAAAAAAACGTCTTCCAAAGATTGAAAAAAAGATTATATTTGTTTACATCTAGCGCTTTGATGAAGTCGAAAATAAACTTCTAAGTGCTGCATTCGTAGAGGTAAATTGGCTCGAATCTTTTCTTATAGCACTTCATTACATGAAAATTAAAAATTGAAAAATTGCTTGATTAATAAAAAAAGGATTAAGTACAAAGAGTAAAAAAACTTCATCGAAAGGAAGGAAGCTTTGAGGAAACTCGCGCGATTCCAATTAATCAGAGATCACAAAAACCATAATTTTAAACGATTATAAGCAGATGAAAAAATTCGACTATCTTTAGTTGTAGCAAAAATAATTACAAATAACAGGATGATAAAAATATTTGAAGGGAGCTTGCCATTGCAATCGGTTTGATACAGTGCTATGATGAAAGAATTACAAAAAATTCAATAAAAAATACAATACTAAATCAAAATTTAAACACATTGTAACTATTTGAATTTAGATTTGTTTTCGAATAATAAACTAGATTAAAATAATCGGAAATATTAGGTCGTTCCGAAAGTTCTTTCCGTTTTTCAATATATCATAAAAACACGTGGAACGAAGAAAGGGAAACGCTTCAGGCAGTGTCGACGCAACTTTTCTTCCTCTTTTCAACTATCTTGTGCCGCTCGCTCTTGTGGTCAGTGAGATAATGGCCGAAATTTCGGACCCATGGTTTTACCATGTCCAACTTTGGCAATTTTTCACTATCTTCTTTTTTGACTTTCGGAAAAGCTTCGATAATAATCGGATAGAGTAAACAAAATGCAATATCATGCACCATAGAACATAAAACGGCGCACAACTAAGGTGTCATTCGATGCAGCTTTTTCTCGTCTTTCTGATGAATGTTTTTTCTTCTTAGTTTGTGAGGTATTTGGCGATAAAATTTCCATAAATCTTGATTTTGAACCCGCCTCATGCTGTGCCCGTAAAGTGCGAAATCTTATATTTCGAAGCGGTACGCTTAGTTACTTTGTAAAAATAGTATACAATCATAAACGACTTTTGAAAGTTTAGAAAACCGAAGATTTGTTGATGTTCAGAGCGTTTGTGTGTTTTGTGACTCAGAAAAAATATGACTTCTGAAAAAGTTATCTCAAAAAATAATGAGAAGCCAGCTGAAAATGCCAAAAAATTGCATTGCATTGCGCTTTGTTTACTCTATCCGATTGCTATCAAAGCTTTCCCAAACGTCAAAAAAGAAGATAGTGAAAAATTGCCAAAGTTGGACATGGTAAAAACAATAGGTCCAAAATTTCGGCCATCATCTCACTGACCACAAGAGCGAGCTGCACAGGAATATGATAGTTGAAAAGAGAAAGAAAAGTTGCGTCGGACATTGTCTGAAGATTTCTCTTTCTTTGTTCCACGTGTTTTTATGATATGATGAACAAAGGAAAGAACTTTCGAAACGACCTAAGATTTTGGAGCTAGCCAAAATCATGCTCAAAATAAAACACTTAATTTGCTTCTTTTCTCCTTTTTTGGTGGCGCTTACGCATATGTACGTGAATCCTGATACATACTTTTTGCTGTTCTTCTAAGGTCTCTGAGAAGGAAGAAATACAAAGATTTCAGGGATAAAATTGGCTCAATCAAGAAAATTGCCCAGAAATCGGATGCCTTCCGTAGGCTAACGATAAGTACTTGGCTTACTTGTTTTTAGAGGAAAGCTTTATTTTGCACAAATTTGAACACTCCGATTGCTCCACATAGTTTGCAAAAAAAACCAGAAGTAATCTAATTTTGTTTCTGATATATTAGGTTGAACCAAAAGTTCTTTCCTCCCATTTTCAAAAAATCATAACTTCCGATTTTTTCAACCAATTTGGCTGAATTTTTTTTGTATTAAAGAGTAACTCATGCTCTTCAAAATGACATCTTAGCTGCTTGCTAATGACCATCTGTTGCATAGATAGGAACGATAGAAGAAAATTAGTCAAAAATCGAATTTTCTGTGTAGGGTCATAAAAAATCGGAAACTTGCAACAAAAATCGGAGCAGTCGGTATTGTAGGTTCTTTCACCAGCTCTTTCTAACTGTGCAAAATTTGTGCCGATTGAGCGTCTCTATTAAAAGTTATGATTTTCGAGCAAGCAATACAAAATAGCGAATTTGATTTATTTTGGCATTTTTCAGGGAAATCATAACTTTTGATAGAAACGCTCAATCGACGCAAACTTTGCCCCATTAGAAACAGCTGGTAAAAGAACCTACAATACTAACTGCTCCGATTTTTCTTGCAAGTTTCCGATTTTTTATGACCCTACACAGAAAATTCAAATTTTGACTAATTTTCTTCTATCGCTCCTATCTATGCAATAGATGGTCACTAGCGAGCAGCTAAGATGTCATTATGAAGAGCATGAGTTACTCTTTCATACAAAAATAAATGCAGCCAAATTGGTTGAAAAAATCGGAAGTTATGAATTTTTAAATATGGGGGGAAAGAACTTTCGGTTCAACCTAATAATTGTGCAGAATATCTTGATCCATCCGAAAATTCGATATACATTTGAGAAAAAAACCAAGAAACACAAATTTCAATTGTAATTCAAAAATTATATGGATTGTTACTCACATTTTTAAAGCAGAAAAGGTAAGAAAAGAAGTTTAACGAAAAAAGCGGACAAGAAAAAAAACGCACTGACAAAACAGAGAAAAGGGAAATGATAGAAGCAATGCTCGATGTCGTAGAGGGAAAAAGGGCAAATTATGAAAAATTCATCACCGTAGTGATTCGAAAACATGCTCGTTCTCCGCGTTCTAGAGGATTCTATTTTCGTAGATAGAGCCAAAATCCCATGAAACATGATTAGCGACAGCAAATAAAGTCTGCATGCTTTGCATTGATGAAGAGTTCCGCACATAAAGGTTTAGCTTTAGTGCAACAAGTTATGTTCTCCGGTGTGTGATAGTGATTTTTTGGAACATAAGCAAGCCTCATAGAAAGGTTCGAGTGCCATCCTGTGCCATTACCGTGCCGGCACCGTGCCAGCACAGTGCCAACGCCGCTAAAAAGCCACCATAGTAGGCGCAACGTATTAGTCGAACATTGGCAAAAGTGGCAAAACTAGTACTTAAAGACGTTTATAAACAATAGTACAGAGTGGTAAAGCTTCTCTCGGACTCCTAAGGCAAACATTTCGAACTATAATCCCCCCTTTTTTTATCTGTTAGCTGCGACGATACTGAACGAAAAAAAAACTAATAAAGCGAAACGTATAGCGTTATTGCAAACACTGCAGCGAAATAAAGAAATTTGACAAATGCCAAGTAAAATAGATGAATAGGCACATGCCCCGAGGAGATGAATAGTTATTTAGCGCCATTCTCATTTGTTTCCGTTAATCTATGGGCGCATGTTGAAATTCATCATTTTTGCGCTGCCACGAAGCAAGTGATTGATGAAGATTTCCCAATATTTAAAGTGTTTCAATTTTTCCTCTACTAATGGCAGCCAGTTTATCATGTCTTGTACAAAAGTTTGCTATATAGGCTTCAAACCTTTCAGCAACGCAACACATTACGGTAAGATTACGGTAACAAGTTATATGTTGGCAAAAAAGTCCCGAATAGCTTGAATAAGCGCCTTAATGGAAAAAGATTTTCTTCTTCTTTTCTCAACACCCCTTTTCCTGTGAGCAAAATTACTACACTTCCAAGCATACTGAAATGACACTCCTATAGTTACTCTTGGCTGCAAACTGAAGAAAATTGGAAGCGACGGGAGAATCAAAAGAAAATAAAAGCATCCCCTACCCTCTCCCTCTTACTCCCCCGACCTCGAAGGGATTTTCTGCTACCGTCACTCGCCAATAACTTTTTTTTTGATTAATCCAGAAATAGGTCCATTCTGAGACCCTGGAAAAAAAGCAGTGAGGATAGTCATCCAGGAAAAAAACTGGCGCATTTAGTCGATGAGAGAAACATAATTTGAGAACAGCGTATGTTACACTAGGCATTGAAGAAGATTGTAGCTTACACAATTCAACATCTGAAGGCTTTTGTGATACTTTCTTTTCGCACAGAATTGTTTCAAGCCTTTCTTTGTGGTAAAACTTGAAACATTGGCTTCTTGAAAATCAATCTGCAAAAAATTTGAACTCCTAAGCCGGTGTGAATAAATATAAGCCGATGTAAATGAATGCAAACTGCAAATCTTTCTTTCCCTATGACTAATCAATATTCTAATTGTAAGAGCTAAGTAGTGAATAGATGAGAGTACATGTCTAGTGCTTTCACATTTGTTCCCACTTGAACTTTAGCTTCTAAGAAATACTATCATTAATTTTAATGCTAGAGGTGCACTTACACAATGTGCTTCTGAGCCTACGTCCTTACAGTGAAGGCAGCGCTCATAACAATTAGCTCCTGCCATAGCTCCCATTCTGGGGATTTTTGCATGGATTAAGAGCGTTTTAACGTTGTGATTATAAACTTTAGAAGTGAATATTAATCAGCATGTAGCAGAAATTGACAAATGAAAGTTACTTTACACAGCAAATATTTCTGATAAAAATCCATGAAAAAACTAAAAAAAGCCAATAATTCCAAGCCTAAACTGAGTAAGAATTGCGAGCTTCTCGACTGTACAGAATGATAAAGCATATTTGTATAAAGATGAAAAATTTGAACAAATAAATCGTCGAGCAGGTGTTCCGTAATATTAGAAGGTGTCAGCGAGAAGTTCGAGTGTTTTCTCTGATGAAATGACAAGTAGAAGTTTATTCTAAAAGTTTGAGCAACAGCTGATGGCATCGGTTGAAATTTAACGAGTGCGGATAGCACTTACCGACTAGACGAAGGTTAGATGAATTATTTCTGGAATGACCGAGAGTTGTAGAAAAGTGCGAGAAGAGTCAGGTGTTTGTCTCATGTGAAAAAAATAAGAGAGTGCTGGGAGGGAAAAAATTGCTGGAACCAGGTTTGGTAAGTTAGGTGACCGTAGTTATTTATTTACTTATTGGTTATTTATAAATACAAGTGAAGTGCGCCGAAAAAAGGAACCAATGAAATTAAACTAATGCGGTACCAGCTAGTCTGATAACTCAAGCAGATAAAAATGATATGGAAGAAAACAATTACAAATCAAAACACTGTATAGACTACTAGAATATAAATCAGTATTAGCTTGTCAAATGACGTTTGAAGTCAAAGAATAAATCCCTAAACTCTGCTTCCTCTAAAAATTGTAGTGCCCGCTTTTTTTGCCAGCGAGCCTGCGGGCGAAGGATAGCTGATTAGGCCCAAACAAAGTTTTTAAAGAAGAATTGAAATTTAAGATCTGTTAGTTCTCTATACGAAGAATAATATGAAATTCAATGAATGGAGTGAATTTGAAGAGCTTTCTGCAATGTTAGCTCTAGGGACCATGATTTATTTTTCATATAGTCTTGAAAAATTTTCAATTTTACATTGAGGAAAGGCGGGGAATTTTATCGAATCCGTCACCGAATTTTCAAAACTAAGTGGTTGAATAATTTCTCATCATTGGAAGGATTATGTAATATGCTTAACATAGCTTAATTCTTACTGTTTTTTACCTCTAATGAGAAAACTGAAGATACAAATGAGAAATATTCATACCTGCCTTGTAATTACATGCATTATGCGTCTATCCTAATTACGATTAGTACAAGTGAAATAGTAAATTTCGCACTTTCAAAAAAAATTATCATTTTTTATTGAGAGTCTGGTATGCAAGCGATCTCATGAAGAACCTTCAGTAAGAACTGCTGCACTTTTGAGTGTTCGAGTTTATCTCATAGCTACTCGCTCATTTATCAATGTCGATCAGAGTCACCTTGTTCCCGGGGGAAGGGGATGAGAGGAGTAAGGATTTTTTCGAATGATGGATGAAAAAGTGGCTTTCGCCAGACCTTCTAGAGAAATTTGTAAAAAAAAAGTTTTATAAGTAAGAACCCAGCGTTTCGAAAGAAGTTTTCTTTACAAAGCTAATTTGAATTTTTGAAAATTTCGAAAACCTTTCACTTGTTTGAGAGAAACGAGTCATCTGTACAATTTTCACCCATATAGGCTACTCCAAAAATTTCGTGACCCATTTTCGGAGTGAAAGAGTCCCCAAACGAGACAGAAAAATCGAATGGAAAACTCGATTTTCATGACTTTCTTAAGATCTTTGATCAACACAAAAATCCTTGACAGAATGTCACAAAAACAAATCCGAAAGAAAACAACATTGATTTTTTCAGCTTTTTTTACAATCAGATATGAAACGGTTTGCGGGTTTCCTTCAGTAGCTACCAGATTTTTGAAAGGGTTTTGCAATAACAATTTACAAATTAGACACGAGTAAGTTTGAAGCCCTGAACGTAGTTTGAGCCTCATTGAAGTCGAAAAGTTGTGATTTTTAAAACTAGGCGTGTACTGCGGACAACCTGATAATACTGCCTTCAAGTTCACATCTAAAGCTATGCTGAGCTAGCTGAGATGTTTTTCCATAAAAGAGCAATTATTACTTAAGAGAAAAAAAAACTTCAATCTAGGAGAGAGATTGCGTTTCGAGATGGGTGGAGACATCGTGAAGGCAAGAATCAACAGGAAGCGAATTCAACTGTGCAGCTTTCCTCAATCTAATGTGATTGCAAATTGACGTCATTTTGAAAAAATGATGATTTTTCAGCCCTCATCCTCATAAATTTTGTCTACATACTTGGAGTTCATACTCTCATTTGTTTGAAAACTCAAAAATGCAGCTTTGTACCATGAATAGCCGCTGCATAAATCACTACGTATAAAAGCATGAATTCGTGCACTTTCCCTAAACGATAGCAGATGGTAGACGAGGAGAAGCCAGACGAGATGCGGACACGCCCCTTGTGTATTCCAGTATATGAGACATATTTTCATCTGTACCGAACCATCTCGAATTTTTTTCGCGCATGGCTGTCGCCTAAGGACAAATTCCAGACTGTAAACAGACCATCACGAGTCATATCAACAGTCTCAAGACGATGTTTTCGCATAAGTATGATTACATATGCGATCCATGAGCAACGTCCATAAAATAAGCAGGCAAATGTTCCCCCCGGTCGAGGTTCAGTATACTATGTCGCCATTATCATGAAAAGTCGCCTCATGCAAGGTTGTTGCCGCATCGTCTTACGTAGGTTTTATCTACTAAAATCTTTTGCCTGCAGGCGGTAAAGATTTTTAACATTTCCAGTTTATGTTTCTGCCTTATGCGCTTACGTTTATTTATCGTTTTTTTTGTTTCGTTTTTCTCTGCTTACACAAAAACTATATTGCACAGATTAAGTGGGTCTCATGGTAGAACCAAAACCTAATGCTTTTCGGAGCATGTTTAAGAAATACTGCGATTGATGGGAAATTTTGCTTTTCCAAGCTTTTGAGAAAATCTAACTTTTGTCGTATTCCGAAAAGCGTGAAACTGCGTTCTCTTGCCAGAAGCGACGCCTCAGAAGAAAAAGCACTCAGACAACTACGCACGATAATGTCGGAAATTTTGATCAAAAGTGTTATCTGATGGGCTTGTACAAAGGTTAATTTGTGTAATTGGGTGTCGCTGGTGGGGTGAGGTTTTATCTCAGGCTAATCTTGCCTCTGCTTCCAGAGTTAAAAGAGTAATTGGTTGCTGGTGGACACGAGTATATATTTATGTAAATATCCTGTTATATAGAAAGGAAAGCGTAAGTAATTGGATTTCGCTGGTGGAGACAAGCGTTTACTTAAAGAAAGGCTTGAGTCTGGGTCTCGTTGGTGAAGGTTTTTTTGGCTTGAAACTCAACGCTTGGATAACTGGTCGCTGATAGAAATAAGTGTTTACTTGAGGAAATCCCGCTTTGGTATTTTACTAGGTCTCGCTGGTGGAGATGAGCTTCTACTAAGGAAAATCCAACGCTTGAGTAACTAAGGGCCGCATGCACTAACCTCCCCGCGCGGGAGGGGATCGCAGCTTAAAAGAAAGCTTTATATTTCGAAACTCCAGGTATCTGGATTTCACGTTGTTTACCTATCCGTAAGTATTCCTACTACCCTTCACTATGAGCATGTTGAAGAGGAGCGAGAAGCTGTACGAACCGCATTTTCCAGTTTTTGTATGATCCCTGATGATCCCCGGCGCTTTTCTTTAAAGTCAATTTTCTTTCTCCAAACTTAACGAAAACCTTCCAAAGTTGTACTGAACATCTAATACAACAGTGCTAAGCATGTTGCTGATGAGAACAAATGAGTTTTTAAAAAATCGAGTTTTTCGGTAAACCTCAAATTTCAACATGTGGATCATCGAAAATTTCATGACTTCAAAAATCATTTGTTCTTATTAGCAACATGCTTAGCGCTGTCGAGTTAGATAATCTGCACAACTTTGGAGGTTATTCGTTAACTTCGGAGAAAGAAAAATGACTTTAAAAAAAGCGCCGGGGATCATCAGGGATCATACAAAAGCTGGAAAATGCGGTTCGTACAGCTTCTCGCCCCTCTTCAACATGTTCATAGTGAAGGGTAGTTGGAATACTTATGGATAGGTTCACAACGTGAAATCCAGGTATCTGGAGTTTCGAAATATAAAGCTTTCTTTTAAGCTGCGATCCCCTCCCCGCGGGGAGGTTAGTGCATGCGGCCCTAAGGCTTGAGATATACCTGACGATGGGTGGCTATAACTGACGATAAGACGCTGCGAGCAGCAACGTCTTTTGTGCGTATCGATTGACGCCAGGCGACGCTGCTGCTCCTAGCTGCTGCAGCCAACGCGAAACAGACCCGCTATAGCTAGCGATGCTGCGCTGCTCTGCGCTGCTGCTTGCTGCTCGTTGCTGCTCCTCGCTGCTCCTTGCTGCTACGCGATATGAAGCTCACTTTTGGTGAGCTTCTTCCAGCTGCTCCACGCTGCTAACGCTGTTTTTGCTCGGATTTGTCCATTTTTAACATATTTTTGAACTTCTGAAGGATTTCTAGAACTTGTTTCGATACTGAACCATGACAAATTTGCAAGACCAAAACGCAATGGGTCAGTAAGAAGTTCATTGAAGAATTGACAAAGTTGACAAGGAATTGGATCCGAACGACTGCACAGAACTTTTGCGAAGCAAAAGTGAAGTCAAAGGAGCAACAATGAAAAGCTAGAGGATTTCAACGATTTAGTGGGATGTTACCAATACACCGCAATACATTAACGGCAGCTATGACCTAGATTGTACGGTTTTTGTCTCAAGCACACATCAAGTTCTTCTGCGACACTCGTTTGGATATTTGTCAAATGATTATTTACTCGGTAGATGCAATACTTGGTTTGCCATTTTATGCTACGAAAAAATTGTTGATAAACAGGATGACTTTTTTGGATCTCATGTAATCATATTTTTCAATTTTGGTAGTTCTCAAGACTTACTTTCATAATGGCCTAAGCTAAGCATAGTAATGGGTAAGGCTACTTCGTTCATGCACTCATAGCGTACCCAGCGCAGCAGCCACGAGCAGTTAAAGGCAGCGCAGACATCAGCGATTCGCCAACGCCCGCTATACCTCTATCGTCAGGTATATCTCAAGCCTAAGTCTCGTTGGTGGACGAAAGCGGCGCTTCGGGTAACGATCCAACGCTTCAGTAAGTTCTCTAAATGGCGGAGGAAAGTTTACTCGGCAAATTCAATGCTTTGGGTGACTGAGTCTCGCTGGTGGAGATGAGATTCCATCTGAGAAAATCCAATGCTTAAATGACTGGGTCTCGTTGGTGGAGGAAAGCGGCGCTTCGGGTAACGATCTCACTCGTGGAGATGAGCTTCCACTTGGGGACCAACGCTTCAGTAAGTGCTCTCGATGGTGGAGGAAAGCGTTTACTCGGCGAAATTCGATGCTTTGGGTGACTGGGTCTCGCTGGTGGAGATGAGCTTCCATCTGGGGAAATTCAATGCTTGAATGACTAAGTGTCGCTGGTGGAGATGAGCTTCCATCTGGGAAAATCCAATGCTTGAATGACTGGGGTTGGTGAAGGAAAGCGGCGCTTCGGGTAACGATCTCACTCGTGGAGATGAGCTTCCACTTGGGGAAATCCAACGCTCAGTAAGTGCTCTCGATGGTGGAGGAAAACGTTTACTTGGGGATTCAACGCTTCGGGTATTTGGGTCTCGGTGGTGGAGGAAAGCGCTCGGCGAAATTCAATGCTTTGGGTAACGGGTTTCGCTGGTGGAGATGAGCTTTCATATGGGAAAATCCAATGCTTAAATAACTGGGTCTCGCTGGTGGAAGAAAGCGTTTACTTGGGGATCCGCTTCGGGTAATTGGGTCTGCTGGTGAAGGGAAGCGTTTACTCGGCGAAATTCTATGCTTTGGGTAACTGGTTCCCGCTGGTGGAAGTGAGCTTCCACTTAGAAAAATCCAACGCTTGAATGACTGGGTCTCGTTGGTGGAGGAAAGCGGCGCTTTGGGTAACTGGGTCTCGCTGGTGGAGATGAGCTTCCACTTGGGTAAATCCAACGCTTGAATGACTGGGTCTGGTGGAGGAAAGGGTTCACTTGTGGAAATTCAACGTTTTGGGTAACTGGGTTTCGCTGGTGGAGATGGGTTTCCACATAGGAAAATTCAGCGCTTGAACTACTGGGTCTCGTTGTGGAGGAAAGTTTTTACTCAGTTTATGGTCTTCCGTGTGGAAGAGAAAGCTTTTAGATAACTGGGTTTCGCTGGTGAAGATGTGTTTCTATTTAAGGAAATCCCACTAGCGGTAACTGGGTCTCCTGTTGAAAATGCTTTTACTTAGGGTTATGCGCTTGAGTAGTGGGTCTGGCTGGCGAGCTGGTGAAAATGAGCTTCTGCTAGGTAAAGCATCTATTATCTTGTAGGAAAGGCGGTTGGAAACGAACGCCTATTTAGAAAAATCTGCTTTTCTTTTAAAAAAAGTATGCATTCAAGTAACTGGGTCTCGCTGGTGGAGATGAGCGTTCATTCGAAAGATTTTCTTGAATGTATGAAGAAGAGCTTGATGATTGGGTCTGGCTGGTGGAGCCAACGCTTTCCATAAAGGATTATAGCGGGCAACTTTTTCGTATATGAATGGCAAAATTTGATCGATGATTGAAGGGCATTTATCTAAAAAAATTTGTGTAAGGAAAACATAAGAGTAGACGCTTTTAGACGTTTTCATGGGGAAACCTCACCTATACTTGTAGAAAAGCGAGTTATTGACGAGTCCCGCAAAATAAAAAGGCTCAAAGTTCAAGGTAGAATATCAGTCCAGAAAACTTTTTCAGATGCTTCCACCCGATACCTTGGAGCAAATTGATTCGGCGAAAATTTTTTTCAAGTAAAATAAAATGCAGGAAGATGTCATTGAGATGCACAAACCTTCTAAACATGTGCTTCGCTCCACTTATAGCGACCCGCAGGGTCTCTAGTCTAACCATAAACATAGTTTCATATTTCAGCACAAGAAAATAAAGACTAAAAAGGAAGTTGCAGAGACTTTTGAAATATTATAGGACTCATAAGAAATAATGATTCACTAATGGCCAGCTTGCAAAAGATCCACCAGATAGATACCACGTCATGCGATGAGAGTCCTGCATGGAATTCTATAATTATAGTTGCATAGGATTTGCATTGCTCGTGCATATTTATCAGATGATGACAATAAAAAGAATAGAATGGGAATGGTTATCAAGAAATATTGCAAATGCAGAGCTGGGGAAATGCCATCAGTGAAGTTTTAAAACTGAAGATTTGCTGAATAGTAGCGCAAGGTGTGCTAAAAAAATTTTGAAAATTTCACTCTGTCATGAAATTCAGAAGAAATCGTCTACATTTTTTGTAAACCTGAATAAAAACTTGTTGAATAGTTGGTGTATCTTCAGAACTTTGACGCAAGAAGAGTTCGTAAAGAGGGCAATATTTTATGCTAGAACAAATTGGCAGGAAATCGATTTGAAATCAATGAGACGGTTGGAAGATGCTATATTACTCAAGTAGAATTGTGTTGTTAGAGAGATTAATCTAGATGTTCAGGGCAGCAAAAAATACCTTGCTGTCTGCGTCTCATTTTGGCATCTTGAAAGAAAGTCCTACATGAAAGGGAATGTCTTAAGTAAAGCGGAGAACTAGTATCTCGAAATGAAGTTTGATATGGAAGAAATATCAAATCATTGGATAGAAATAGCTCGCAAAGTGCTGCGGAATTCCTCCATCTTTTCAGCATTTCTACATATCCCATAGCAGGGGTTCCGCAGCACTTATGCATGGTTTCCGCAGGTGACTCAAGAGGTGTGAAACACCTGCGAAAGTTTCGGTCAGTTGTCTGAGAGGAATTTTGAGTCTATATAAGGATAAAAGTCTGAAAGCCCCACCTTTGTTTTTGGATTAGGAATGCCGGTTAAAGAATCGGAAAGATATTGGAACCGCTAGTTTTTCTCAAAACTGGAGAAGATTACTAATTCGAGCAATGCTTTGTAAATAAGGGGAGGGGGAGGAAAGGAGACAACAGGAATTTTTTGTTGGTGGTGAAGTGTTGCGCTGGCCGCAAATTGCGTAAATCTTCGGAAAATTTTTAAAACTTTCGCGGCACGATAACTAATAATCCCGTCTTCAATCTAATGCCGAAAATAAATTGACACCGCAATTTGAACATTCAAAAAATCAAAAAATAGTCCAGTTACTTGCAAGTCACACAAGTCACAGTTTTCTGACTCAGACAATTGGCCGGAAGTTTGGCTGCGCTTTCGCAGCATTTCCGCCGGGTCACCTACAGAAACTCTGCGAAAGTGCGCGGGACCGCTGCCAATTCTGCTCGCCCTGCGGAAGTTCCGGTAAATTGTCCAAGAAATCGTTCCAATCCTGCTCGGTCCCCATGTAACCTATCCTTTCTATTGAATTGTTCACATGAAAACCGCATTGTTCGTGGGCTTAATACCCAGCGCCCCCATAATAAAAAGTGCAAACTACGGACAGCGTGTATTTTAAGTTAATCAATTCCAAATTACACCCGCTGGCTATGAATGAGCGCTGCCTCTGAAATGAAAGGCATCCAAAGTATAGTGATAGAATTGATGAATGAGCCGTCCACGGCGGAAACAACGCTCTCATCATTGGAGCAGAAACAAAGCATTAGAGCTTTGGAAACGAATTATGGAGCAATAAATAGTGATGGTGAGGGGCGGAGGGGAGGGGTTGGAGCGGGGGAGGGGGGGGGGGAGGGGAGAGAGATGAGACAAACCCCCTAGGCAAAAGTGCGACTTTGAAGACTTTCCGAGCTCATAGGCTTTGTCTAGCAATAAGTCAAAGCTTGCGGAATAGTTTATTATTGAAATAACTAATTATTGTAAAACCAACTCATAGACAAGGGTCTCAGGATAAAATATGGACTCAAAAAAATTTCCCAAGAATGCTGTTCCACTAGTAGCGAAAACTGTCGCAAATCTACCAAGAAGAACTTCGAAAATAGCTCATAAAATTCAAAATATTGCGAATCTTCCATATCTTCATTCATGTACGATTTGAAAATACAATTCATAAATTTACAGAAAGCATTGTTAGTTGATTCTGTGATTTTTATACAAAATGAGAATAATGGGTGAAAGCACCTATGTACTGAAATATTCTTACAAATAAAATAAAGGGAAAGCCTGTTTTCCCATCCTCATTCTCGCTTCACTTCTCCCTATCTACTTCGCCCTTATCTACAAGTTCACTCCTATACAAAATTGGGGAAAAGAGAAAATGTCTGGGAAAAGTCAAGCAGTCTAAAGGATCAGAGCTTTATGACATTGAACAAAAGTCTGAAGATTAAAGGCGGGGCTTCCATGACTGGGTAAAGCTCAAAAAAAAAGTTTTTCATGCGCTTATGAATAATCCCGCTAGAAAAACAGGGAAGACTTCATGACATTTAAGATCTACTTGGAAGCCCTTGGAAGTTTGTGAGTATTATTTTGACCACTGGATAAAGTTCATTTGCACATTGTCCAATGTCTTGGGATTCTGTCCACCATTTTGATGACTGGAAAAATCAGCCATGTGGAAAAATTTATGAACAGTGAAGTAAGAAGTCAAAGATAGCAGTGGCGGACCGACGTAGCCCAACCCCCGCCCCTCCGATAAGTTGCAAAATTTCTAGGAATGATCTACAGAATTGATAATCGAGGATGTTTATATTTGTAAACGCAAATGATTATGAAATTTATTTTTTGAAGTTCTAAATAGCTAAGTTAAAAGATTTTCCGATACGGTAAAGAATTTCAATAATTTTTGAGAGTAGGTGATTAAGGTGGGCTACACTCAAAAAGATTTCTGCTCCTTCCTCTTCGAGAAAGAGAGTCTGACAGCAACTGTTATTCGAAACTAATATTTTTGAGCTCAACTTGACAGTCAGTCTTTTCTCAAGATTTTCTCGGATAATAATAGAATTTTGAGTTCAACTTGAAAGCCAATCTTTTTTTTAAAATGTCGCTCCGATTACGAGTCAACTCATCACGTAAACAAATTATTTCTTAATCTAATCTTAAGGTGATCACGACACCTCACGTCAAGTAAGAAATTTTCCGTTAGCTTTTTTTTTCAAACAGAGTAGAACGAACAAAGCCATCGGAGGAAGCAGTGCGTGTTATAAGTGCTTGAACTTGAACAGAAATAGAGTCCCAGCTCTGTTACTCATCTAAAAGTCCAATTGTTGATTCTGACATCAATGAGAAGATTTAGCAAAACAAACTGCTCCTTCATTCACTCAAGCGCGATAATAAACCAAAAGGAAAGAAGACTCATTAAAAAATTCAACTACGACGATACTCAGGTGGCTGTGCTTGGATGCGTCGATAACATTACTAGCGACGACTGTGAATAGCAATGGAAATCCTACACTTCTATGGCGAGTACCACGCCCAGACGAGCATATGATGATGGTAAACACTTGTGTGTGTGTCACTGCCATAACGGTTACGTATCCAATTAGTGGATCTGTCTGGGTAGCAGTGGCAGAATAGGAGGAGGACCGTGTACTGGAATAGCCCCACATAGAAATTTCTTGAAATGCTTGCCGATATTGGGTAGCTTGTATTATCCCCCCCCCCCCCCGTTCTTCGACGCGCCACTGCGGGTAGTCATTATGAGAATATGTACATAGGCTTTGTATAGCAGTTTCAATCAGCGATGCGTCTCTTACACGAGCTGCAAATTTTAGACGCAAACATATAATATATTGGTTGTTTCAAAAGTAAACTTCTTATAAAGCCGTTGTAGATTGTAGGTTGTCGAGTATACTAAATTCAAGGCTTTTGATTTCCCAAATTTAGGGTATCACTTAATACAGCGAAGCAAGCTTTACAAAATAACCTCTAAAGAAGTTATTGCGGCTTGATGGGCTCAGCACCTTCTAGCCTCGCTCGACCTCCATCCACAGACCAATTCCCAGATTTAGGACGTTTCGCGTCCGAAACCTACGGTGCGCCTAAGGCGCGTCCACGCGACGCTGTCACCAAAATAATCAACCCGTACAGAACACGACTAGATTAGGTGAAGTGAGTTTATATACTAAGCAACCCTTAAGGGAATGAATGAAGACAAGATACGGGACGAGCCGCGCGTCCCAGAATACCGATGTAAGAGAGATTCAATTCAGCCAGGAAGTTCTAGGTTCCTCCTCAGAGCTGGCCGCAGGAGGCCCAGTCCAGTGAACGGTGCACTCACCAGCTCCAGTCCCGCAACGATATTCATCTACAACTTGCGTACTTCATCGCGCCTACGCGGTCTAATCCACAACATCCAAAAAGGGCTCAACCGCTTAACCGAAAGTTCTCAACTACGGGAGCTGCTTAGAACGTAGCCGAGTATGATAAAATAATCGATAATCAAACGAAGGCCGAAATGGTGAGGGCTGCTCTTGCGCGCAGCTTTATATACCCCGCCACTTATCTACGCTCCAAGCCGGATATGGTCCTGCAGCAGCCTACAAAAGGCGCAAAAGGCAAATGTGGCAGGCAGCGCCCCGACACCTTGTTCCGAGGAGCCCTCTGCATCGCGGAGCCGCGGCAGGACTGATTAAGTCGTGACGGGTATTTCTAAAGCCAAAATCGAAAAATCCATCAAATAACTGGATTTCTGAGGGAAATTTTTGTGGACCTGCAACTCGGTCACTACAAAGTAGACACATAGTACCCTAATTTCACGCGTACAAGGCGCGGGGGATTTTTTTCTAAAATCCGCCAGCCCAAACACGCCACAACACTTCGCGACCAAAGAACTCTATACCGGGCTCCTATTGCCTGGAGAATTGAACGGTTTGAGGTTCGCTTTCCGAAACACATTGAAGCGGTTGAGCGGCTTGTTTGAAAAATCGAAAAAGATGCGCCTTGTACGCGTGAAATTAGGGTACTGTCGCTGACTATACGCCCCATAACCTCAAAATTGTATCCCTGTATGCGCCTTGTTAACCGAGAATTACTAAGCTTAAGATAGATAACCCAAAAAAGTGACATTTTTGCATTTTGGGGCCTCTTTGATTTTCCAACTTCGAGCCCGGGAAAAAACCACCAAATACATTTTTGGGTACTACCATGTGTCTACTGTGTGATGACCGATTGGGAGGTCCGTGGAGATTTTCTGGAAGGAGATCCGATTTTGAAAGCCGTTTTAATTTCAATTTTTGGCTCCAAATTTTACTGGATTATGACCTAAGCGGATCTTTAGTGGTCTTTTTGTAAAGCTTGCTCTGCTCTCTATGGTGCCGTAACTTTGCTAAGAGAACAAAAACACCTTGACTTATTATAAGAAAGATTTACTTTTGGGATAACTCAATAATAATTGAATTGTATTGTACTTAATTGCAATCCTTTTATATTTAATTTTGCATGAATAGCTTTGATTGCTAGGACCTGCGCGGGACACCTCTATAAGAAGTGAGAGCCTAGAATGATTTATGAAAATTCTTCTCAGATAATTATAAATATTTTTCTTGATTTCCAAATTTCTTCTTTAGAAGGCCTTTGGGCTGCACATCGAAAGCGAGTTGTACATCAGGAATGTCAATTGCTCAATTATTGCGGTATGAAATTAGCTGAAATGGGGATTTACTTCATTAGTTATTTTGCATACATAATTCTGAAAAAGCAAAACAACATAATTGCGAGTAAATTGGCAAAGAAGGACACCATCAATTTTTATAGACGAATTGAAATATTTATTCAGGTTTTCTGGCTTCGATAGTTTACCAAAAACAAACGGCAATGCGCTTTTCAGCCCCTTTAAGAAAAAACGCTCATCGGCTTTGCACGTACACTTGAGATTTCTTTTTGTTCTACCTATTCAAAAGCTCAGCGGTTTAGTAGTATGATTGATTTCTATGTCTAAAACGATATACCTGTTACATCCTCCCATTTGAGTCAATGAGGTAACGAATGGAGCGACTGAACAAATATACGATGAATGTTTCCACGTTCGTTTTGTTTTTATTTTATGGCTTAAAAATTGTTGTGTTGGAATCGCCTGCGGCTGATCGGCAGAACTAATTGTAGAAAAAAATTATTGTGTAAGAAGCATTTAGAGATAATTAAATCAATGTGGATGGTACCTGCTTATATCCAGTTATTACTTAGAATGTTAATCCTATGCCAAAAAACATCCTTTGAAAAATTTCAAAGAAGAAGTATCTGTCTTTGCTGTGTTCTTTTGGCCAATAACCCTATATTATTATATTACATGCTTTATTTTATTATACAGAGGATCAAAGAGGAAAATCACAAGCTTTTGAAAACTTTTGGTCAGCACAATCTTTTTTACTTGAAAAGATTAGTTCATGAAAGCAAAAGTAGAATAAAGTTTTATTCTCGACTTATTAGCAAATTTAGCGATGACGTTCTTCTTTATCAACTTGCCATCGTCATACGAAAACTAATATTCTAAATTTGAGGTAAATTTAAAATTTTCGAAAAAAATTGGTGCAAAATAGATGAAGGCATAAAAAACCACTCAGCAAAATTTGTCCATATTCGTGGTTGAATAAATAAATTACGACTTAATGGGATTGTCCCATGCAGAGCGGTGAATATGCATAATCTGCTTGCAAAGAATACTTGGATGGCAGACGCATCAACCCACGCATGGGGAGTAATTTCCCGGAATGGCAGTGGATTCGATTATATGTGCAATCCTATTAGAAGGCGTTATGAACAGCGCTTGAGTGCATCCACTTGGAGAAGAGTAAAGATCAAAGTGGACTGGACTTGGGGAGGAGGGTTGGCGATGGGGTATAGTGGGAAAAATTCAAACATATTGCAACACAGAAATGTAGCAAGAAACAGGGCTCGGCAGGAGATGGCTTTTGGAAAATGCAAAAAACGAAGTCCCCCTTAACTTTCGCGATTTTTTACGAAGTTCCCTGTGACCCTAAACCCTAAAAAACTAAACGTCAACTAAAGAAAAGTAACAATTTTGTATCTTTTAGGCCTCAAAAACGATTCCCCTTTTTGTCCCAGAAACGATGTCCAGCTTGCTTGCAAGACACCTGTGCCGATCCCTGACAAAAAAGGGTGGTCCCACCGTAGGACAAGTTTATACAGCTTAAAGGCACCGTCCACCCAGATTCTCGTCTTACAGGTTCTTGCTGTTTCAGGGCCTTCTCATGTTTCTGATTCCGAATATGAAGTCGAGAATCCGCGAAAACCTCGACAATCTCCGTTCCGGAGAACTCACAAACCGGCTTTGAGGAACAGTGATTGGTTGAGCGCGCACGGATGGGTGGGCATGGATGGGGTAGGGGGGGGGGGGGGCATGGATGGGAGTCCTCGCGCATCTTCGTTATTCCGAAGCGATTTTTTCGCTTTCGAAGCGATATTTTGCACTGCGACTTGGGCATTGGCTTGATAGGAGGCCCTACTACAATACCGCTCACAGAATGTGCGAAATTCCCAGAACCTCTCTGAATTCCGGGAATTTCGCGACATTCACGGAAATTTTGCAAGTTATGTGTGTGGTACTGTATCATATGCTGCTAAAAGCTCAAGACTCTCAACTCAGGGTGGACGGTGCCTTTAAGAAGCTTACTGCTTTTTGGGTCTTTGCTTTTGTCTTCTACAAAATTGTTTGAAGCCTTGGCTCATTACTGACGACTCTGCAATTTTTGAAGAGAATTTAGCACGGATTTGTGATGATTTGCTTCCTCACTTGCATTATACCGATCTTAGCAATAAAGGGGACCTGTTCATTAGAAAACCAATCATATTCCAAGGCCTACGAAGAAGTAGGATTATCGATAACGTTTTTAGAAAAGTGCCACGGGTTGGAAGTGGCGCAAGCTATCGTCATTAGGTTATAAAGGTTTCTTGGAAAAATAGAATTTTGGAGTGACGGAGTCCTTAGCAATAACTTCAGAAACATTTGCAGCTTTGAGCTTTAAATCCCGGAACTGACTAGAAAACGACAAACTCTCAGTTTTATGTTGCCAGTAATCCCCGAGGATGAGCAAAAATCAATTTTTGTTTCGGATGATGTCAGCCTTGATTGACAACAACGCCAAAGCACACTACGTCATTACTCAAGTTCGCTACTGGCCATCAAAAACATAGTATATCAGTCGCTTTGACGTTTGTGAACCATTCAAAGTCAGAAGAGTTTAACTAAACGAGTATGAAGAATCAGAATCAATAATAATAACGCAAGAAGACCCGTAATTCTTGGGTGTTTATTGGCTAGCACATAACCCGAAGTATAAATTTTTTTTGCAAAAGAATAGAGCGCAGTATTTATTAGTTCCGAAAAGAAAAAGATGAGCTTATTATGGAACCGTTGACAATGCTATCGATGATATAATTCGCAAAAAAAGAAGTGCCAGTTTTAATAGACATATACACTTTTAAATTCCTTCTCCTTCAAGTTCTTTTTATCTCTGTTGATATCTTGAATGCCCTTTGCGTTGCTCAAAATCTTGAAGGAGTAAATGAGGCCGCTTTTCAGAAGTCTCGCCCTAACAATAAGAATGGTCATTTTCACGAGCGGTAAGGAAGTGATCAGTTTTGTTAACAAATTCGTTCTGCGCAAAAATAATTGACTCTAACTCGCTTTCCTGAGATATTAAGGAGTGACTACCGCCATTCTAATATTTATAATTCCGATATTTTGAACTA
The DNA here is from genome assembly GCA_958299035.1 of Cylicocyclus nassatus. Taxonomy (NCBI): domain Eukaryota; kingdom Metazoa; phylum Nematoda; class Chromadorea; order Rhabditida; family Strongylidae; genus Cylicocyclus; species Cylicocyclus nassatus. Next base: position 81,648,519 of record CATQJL010000316.1, on the reverse strand, counting down.
TTTAAGAGTGAACTAGCTGAAGCTAAGTCCTCCACATAAATTTTTTTTGTGCGGAATTTTTATACCGGAAACTGCTCTTATTGCTACATGCACATAAGATAACCTTTGTGGTTGAAATTTACTGCAGCAAAAGAAGTTCAGAAACAAGCGTTTATAATGTTTAGAATGTTTAGATATTTGCGCTTTTAAAAGTCAAAATTCAAGTTCCGAATCAGTGAGTGCATGGGTGCATGGGGGTATGCACTTATTACTTCATCGAGGATTCGCTTTAGAGATATCCCTTCAAAGCCGTTAGTGAAATGCTAGCTGTGGCCGTTGAAGAGGTTAATTGTTGTGGGAATACGACTGGATATTGCTTTGCGCGTAACAAACATCAAATGAACGCCTTGCTGTTAGAGGGCGGATTGAATGAGATGTTTTGAGAAGGAATAATTTTTACTGGAATTTTTTTAACCACTTGTAATCTACACATCTCAGGAGGGACTCAAAAGTTCGGAAAAAATACTATGTCAAAGAAATGCAACTTTTTGCTTTTTCAGTAGAATATGAATAAAATTGCTCCGTACTAGTGGATTTCTGTCTTGTTTGTGGATACCATCTGATTCCATCGTCATCGAAATTCTTCTCGTTCTTGTCTTTTTTTGATCAAGATCCGTCCATTATTCATGAAAAAAGAAGTGCGATTTTTCGATGAAAAGATCGGCGGCGCATCGCATGCGTGAAATCTAGATTGAATGGCTTATCTCGTGTCAAAAAAGTTTCTAAAAATTAACGTACCATTGCACCATTGCAAGAGGTTCCGCTACCAAATTTGTCTAGTCTAATATTTTGGCAACCTACAGTTGTTCAACGGAATGGAGCGAATAGAAATCCTTTTAGAAATTTATAACATTTTAGTAGGCTCCACATGCAAAAATCTCGACTAACAATCTTTCTGTGAGAAATTTACTTTTCGATTATCTGTTCGCTTACGCTTGATCGTTTGTCAAAGTACGAGATAGTTCAGTAAAATGGTGCTCAAAAGGAACAAAGCACCACAGTAGAAATGCTGCCATTTGATGAACTTGCTCCATTATCGGTTTCGAAATTTATTTATTTACTAGCTGGCAAACCCGGCTTTCCCACCCCCTCCCCCCCTCCCCTGTCAATAATATCTTCGTAAGTAACATGCTTACATATCTCCACCCCCTGTACAGACTCCTAATCCCCTAACTCAAATTTTTGAATCGATGTCGATCGATAGCGTAGTCCACGACACTCCCCCCTCCTCCCCCCGTATGTATGCATGTATCTTGTCCTACAGGAGCGTGTGGGCCATTTTGACCGAGTGGGCGGGGTTTCCAACGAAGTGGGCGGGGCTTGCCATGAGTGCGACTGGCCAAATGTTGAAGTCTAGGGAGGTTGCGCGGTCATCTAGTGCCTCTTCCATGCACTTCGTGCATGAAAAGAGGTTTCTAGAGAGCTGCGGAGGGGGCGGGGTTTCCAACGGAGGGGGCGGGTCGGCCAAAAGGGATGGTCGGCCGCCAACGAACCTCAATGCACTTTGACCGAACTCAATCGAGCGATTGGGCGCGACAATACACTATATAGAAGGTGATGGGTTCGGGTTGTAGATGCTCTCCTTGTAGACGTCCCTGGTGGCAGGGACCATGTCAGAGTGCAAAAATGGGGTTTTCCCGGCTCGGCGGCCGGTTTAATAACTCAACTTTTTGAAAAAAAATTTGGGCATAGTTTCTTTTTGCATGTAAGTGAACGTATAACGTGTGCGTGACAAGATTTGTCGGATTGGGTCAGAAATGGAATTTTCTATTCGGAACATACGTACAGACAGACAGACCAGACAGACATACAGACATACGATTACAGACATACAGACATGCGATTACCGACATACAGACATTCAGACACGCAGACATACAGACATACAGAAACATACAGACATATAGACACACAGACAGACAGACAGGTCTTAATCACTGTTCGATCTGTAGCTTGCGAATTTTGATTTTCGAAGCTCAACTGCGTGTCAAGTAATGCGCCGATTTTTTCGCGGCTCATTAGTGTTCGTGAACCAGTTTTTTTGTGCGATCGGGAGCTTCTGCTTGCTTATTTTTAACGAGGAATGGAGTACATTTATGCAATGCATAAAGAAAGTGCCATATAGACAACAAATCCTAAAACGACATATCTACCTTTACTTTTTCAAACTGCCTGATAAATATAGCAATACAGTACTCAACATAAGCAGTAGCCGTAATCTTTCATTACATAGAGATCGTTGTAAAGACTTTCTAAGCTCGGAATAGAGAAGCGAAAATGAGAGTAATGCAACAGTATGTTCGGATGGTTACAAAGAGTTGGAAATAGGTAAACCTACCCTAATTTCACGAGTACGGGGGAATTTCTTCTAAAATCGAACAGCATTTACACCAAAAAAAACTATATGCAGTGCTGCATATTGCCTGTATCGTGAGGCATAAATCTCGTTTTCCAAAATAAAGCAAGGAGGCTGATCGGCTTGCTTGGAAATCGAAAAAGGTGCTTCCTACACTACTGAAGTCAGGGTACATTTATCTATACTACGTCTAATTTAGCAAATTTTCTTGGCTCTCTAGGAGCTACGCTTACTTTTCGAAATTACAATTACTCATTAAAAATCATCACAACCGTAAAAGTTTGTTGAGGAACCGCGCCTACGTTGCTCGAACTTTCTCCCAATGTTTTCCTTGTGGTTACCATAAAACATATGATCGCTATAGAATGTTATGTTTAGAAGTTCTTTGCGAAGCGGTTTTAGCGCAGTAAACTGATTAAGCTTGACGAACACGATATCTGCAGATCGAGTCAAAAATCCTGTGATGAATACATCGTCAATCTGAAACTAGTCATTTTAATAATTACCACAGTATGTGTATGATAACGCCGACCCAGAAAAAACTCTGTTCCGGAACAACTTCTAACATTGGCATGAGAGCATCCTTGTGTATTATGTAAGCTACACCAGAACAATAGGGTGGGAACTTCTCTTGTGGATATTCATCGTAACTAGTGTACCTGTGTGTCGTCTTTTTAGAGTTGTAGAAGCATGCGAATTATATTAGAGTAGATTTTTGGCTCAATATAGTGTGTTTGCACTGAAGGTGAAATGCGGTAAGATTTGCGCGTGAACAAGTAGCCACGCGGGTAATGCCAGCCTTTTGCGCGCGCATATGGCCGGCGTCACGGGCGCAGCTATTTGTTCACGCGCAGATTTTACCGCATTTCACCTTCAGTGCAAGCACACTATATTAAGCGGAAAATCTACTCGACTGTACCACTAGAACTCACCACTTGCTCGTTGGTTTACGAACAGGCAAGCGATCATCATATCTAAAGATTTGAATTATCTCCTAACATCCATAAGTAACCTTCACCTACTTGTAGCATGAAATCGATCTAGGAAGAATTTGCTTGATGTAGTTCGCCACTTTTGGAACGTTCCACGCTACATCGTCATCAATTTTCATAATTGCCTCTACTGTTGGATACGCAACGGCTGCGTAACGAAGTGCCGATAGAGTCTGTAGAAAAAAAGAAAGTTGAGAAGAATTTGTTCGTGTTCTTACCTTAAGCGATAGGTTGTTGTACGACTCTAGATAATCACCCTGAAGAATATCGCCAAACAAGTTTAACTCTTCTTCGAGACGCACAATCTCAGCACTGTTATGAAGGAGTCCAATGGGGAAAATAGCACAATAACGAAACTAAATGATGGAATAAGGTAACTGAGATTGATATTGGGCATCATTTTCTATTATATAATAGATTGAACTGTGACATTTTCGGAGTGCGGCATCTAGCGGAAAAAGATATGTCTTACGGAATAAAAAAGCGTGCTTGTCCGAGGTTGTCGAAGATTGCGAATGTAATGTAAGTTATACAAAAACAGCATGTATGAACTTTTACCACTTTGCAATTCATCTTTCTTGAACAGCGGCTAGGTATTCATTCTCGATTCCTTTTTTGTTTTATCTCTTCCTTGATGTTTCATTTGATAACATCCTCTCTTGACAGACTGCTTTTTCTTCGCATACGGTAATCCGAATTGTCACGTTTTGACTAGCCCATCTAACTCATCGCTTTGTTTTCACTGTCCTTCGTAGAAACGGATGTTTTTGAATAGGTCTTTTTTAGTTTTTAATTGAATCAATTTGGTGCGCAGGACTTTTCTTCCAAAAGTTCTGTGCTTATTCTATTCATAACGTATGTGTGCGTTTAGTAAACGAACTTAATTTACTGTAGGTCATTTCTAAATACGTACGAGAATTTGACTGCTTCCTTTGCGCCTACAGGAGCGTAAAATACTCAAGAAGGGATCATTTCAGCGCTTAGTTTAGTCGCTTCAGTGTCTTCATGCGTAAACAGAGCATTCAAGTAGAGATGTAAACCAAGAAAATACGGTTACCGGAAGCATAGGTGCGATAGTGGGAATGATAGGGACCCCTCCAGGTAAAGGGTGTTTTGTCTCTTTTCCGACCTAGAAAAGTAAGGGGTCTAAACCTTGCAAGCACCGTCCACCCGAATTCTCGACTTCCATGATTTTGTCGCTTCCGTGCCTTCTGAAAGCCTGATTTGGAATATGGAGTCGAGAATCCGCGAAACCCCCAAAAACTCTCGTCTCCGAGAAGCGCGGAATGCAAGCCGCGGAGCTACGGCGCTGATATACGCCTGGCGCATCATTTGCAAACCTGCAAAGTGGGCGGAGCGTCCAGCTGGGCCGAGTGACTAGGCCGGATTACGTCCCTTCCGGAGCGCATTTCTCGTTCCGGAAAGCAATCTTCTGCTGCGCAACTTGTGGGTTCCCATGCTAGTATGCCATCACAACCTCGTCAACCCCACTTTGGGTGACGGTACCTTTGAGATGAATGCTGACGCAGGCTTACATTTTTAACGGGAGAGGGAGTGAAAAGAAGGAAAAGTGGTACAGAGGTGTAATATGAACATTTTCACAGGCTTAGGCGGAAGGTCATCCAATGGAGACTTTTTCAACTCGGAAAAGCTTTATGTTTCATTAGTCGACATACTATTCGAAGGCTTGGAATACTCAAAATGGACATAGACCGTCCCTTTTTTTCCCAGCTTCCCTGTGAATTCAGATATAAAAATCATATCTAGCTGCAGTATCAGCTGATTTCTTGCAATCACTTGCTCTCCTTTTCTGAAAGAAAGAGGAAGTTGAAGAAAAAGAGACCATCTGCGTTTACTGGCGAAGTCTTGCTCCGTAATAGGGTTAAACTAGTGAACATCTTCACTCGCCATTTGCATAAAAATTTTCTCACAAAAACACACATGTTTTTTAGCTAAAATGTCATGTTTCTCTGAGTAGAGGAGAGCTAGAGAAAAGGGACAGTCTACGTCGTAATCCCTGTTTCGTGAGCTTTCTAATGGTTTACAGGTTGTTGAGTGAAAGGACTCGTGTCTTTTAAAAAACGAGGTGGAGATATTTAATATTAGCTTGCCCCACCTCGCTCGTGGCTTGTGTGGGTCGCCTGGGCAAGACTTTTTGGACTGAGAAAGCTTTGTGAACACTTCGTATACCATTTGATAGCTATGAACACGAGGAATCGACGCAGGCTGTCTATTTTTTCCTAGCTTTTCGTGAAGCGAGCAGTTTTATCTGCTACAAAATCCAATTCTGGGTAGTTATCTCATGCTTCATTTTTGAAATTAAAGTCTTTTTCAAAGTTTTATACATGATTCGAAAGTTTGAGAAACGTATAAATTCAGTTGTTCTTTCATTTGTTAAACTCTCTTCGGTGAAAAGAGATGTGGTACGATTCTTGTCAGCAAACATGGATCCACCACTTGCCAGTCTAGATTCTCTACTCTTGCTCAACTCTTTCTTCCGACAATGAGTATTCACTGATACAATGTTAATTATTCAAAAAATCAAATATCCTTTTAGTTGGTTATGTCTCGTTATCAACGCCACTTTGAGTGCGCAGGAGATCTTAAGCATGCGTGTAACAAAACGCTGTTGCTTCGATGCACTCTTGCAGTCCTGATGTCTGAAAAGAAGAGCTATTGGTGTTCCCATTCCAAACAAAAAGTGCCGTTGTAGCAACTAACTATTTAATTCTGCCGTTATGCTTTTATTCTAGTCTCAACCTCAGGTAAAAGGGATCAGCCAGATGCCGTCCCTAAAGTGAAGGGGTCAGAGAAATTTTTCCAGCTATCGCTTCTAAGAGCGGAAGTGCGTGCGTGGCTCGGTTGCGCCATCGTCACAACATTTCGAATGCTCTATAATATATGCAATTCCAGGAAAATTAGGATTTTTTCAATCTGTTCTTTGTTTCTAGCGAAAAAAGTGAATAAGACGCTCGGCGTTTTTCCATCTGAGATTTTCGACAAACGTTTTTGTCATACATATAAATTGGTTTCGTTTTTCTTAACTTGCTCATGGCGGACTGACATGACAAATCAAAGTCACCATCATGCGGTTACCGCATAACGGCATTCTTGCGAATTTTGATTTTTGAATATGTAAGAATATAATATAATAATATAATGTATATGTAATATTTATGTTGGCTAATGTCGGACTAAGAAAGTGATAAGTATCAGCTCCAAGTATTCTGCATCTTCACAGACGCCATCCAAAGCTTCAAAAATGATCTACTTACTCTGTTTCTTATACCCCGTCCACCATATACATGGCGCCAAAAAGCTCTTTGTTCGAAATCATTTGGCTTTGTAAAGACCAATACCAGAAATTTCTTGTGACAACTGCCGATTGATGGAATGTGAAGATAATTATTAGGACGCAGTAACTAAATAAAGTCATTTCCTTGCCAAATACAATTGGACATTGAAATATACTGGATGTTTGTATGGCTTCTCTCCAAAAATGTTGCTGATAAGAGTATTTACTGCTCTAGTGTTGGACCTTAGGGTCTTCGACCGTCGTTCCTGAATGTAAGTGCAGCTGGAAAGCAGGAAAAAAGCGACCAGTACCTCCTCCAAATTGCTTAAAATAGCATCGATCAAAGCGGCACCGAGTAAGATAGCGGAAAGTATAAAAATTACTAGTAACAAACTTTGCCAGCATGTACTTCTGACATATTTAAGAAGATGCAGCATTTACTTTCTGAACGAGATATTGCGAAGCACTGTAAAGCGAAGACATCAAATTGGATTCTTACCAAAGTAACACTTTCAATAGTAAGCCATCAAATGCAGGGGCAAGCACGTTCGCGGAACGGGATAATTAGCTGACAAATCACCCAGATGCACTTTTCATGGAGCTAACGCGAAAACTGTCGTTCCAGCCAAGAGATCGTGGATGCCTAGGCTGGATTGGAGTGGATGGAGCTTGTGTATGGTTCCGTCCTGTTATAGTATCTTCGCATGTAAGATGGATAAACTGAATAAAGAAAAGTCCTTATTTGCAAATTATTTTGAAAATTTATGCTGTGGAAAGGGTGTGTGCGCCTAAATGAAAACCTGATTCTAAGAAAGTGTATATAAGCATACTATTTGATTGCAAAAGCAACTATTTTTTTCTAACACTGTAAAGTGGCTATTTTCCACTGCGGGTCGCAATAACTGCATTGAAGTATCGGCGAGACACAAAAATTTGTTTTACTCCTTATCCACAGCGGATCTGTCGTTCCTACGTTATGCTCGTTGCACATCGAGCGAGATCTTATTAGGCTGATTTACGATTGACGCGATGCACGATTCGATGGTTTTTATGAAGTCCACGTCAAATTGGGCCAAGAAAGCTTGAGTATCTTTGAGCTGTTGTGAAGTGCGACAAGAAGCAAAAAGTTTGCCAAATCAATTTATGCAACCATCGATCTCCTCCACTTTTTTCTTTTGGGCAGATACTGAGTGTTAACTGTTAGCCTAAATTTGATTGGATACACCTCCGAATGATGGGTCACAATTAGCCTTACTGATCATCGAGGCGCAGTGACAGCTAAGGTGGATGTCAAAGGCACAAATTTCGAGTGAAGTACTTTCACAAATTTGTAAAAGAAGCGCATAAGATCTGCATCTGTATCATAAGGAGTAACCGGTGCTGGGTGGGGCGCACGTTCCGCGCAATCCCCCCCCCCCGCCTGGCCTCTGCACCTGCGAGCATGCTCTAATCAGAGAACGCTTAGTTAGCGACTGAAGCTCAGCCTTTCCCACGCTCATGGTGGAAAAGTGATCAGAGCGACACGCTCACGAAAGAGGTATAAGGGCCTGCAGGATCGCGAGAGTCGGACGTGCGTACGGCCAGTGCGCCGCGCACGTCTGGTGTCACTAAGACAGATGCCAGATTCGGTTCATAGGTCAAATCACTACACTGTCCAACAGCAAAGGTGGTGAACCAAATGAACCTGTTCAACAGGTTAAGTCTGGCACCTACCTGAGTCGTCGGACGCACATCTGACGTGCGCGGCGCAATGGCCGTACGCACGTCCGACTCTCGCGATCCTGCAGGCCCCTATAAAGCCCATGCAAGGTAGTCGTGCGAGACCCACGAACCCCCTCCCCCCCCCCCTCCCTCCAGCACCCGTCACTCCCAATGATATAGAGGATATTTGTAGAAATCTATATTCCATTGAGAAAAAATGGCATACTAACTTTGGAGGAAGAATAACTTGCAGAACACTAACTACAAATACCTTAAATGGATAAACACTGTAGGAAAACAATAAGCAAACTGTGCAAATTTGTACCGAACCATAAACCGCAGCAGTGAACCATTTCTTTACTCATATGTAAGGAAAACGAACGGGGCACAGCCGATGAAAGGCGAAACAGCAAACGTTATGATAAAAACAATATAAACTGTGAGACATAATGGAATTTAGGATGCAGAAAAACCACTGAGGAAATGCAACTTGGAACCCAAAGCTAAAAACTGCACAACATCAAGTTGACTGCATCAAATTTATAACCTGAACAAAATATTCTTCGTATGGGCTCCGAAGCGAAGTGCAGAGTAAGGGTGCCTTCATACCGCGCCGGCAGCCGCCGCTAACCGCATATAGCCGCTGTAGCGCACTATCCCAGTATTCCAAGGCTTTTCCAAAACGTAGGAAGATCAGGTTGTTCGTAATCAGCATGTTGAACAACCCCATCAAACCAAGTTTGAGCAAGATTCATGGTTTCAATTTTGAGATGCGGATACTGGTATAGTGCAGAACCGCGGCTAGCGACGGCTGTCGGCGCGGTATGAAGGCACCCTAGACTCCACAAAAAATGTTCGCTAGGAGCTGTTCGCACGCTGATCAGCTCTTGATATCTGTTATGTCTGTGACGCATTGAGGCTAGCGATGTGCATTTACGGCCCGGAGATAGGCTGATCAACCACTAGTCTCGTGCCAGTACCACTCCCTGGCTGGGTCTTCACTCAAGAGGCTATTTTTCAACTGCCTACTTGACCGGCACAATGACACGCTGCACCGGTGCGTCTTGACAACTTTACTTATGGCACATGCCTCGTATTGACATTCCATCGCTTACATGGGTCGGCTAAGATAAATTTCGAGCGTCCACGCGGCTTGTTGCGAGAGCGACATCACTACAGAAGTAGGAAGGGATTTACCAGAACCTAGGTGTTGTACACTGTAGTGAATTTCCGAAGCTAAAGGAGTCGGTATCTTCTACTTTGGTCGGATGCCTAGCTAAAAGTAGGCTGAGCCGCATCTCCCGCGTCTGGCTGTAAAGAAGAATTGCTGGCGGTCCCAATCTAAGTAGGTCGACGATCGTTCTATGGAAGGCAAGAGTGTGGCCTAGTATGTCTGCTTTTGTCGAGGAAATATTTTATTATCCATTTGGCAAGATTAGAAGAAGACCCTGCACACTGTATTCCATTTAGGGTGCCAAGACGGTAACAAGACCGATGTCGGGGGTTGTTCAGGGCACCGTTTACATCGGACAAAAACGGCACGTCTGCTACGACAAGCAGTGATACCGCCTCGTACTCTGCACCTACAACGCCAAAACAGTCTCATAAACGTCGACCTTCACGATCTCCTCAAATTCTGCATGAAATGAAGAAAAGGAGGAGCTACAGATGAGTGATGGGAGCCTCCTCATTCGTGGTGCGATAGTTCCAACACAAAACGTTGGAGGCGTTGGCTTCCCGTTCACCCATTCATCGTCCATCTTGACGCATGAGATCCTATGTTAGTTCCTCTAGCTCTATTTTCAGTTAAGGTTGAAACGATGCATTTGGGGAGTTTCTGACATGAAGTGGATTGACGTAGCACTTTGAAACATCTTCCTTAACGGGAAAAGATTCTACTTTTACAGTTTTTAATCTTAGTCGTTTCTCCAAGCCCAACCTGAAGTAGAAACGAGCACAGCAGCACGAAATATCGCTTAAAAGCAACAAAATTCCTCTTAAGCAAACTGTCAACATACAAAAAATGGCATCAAACGGCGGAGAAACACAAAGGAAATTGTTTGAGTTCGAACTACGGGTTGAATGTGCCGCGCTCTGCCGCAACCGGCGTACTCTAGTTCAATTCGAAATCGTCCACTTGTTTAGTGGAGGGAGGACGATTATACCATCCTGCGAACGCCTCAGTCAAATTCCCGTCAAATCAAAAACTTTGGTTCAATACTAGTTTGTTTTGAATGGAATCTTATAATAACAAGTAACCCAACCAACGTCAATGACTTCAATCATCCAGATTTAACAAAAAACGGTCAAAAGCCTCTTTCAACATTTACATTGATTTGTAGAATTCCAAACCCCATTAATAGCATCAAATGCAAATTCGCATTCATCCTTTGTACAGCTCATCTCAGATTAAAAAAGGTAGACTAGCTGGCGAGCAGATTCGAGAATAGATGGAGTTCGAGATCTAGTTCTATTCAAACAAGTTTTCTGCGCCTATAGGCCCCACTAAGAAGAAATGGACAAAGTTATAACTACAACCAGATCTGACTATTGTTAGCGATATGGAAAACTATCCTAAAGAAAGCATATTTTTCTCCCCGCGCTGACCACCCTCACTATTTGTCCTCACTGTCGACAGTGTTGTCTTGGCCGACTGCACTAATCGTATTCTAATCCAAGCTTTCAGGCGTTTCAATCCGTCCACTTTTCGGGTTTACAAACACCCGGCGCCAATAGAAATTTTCTGAATCCGGTTTTCACCGTGTAAATCGTTCTTGTCATTTTAAGTTTCCATGCTTTGTTCAAAACATTTTCAAACGTATTTTGTGCTTGAAGCTGTCAATCGTGTTTCTGAACTTCCAGTTTCTACAAAGTTCCCAGAATATTCTTTGTCTTAATTTTAACACTTTCGTTTCGCTGTGTCTTTCCTACCCTAGAATTTTTCCAATATCAACGTTTCAATCGAGGCGCGGTCATTTTGGTCTGATTTACCGAAATTATTGAGATGTTATCGTAGTCCTCCTGTAAAGAAAAACACTGCTTATATGATTTTGCTCTTCTCAGGTGTGATAGACAAAAGCCTAGAGACTACTAATTTTGTCACGATGTGCCATTATATATGGTTGCTGGAAAATATGCCCGAATGTAAAAAAATCCGAACTATTAGGTGGAAAGAAAAGAATGTCGTTTTTATAACAAAGGAATAAGACAAATCCAAAAAAGTATGTGAGGGGTAGATTTGATAGAGCAAAGGAAGTTTTACTTGATGATTTTTGAACACTGGCAGAAATTGAGATTTACGCAGAGTTCAGAACCAAGGCATCTCATGGTCCCAAAAATGGATTTTTGCCCCAAAAAATCTTGCGAACCTCGTACTTGCTCCGGCATGTAACAGACACATGCACTTATCCATGAGTACACTTGCTGTCTTTTTTCATGCTTGGAACTCAAAAAAATGGAAAAAGAAAAAATGGCAAACTCCGCCCTTAGTACTGTTTGGACTCCTCCTATATATGCCTTTGTATAGTGCAAACCTTGAAGCTTCAGTCAATTTTGGCCTCATATATAGTTTTTGAAAATTATCAATTTCAGCTGAAAAAAACTGGAAGAAGGAGACATACATTCTTTGTTTTTTCAACCTAATACATACGTTTAAGTAAGTCAAATTCTTACTTTGTATTCCAAAATTTCATGAGATACAAAATCAAATGCCAAAGAAAAACTTGAAAATCATAACTAAAAGCAGATTCGATTAGTAAATAGAGTAAGTTGTAGAACCACAATCAGAATTGGAATGTAACTTTTTTTGGGTTTCCCACATTTTTTCACAAAACTTTGAATCCACAATTCTATTCAACACCTTGTAATTTGCGTAAGAAATATGGATTCACTAACAATTTGGAAAGTCCGTGATCTTTCCCTTCGCTGCAATAAACTGAATGAATTCGTCAAAATTGGACGAAATCGACCAACGAAAAATTTAGGGCAAAACTCAAGAAGCAGCCTATTATCTGAAATTTACTTATATGGGTTATAAAAATGTGCAAGTTATGTTTATTCTAGTAAACATATGAATTTTTTGAATTTTTGGAAATTCGAATTAGCCTTGTAGAAATTTTTTTTCGGGGCGTCACTGCCACCACGCCTCCTTTTTCTAGATTTTAAGGGTTATGGACCCGCAGAAATTTTGAGAAGCATTCTAAAAAAATTTTCGGGTGTGTCGTGCGACCGCCATCGCATACCGAAAATTCGTAGCCAAAGGACGTGCTCTACGCAGTTTTGGGAGCTAGACAAGCGGTTTTGGAACGAAATTTTAGAAAAAAACTTCTTTGGCACGAAGTTGTACATCTATCAATGTAAGAGTCTTGTTCGAACGCTCAATTGCTTTGTTTGCAAGAACTTTTACTTCGAGTTTTTACTTTATCTGAGAAAAATGGACTCAATTCCAATCCTTCCAGTCCCCAACAAAGCCAGTTTCTGTCATAGATTTTGGGAACCGACATCCTTGAAAATCAATCCTCACGTTCGCGTCGCATTTGCACATCAAACAAATGACAGCATCGTAAAGGTCGAGATGTGGAGGCGGTGTGCCAACCGGTCCTAGCAGGAAACAGTCAGAATATACCTGATACCGGTTCAGTTCAAGAAAATCATGGAATACTCTAACTTACGACTAGTTCTGGTAAATACCGACTTCGAAAGGAGGCTGGGATAAGAAGAAGATCTAGAAATTCTGCGCAGAAGTTTTCTAGTCATACTGCTTTGTGCATCGTCTGCAACTGCACCAAACTTCCAAAAACCGTTTCAAATACCTGAAAACTCGCTGTTTCCCCCAATTCCCCATTCTCTTCAGCTCGATCCTAACGTTACAATAGCTCCGCGCATTTTCTGTTGACACAGTCAGTGCTTCCTACCAGTGCTTTGTGGATTATGTGGGCGTGGCGACGCCTCTGCGTCTCTGCACATCCAGAGTATTCTCGAAGCATTTTTCCTCGGCATCTCTCTATTATATGTGCTCTTTCCCCATGTGGAATTTGCTTCGAATTTTTTGCGTCGCGCAAGAGAGACGCATGCTTTGCGGCACGCTCGCATTCGTTCACCTGTACTTCAGCGCACTAATCATTCTTTGCTCTATTCCTATGGATTATCAGTTTATATTGGCGTTTGGACAGATGTTTTCGTTGGAGCTAGATTGTGCACCAAATGATATCATGCATCATTTTTTTTTCAATTTTCTTGGTGGTAGAAACGCGCAACAGCTAACTTACTCAGCTATGAAAACGATTTTTTTGACGAATGAGTTTCATTAGCTTTTCACAAGTTCTGAAATTGTTTCTCTTTTCCTCATATGTATTGCTCCCCACAACTCAAAGTACAATTTGTCATAGTACCCTTAGAAAGTGAGAAGGAAAAGTCTTGTGCGAGGAGAAAACTGTTCTTTCTCCTCGAAAAACTGAGCAAACAATTACGTAATCCCAACCATAAGACTGGTGCAAAAAGTGTGTTCTATTTGACTATCGGAGCCGTTTGCTCTAACAATTTGTTTAACTCAATTTTTGTAGTCTCGCTAAAATCACCAATGTGTAGGTGTAAATGAATGATTACTTTGATATTGTGCTATTAATAATCATAATAGATAGTTCTTCAGTCGACTCTGCTTCTGAAAGGTCTCTGGGATATGTCACTGAATATATTGTGCTAGAGATATTTGTAGAGCGCTGAACAAATTTTTTCAAATATCTGCCATTTTACGCCGTTACTCTTAGGACTTTCGCAGAATGACTCAAAGTACGTAAATCGCTTCTTTATCTTCCACAGCTTCCCTTTTATTCAGACCGCAGCTTTATTGTCCTTCCCACTGCTTTACCTCAAGAATGACATCACAAAACAACCCTCGTGTCTTGTTGAAAGCAAAAAAATTAGTTTTTTTTGGGATCAGCTTTCAAGGCAGACCCATTCTGTGAGCAAGTTACGTGCTATTTTTTCGAATACTTTCAGTCAAAAGGTTTTCTTTTATAAACTCAATGCTACCACTAATCCTACCGCAACCTGGAACTGAGCAACACCTAGTCCTATTCGCCAAGCACTAGTTCGTCAACTGTATGCGTATTGCGTCCGCATAACCACAACGTCTCGGAGAACACGCGATTTCCGGTCGAGTGTTTGTTTGATCTACATTTTTCTGGCGCCGTCAGATGGTTCCGAGTGTCGTAACACTTCCCCCAGCTCTTCACTTAAACGCATATGTCAACTGCTTACGTGTTCGCAACTTCTAGAATTTTGATTTTCGACTCTTTTCAAGTGAAGGCCATCTTTACCAGAGCTTGTCAGCACTTCTCCTTACTTCTTTTTTCTACCACGGTGTGAAGAGCAACTCATGGGAGAGTCGTTCAATTTTATCCTCTGTCAGCTTCAGGACTAAGAAATCTTTTTCATTATGGGATCCAGTCTCAGCAGTACAATTATGGAAACTCCTTTGGTAGTACTTTTGAGAACGAAAATATATGTGAAAATCAGTTGGGAGAAAAGTTATGCATGCTTGTCTTTGGTTCAACTCCCTAGTGAAAGATGTCAATATTTGTCTCTCCTCTCTCCACAAATCCAGTATTGGTTGTTAGGATAGGACAAATCATGCGAAAGCTCGACTACTACATTGCCCTTCATTCACCGCATATAAGTTACTCGTACTTTCAGCCAAGCTACTATTCTAGTGACCAGTGCGAAATCTCTGGTAATCAGATTCCACGGACTACTAGAAGAAATTCCATACCTTGCATTTGCTCAAAACAAGTTTTCGCGGCAATGTTTTGCACCTTTGTAGGAAAAAACTCTTTCTGTCATAAAGGCAGGGTCCAGGGCAGAATCCGGGGGCCGAGATTTTTTATTTGAAAACGTTTTGGGATTCGTTAATGCCCTTGCCCAGGCGGCAGCTCATATAATTGATTTATAGCCTAAGAATTCGTTGCTAAATTTCAGACCGTAATTCTACAGTACTTCAGGATGCTGATTATAAAAAATATGGTGTGGCCTGAAGTTTGAGTGAGTGGCCATGAGTGAATCATGCGAACTGTCATTTGAGTAGTTGTTTCATCATTATTTGATTAGGTTGATTGAAAAGTTCTGTGGCTTTGATTTTGGCAAATTCGTAAATGTTCCCTATGTGAACTATTGACTCAAAAAATACCCCCAAACAAAAAAAATCCATCTACTTTCTAATCACATCTTTGCTGCTGTTTGACGTCAAAGACTCCAAAGATAAAAATTCGAATAGGAGAACCACTTCAACTCGTGATTTTCGAAAATAAATCGTCAAACATCCGAAATGCTGCAGAAAATCTGAGAGCACGTTATTTATGGGGTTTGTGAGTTGCTCTTTCTACTGGTGCCAACTTTGTGCCAAACAAGCTTTTCTGCGAAAAGTTTGATTTTCGTGAAAAATGCAGAAACGGCAAAATTGACATTTTGCATTTTTCTGCATTTTTCAGAAAATCATAACTTTTCGTAAAAAAGCTTGATTGACATAAAGTTGGCACCAATAAAAAGAGCAGCTCACAAAATGCCTAATAACGTGTCACATTTTTCTGCAGTGTCTCAGATTTCTGACAATTTATTTTCGAAAATCACGAGTTACGGATGTGAAGATGTGCGAAATGCCAATGGTTCTTCAAAATTTTATCTCTAGAATCTTTTTCGCCAAAGAGCAGCGAAGATGTGATTAGAAAGTAGATGAATTTTTATCTAAGGTATTTTTTGTGAGTCAATACTTTCACAAAGCAAGCTTACGAATTTTTCAAAATCAAAGAACTTTCGACTTAACTCAATATTTACCTAGGAACTCTAGATACTCATACTTGGATGCTCTTTATCTTCACATGTACTTGCTTTTTCTATATCAGACCAGATTGGTACCGAGACTAATTTGTGTCTCGCCGCATTACCTCTTTGATGGACTAACTCGTTTGATTTTATATTATTTCAGTCCGAAAATACGCACATCTTCACATCCGTATCTCCTGTCTTAAAAAGAATGCACATGATTTCAGGTCCGCTCATGAAGGAGCCGTGCTTTCGATGTAAACGGCCTACCTACTTCAATGACAAGGTAATCGATAATCGATTTTTTGTTCACTTGAGATTCAAACGTCATTTGACGTTCATTTGCGATTTGTTTGCGTGCGCAGCAAGGTGCAATGTTGATATTAAACATTCACCCTAGTAGATGTGGGCATTGAAAATTTATTGCAAAAAGAGAGGGAAGGGGGGGGAGGGTGATCAAACCAACTGCAATCAATTCCGATTTAGGTAGGTCCGCTGAAAGACGGTGCCCTCTTCCATAAAGGTTGCTTCAAGTGTTGGATATGTGGAACAAGACTATCACTGAAGACTTATCACAATAACCGCAACGATACACAAGACTTAGAGGTATACTGTGACTGATTTCAATCGATATATCGATTTTAGTGGAGTTCGCTGTGACAAAATAGATAACCAATCCTCTAAAAAATTCATAGAAATCTAAAATGCTTGATTATTTGTAGGTTTACTGCGCTGGACACGTACCCACACCTGGCCCACATGATCCTATTCCACACAGGTACATTTCCTAACTTGAAACAATCGATATATCGATTGCAGAGGAGCGATCAATATATCGATTGGATTGCAAAAGCACGAAATAATCACATTAATTGTTCCAGATCAAACTTGTTATTCTCTCCAAAGACGAAGGGTGAATACCCGCACAATTTGATGAGGCCGGCTGGACCTACATAGTTTGAAAAGATTTCTTTCTTTTTCTTCACTCAATAGTAACTTCTTGATCATGTATAATTGATTTTTCACCTGCCAAATATTCGTCCACAGAAATAATTGTAAGAAAGAAATAAAGAGATACCAAGTGCCTACTATAACGGAAACTCCCAGATACGCTCAGCTGTCTAATCAAACCGTAGCGCTGGACTTTGCGAGCGGCTGCGTAGCGGTTACAGAATTGGTCAAGAGCCTTGATTAGGCGAGATAAACGGCCTCATGTATGGCCTAACTTCTCAACAAACAACTTTTTCAGAAAATTTTAATGATCTACACTAGTTAAACGCTACGGTTCCTATATATTCAATCATCATTTCATACATTTTTCCTATCTCCTAATTTTTCAAAAGTATCTGTAGATCATATCGACATTCCATGCACTGGCTGCTATCGACCATGCTGGATCATATTGACGCTTATTTACGATTTCTGCTAAAATTCGTTTGATTGTTGTCGACTGCATATTTGGTCCGTGAAGGTAGTGACTTGCTGCGCCAACAAGAAGTTGGGTTTCATCATCTTTTACCGGGTTACCCGGATGCTAAAAATAAGTTATTATAAGTAACCTCTCTGCTAAATAATACTACTTACCGTCAAAACGATCTTGAAGGTCCAGTCACCGCAATTTTTGCCGCTGCAGGTCAAAAATAGGAAGAGTGGACGAGTAGTTGCTTCGCTTTTAGGCTCTGACACTGAGCAATTGGCAATTTGCCAACCGCTTTGAGGTATTAGAAACACGGAAATTTGCCCGCTGCCTTGAATTTGACAGAATCAGTAAAATTTGAGATTACGAAGCGTAGCGAACCCACCTTGGATCAAAAAATCATAGATAAGCCTATTTTCACCCTCTTCTTTATGGACCATGTTGATTTTCGTGGCAGGAATTTCAGGCCTATCGTCGAAAACTCTATATCGGATATGTCTGCAAAGGAATTTTATTAGTAAAGGATAAAGGATAAAGGATTAGGCGTCTTCAATACCCTTTGAGAACATGCGCCGAACGCACACACTAAGTTCATAGTCGAAGAGGCAATTGTATGCGTGCGAGCCTATTACAGTGACTTGCGGGGGCCAGCCGTTTTCAAGTCAGTGCTTTTATCCTCCCAGATTACTCTGGTACCAGTTTACCGGCCCCGAGGGGTGGAGGGCTTGGTTGGCCCAGGGGCGGGGATCGAACCTGTGTCCAATCTGGTCATAGCGGCGCCTCATACCACTACGTCACTCGTCCCCTTGTGGACTCGTTGGTGAAGTAAAATCCTGCTACTAAATTGACTTCGCATACACTTCTACATTGGAAGGCAAAATGGAACACAGTTTTATTTATTTCGATGCGACTGAAATGCATTTCCTGTACATGTCTTCGTCGATAATCCAAATATTTGCTGGAGCACATTTGTCGTGAGCTGGTCAGAGGTTTCGATTCGGGTTCACTGTAACCCTTGGGCGAGATAGAACATGTTGGAGTGTGTTATGTGTTACATAGAACACATTAGCTATTGAGTTTTAGCAATCGGGTCTGCCCCCGTGAGTGTTGAAGGCACCGTCCACCCAAAGCGAGGTTGATGAGATTTCGGTGGCATACTAGTGTGGGCCCCCACACTAGGCAAACCCTCAAGTAGCGAGGCAAAGTACTCCTTCCGAAGCGAGAAATCCGCTCCGGAATGGACGTAACCGGAGGTGGTCACTCCGCCCACTTTGCAGGCGCACTGTTGGAGAGACTACACGCACAGCGCAGTACGCTGCCTCGTCGTAGGCGACTAATCGGAGTTTTTCTAGTGTTATTTCGTGTACTTGTATCCTCAACCGTTCGCTTTTTATTCAGTCATGACCAAATCTACGACAAAGTTGTTTTTTCGATTATAGCCATCATCAGCATCCGGCATAGCTGTTTTTCTTGTTTTGAACACGATCTTTCGTTATAGGTGACGCTTGTGCTCAATAAAACGAGATGAACATGCGACGTGAGTTTTTTCATTGCAATGTACATCAAACTGAAAAACTATTTGTAGTCAAAATAATCGTCGACGCCGTCTACATGACTAATGGATCATCGCACTAAACTATCACGCATTTCTGTGTGCTAAAACACTTGCTTTCACTGCTTTCTGCGTGAATGTGCTAAATACGCGGAACCTGGATCAAGACTGGGGCAAACATTTCCCAATACTCCTAATCGATTGCACAATTGCCCATGACTAGTTTGCTAATGACGCCCTGTGTATATCAGCGCGCCTGCAAAGTGGGCGGAGTGACCACCTCCGGTTACGTCCTTTCCGGAGCGGATTTCTCGCTTCGGAAGGAGTATTTTGCCTCGCTACTTGGGGGTTTGCCTAGTGTGGGGGCCTACACTAGTATGCCACCGAAATCTCATCAACCTCGCTTTGGGTGGACGGTGCCTTTAAGGTAGAATGCTGCAGTTAGTAGGTGTGGCCAATCAAGTTGACAAATCGACTATACTGACACAGAGCTTGCCATTTTTGCCTGCTTGCCTAGATTACTCTGGTACCAATTTACCGGCCCCGGAGGGTAGAGGGCTTGGTTGGCCCAGGGGCGGGGATCGAAGCTGCGTCCGATCTGGTCATAGCGGCGCCTCATACCACTACGCCACTCGTCCCCGGAATTTTATTACTAAGGCTAAAAAAGTTGAAAAATATTATTTACCTGTCTTGTATTCGACTACGGGTAGGAAAGTAAAGGGGTATTTCACAATACGGACTTTCGTATTGACACTGAGGTACGGTATAATCTAAATACAGTAACCAAGAGATACTGTAGCCACTTTTGTCCACTCACTTCCATCAACGAAGGGAATATCCGTGGCACCACGATAATCTTGTGCAATTACGTAAAGCGGCGAGTCTCTCACTCTTACTCCATCGTCTTTATTGTACAAAGCACGATTTGCATGCTAAATTACGGCATTTAAAGTTATAAAATTGGAATTTCATTTCAAAAAAAAGAGCTCACAAATATTTGTATCCTTCGTGCTACAGGATACGCATCGGAATGATTATAGGGAGATTTATGTAGGAAACAGAGTATAAACAGGACAATTGCGGCAGCAACGAAGACACCACCAATCATTTCGAAAAAGTTTCGAATTTTTGTCTCTTCTTGGGTTCGATTTGTACGAGTCACTGTGAGCATTGGCAGCTAAAAGTTACGCGGATTTTTTAAGAAATAAAATTGTTAGAAATAGTGAAACTCACTAGCGACAGTACAATAACAAACGAAGGCAGATTTGTGAAGGCAGCTATGAATAGCTCAGGATTCGATCCAGTCCTTCCCATGATTGGAATAAATATTGAAAGGCACATTTCAGTCAGATAAATTATCATACTATAGCTTGGAGTGCAAAGAATTAAATGAACAACGAGTGTTTTCCATTCGGCTAGAAAATTTGTGGACATTATTCCACTTTCTAAAAATGAATTCTTACTTCACTCACTTGATAAAGGCAATACATCTTCGATGACTTGCAAAAGCATAAATGCAAATATGAAGCCACTAGCTATACCCTTGATGCTGCAAAGAGCAAGGACAACAGCTAGCAGGGTTAGATGCACTTTTCCGATTGCTACGGCCGATTCCTGGAAAAAACTCGCTCTACTCAGTGTAGATAAAAAGAGAAAGATAAAAGGGATTCGTTTTTCTACGGTTCAAAATGACACTAAAACTAATCAATACCTCAGTAGCATTATATACACCTAATGCAGGATCTCATATCATGGAAAAGAACGCAAACGGTGATGATCGTGAAAACCTTTCAAGGCTATCATTTTGATAATCACTCCTCCAGTTAGAAGATTAGAAAGAAACCCTGCACATCGTATCCCGCCTACGGCGCCGAGTGGTAGCAAGTGTGTGTCAGGGTACTCAGGGCGCCTTTCGGATTGGACAAAAACGTCTTCCCGGACGACATGCCATGAAAACTGCCTCATGCTCTGCACCTACAACGCCAAGACAGTCTCCACAAAGCCGACCTCCACGCTCTTACGCTGCAGAGCACATCAACTACCACATCATCGCTCTGCAGGAAACGAAGTCCAGGAAGAAGGACGTGCGACAGATGAGTGATGGGACCCTCATCATTCGTGGTGAAAAGGTTCTATCACGAAACGTGGGAGGCGTCGGCTTTGTCGTCCACCCATCTATCGTCCATCTTGTCGATTCGCACGAGATCCTATCACCTCCACTGGGCATCCTACGACTACGCCCTCCACGTCAGAAGACCATCAGCATCATCAACTGCTACTCGCCAACATCAGCAGCTGACGACTCAGAACTAGATGCTTTCTACGAAGACGTGGAGGAGGTCGTCCGCAACGAAAAGTCCTTCTACAAGTATGTTGTGGGCGACTTCAATGCGAAAATCGGGATGCCACTAGAAAAGGAATATAGGGTCGGGAAGTTTGGATATGGGCTCCGAAACGAAAACGGCAACCGTCTCGTTGGGCTCCTCTCCGCCGCACGACTCTTCCATGAAAACTCCATCTTCATGAAGAAAGAACATCGCCGGTGGTGGGAATCGCCCAACGGAGCGACTCATGCTGAGATCGACCACATTCTCACCAACCGAAGGTGGAGCTTACTCGATGTCTCTGTGGTTCCATCCTTCTGTAGTGGCTCCGATCACCGCCTCCTTCGAGCGAAAATACGAGTCAGCCGAAGGCTGGAAAAGAAAGTCTGTCATAGTGCCGCGAGAAGGAAGGAAGTCGTTTATGACGGTAACAGGCTGGAAGAGCTCATATCAAGTTGTGACTGGCCCATCGAGGAGGACCCAACGTACGACTACGACCGGCTTCTGAAAGGATTGCGAGTCTGCGGAGAATGCGCCTCAGTGACTTCTGAGAAGAACTTGGCATCTCGAAGACCACCAAGGAATTGCTCGAAAGAAGAAGATCGCTGAGGCAGGATCCGAATGCAACTCATCTCGAGCGACTGATAGCCAACGCCAGTTGCAGAACAGCTTTGCAAGAGGATCTCAGGAAGTACAGGCAAGCCAAGATACTGGAAGCAGCCGAAAGAAGACGCAGTCTCAAGAAGTGCCGAAGGGACCTCTGCGAATATCACGTACCGCTGGGTGCACTACTGAACGAAAACGGGACTCCGACTTCTTCCCGATACAAGATGGAATCTATCGCGAAGAACTTTTACACCAACCTCTTCCGCTCATCAACACCCGTGCAGATGCCCGTTGTTCCCACTGGAGAAGTACCACCACGAATTCTACCTGCTGAAGTGCGTATCGCGATACAGACCATGAAGACGTCCACGGCTCCAGGACCAGATCATCTTTCCGTCGAACTTCTGCGAGCCGGAGGACACCGTCTACACGAGATTCTAGCGTCGCATTTGACATCTTACCTTCAGAAGGAGAAGATTCCCGACCAGTGGAGAACGTCAAGAACCGTCCTTCTCTTCAAGAAGGGTGAACGGGAGGATCTTCGGAACTATCGTCCAATATGCTTGCTGAGTGTGCTGTACAAGCCACGAAAATTATCCTCGTTCGCATATCAAGGACACTGGATGAAGCCCAACCCCAAAAACAAGCTGGATTTCGCAAAGGATTCAGCTGCATGGACCACATCCAGACCGTTTCGAGGGTCATAGAAGTCTGCCGGGAGTACCGACTGCCTCTCGTCCTAACCTTTGTCGACTACGAGAAAGCTTTTGACAGCGTCGAAACCAACGCCATCCTGTCTGGCTAGTCGATCAAGGGGTGGACCCAGCTTACGTGAGGACGTTAGCCGACTGCTACAAGGACTGTACAACGACGATGCAGCTATTCCATCGCCCCCTGACCATACCAATCGGGAAGGGGGTGCGACAAGGCGACACAATCTCGCCGAAGCTGTTCACCGCGGCCTTGCAGTGGGTGATGAAGTCACTGGACTGGGACGAGAGAGGCATACGAGTTGATGGGAGATTCTTGTCCAACCTTCGTTTTGCGGACGACATCGTTCTCTTCTCGAGCAGTATCACCGAAGCAGAGACGATGCTGAAGGAACTAAACGAAGCAGGGAAGAAGATCGGACTGCGAATAAATCGGAAGAAGACTCAATTCATGAAGAACGCCCTTTGCGAAGATGCAGAAATGGAACTGGAAGGCACCCCGATTATGGAGACGTCTTCCTGTATCTCAGACGTTCGATGAACATGGAGAACGACTTGAGGGAAAAACTTAACAGGAGAAGAAGAGCAGCCTGGACCGCCTTCGGGCCTCTGAAGGAAGCCACCGACCAACTGACGGACCCGGAGCTTCGTGCCCACCTGTTCGACTCAACCGTTCTCCCGGCGCTCTGTTACGCAGCTGAGACTTGGGCCGACACTGTAGCCACGTCGAAAGCTTTACGGACCACCCACAGAGCGCTCAAGCGCAGTCTTCTGAAGATGACCCGACGCAAGCAACATCTAGTCGGACTTCGCAGCACGGATATGAGAAGAATGTCCCGTCTTCGTGACCCAGCGGAATACGTCGCGAAAGCCAAACACCGATGGGCCGGTCACATAATGAGAAGAACAGACGACAGATGGACACTAAGAACATCTGAGTGGATTCCTCGCGAAGCCAAACGTCCTCGAGGAAGACCACCGACGAGATGGGCAGACGTGTTCGTGGAACGGATGGACCAGCTGAGAAATCAGCTGGATAACTTTCGCCCCTGGAACTCGGGGACGCAGCCACCGACGACGGCCAAGAAGATCGTGGATGTCTGAAGCGAGGGACAGGGAAAAATGGCGACTTCTGTACTGGGGCCCTCACGTCACGTGAGGACAGGCCATCTAAGTATCAAGTAAGTATCATTTTGATAATGAAATGAGCTGAATGGATGATAGTGACCAACTTCCAACACAATGATCCCACGTAAATTTGAGCTACTATTTCATCTGATGACGATGCAGAGCTCTGAGATCTCTTCTTGAAAATGATATATGAGGTACAGCAGTTCAAAATTACCGAACCAAAAGTGGACAAGAAGATGCGGAGAAAACGATTTGCCAAGCAACTGATGAAGCCTATGTAGATTGCGGGAGAATTATATCCACGTTCAGACAAGTAGCCCTTCACAAATCCGGGTTCTGACTTTTCTAGTATTTTCTTGCACACCCGGGTATGGGCCTGTAGACATACCACCATCAAGGAAGAATCACTCTCCCATCCTCTAAAGTTAGCATGGAAGAGTAATTCGGTATTCGATGTCAACGTAAAGTTCAGCGCAATATTGCATTCATGCAATTTATCAGCCAGTGTTTTTTCCAAGCTCGTTGATCGGGGAGTGGGCGGGGTGAGCCAGAAGGACGGAGGGATCCAAAAGGCATGTTTTGCCTTTGGATACTTCAAACCCGGCTGTGTGACAGTTCTACCTTTGTGCAAAGATCTCAGACCTCCAACCCCGCGTAGTCTTCGGCTTCTTTTGCAACATTTTCTTGAAACTTGACATTACTAGACTACCAAAGTAATGATTTTCGCCTCAGAACCTGCGTCTCAACAGTACTGATGGTTGTGCATCGTGTTAGGACGAGTAGTCCGCGGGAGCAGTGCATTTAAGGTGTTCGTTCCTCCACTGATGTATATCAGAACTTCTTTCCAGTTCATAGTCGTTCACAAATCTTGAGCTCTTCTTTGGTGCATTCATTCGTTTATATGTGCTCTTACACGTTTCACTAAGGAAAAAGAAAAGGAAATGCTCGCACCTCTCTCTGTGACTGATCCATTCTCGTAGCTAAAAACGTCATAGTACTAGTTCCAGCCCAAAACGTTGGAATACCATATATCAGAACAGCCAGACCATGAATTGAATACCTACATAGGAAAATCTAGGAGTTTTTCCATAAATAGAAAATCACCACTTACCAAGGCATTGCACCCCAAATTAACAATGTCAAATTCGTCATCAGATATGTGACAGCTACCATAGTCACGATCACGCAGACGTAGTTCGTGACAGCTGTTCTGTAGACTTCCGCTGTAAGAAATTACAACAAAATTAGGAAAAATACTGCTCAAAATGGATCCCTTACAGTTTTTTCTCATGTGATTAGCAGCAGAAATGAGGACTGCTATGATCAGAATGGCATTTATAGCGTTGGAGATATCTTCTGAGTAGACTACCACAAATAAGCCTAGAAAAAAGGCAAAATCATGATTTTTTCAGGAAAAATTATCAGATGCAAACCTAGAAAATCGAAGAACACATTTTTCTGATCTCCAAATTCAGATGGTTTCTCCAAATATGGTGAGTTTAGCAGGTGAAGCAATGTAGCATAGACATTTTCTCCTAAAATGTATATTATTTAATAGCTATGCTCGACTAAAAAAACAAAAAAAAACTGTGCAAAAGTTTCCAAACAGCATGAAGAATTTTAGGTTAAAAATAACAATATTTTTATTATGGATTATGGGTCGTTCTAGCCCTTCCTAAAGAGGATCAATGATCGAATTTGTGGTTTTTTTTTGTTGAGAGAATCGAGAAAAAGAATCCCAGGTTTTCAGGAATACTAATATTGAATAGCAAAAACGCTTTATCGAGAGAATGACTTTCTAACAAAAAAATCCAACATACCAGCTCTCTGAAGTGACCCGGGAGTAATTCTACGAGCTTCATCAAACTCTGTATGCCACCAATAGCCGTTTTGCACAAATGCCAGGTCCAGTCCTAAAACGAAACTAGATTGAACTTTTGGAAGTCAATACCAGGCCTGCCTAACTTACCGGGAACTCTACCATGATCTCGAAAGACGCGAAAATCTGTGTCACCGGGGAATCGACCACTTTGGAAAATTTCTTGGCCTATGATTGAGCAATGTGGATGTACAGCTGCAGCTAAGTATGAGTTCAGCAACCATTGATTTGCAGGACCTAGAGTTAGTTTTTTTCTTTGGTATAAAAAAAGAAAGGCGGTAGAGTTTACCAGCTTGGAAGAGTAACTCCCTTCCACCACTTCCACTAGCTTCCAAATTGATAAAAGCGCGAACTACATGTCGCCACTGATGCTGTGTAATAAATCCATGTGCTCCCTAAATAAACAAGGTCTTTTGGCATTAAAAATAATTCTGTACAGAATGTGAAGATGGTTTTACCTGCAGACTTGACTCTTCAGCCCCATTGAACAAAAATATAACATCGTATCTAAGGCTCTCCGGCTGATGAGCAAGAAGGCGGATGATTTCCATCATCAGCGCGCAAGATATTAGATCATCCGAGCCGCCTGAAATCAGGATTTGTGAAAAAGAAAAAGAAAAAGAAAAAAAGTGAAGTAAAAGCATACCGCTACTCGTAGGCCAACTATCATAGTGACAATTCAGCAAAATTGCCGGTTTATTGGGTTTTGTGTCCTTCGACAGACGTGCTGCCACGTTTGAAACCTTAAAAGGGATGGTTTA
The DNA here is from genome assembly GCA_958299035.1 of Cylicocyclus nassatus. Classification (NCBI taxonomy): domain Eukaryota; kingdom Metazoa; phylum Nematoda; class Chromadorea; order Rhabditida; family Strongylidae; genus Cylicocyclus; species Cylicocyclus nassatus. The sequence continues at coordinate 81,621,941 of CATQJL010000316.1, read as the reverse complement.
TATGTGAAGTATGTTTCGCCTGCTCAGAGTATGTATTTTTGCGTCCATGAAAACAAAGAAATCTGCGGGCATCGCGGCTCACGCTATACAGAGTCGCTCGTGCCAGCGTCGTGGTGCCGAGTCTGCGCCGTCAATCGATCAATACGGAACATGCCCAGGTAGGCGCCGGCACGGCATTGGCACGACGATGGCACAGGCGACTCTAGACGCAGACTCAGCTCTACGGGTTTTAAGAATTTTCAGAATAAGTGCATAAACTTACATTTTTGTAACAGATAGTAAATCCATCGGTATCGAATCGCGGAATATCGAAGCAGCCAGTGGCATATTGCTCAGAAATCTCAAAACTTGCAGATGCCGCTGCTTTGATCATTCTATAACTTCTTCCAACTGCTGGATATCTTTTCACATCAAAAACTGACCTCAGCTCCTCCAGAATATGATTTCTCGTGAACTTTTCACAAGCTTGTGAACCAGCCGGCTTAGGTCCGAAATTGGAAAGTTGGAAGAGAAATCTGCGAGCGCGAAGTTCCGAAAAATTGTTGGAATCTAAAAAACGAAAAGAAAATAGATATAAAAAAACTATCAAAACTTACCCTTTTCGGCTGGCAAGGCATCTGGTAAAGCTTTGTGTAAATAAACTGAAGCTCCAATCAATCCGATTAGATACAAAATGATGACGATCCAGTGCCGGGCGCCAAATTCTTTACTGAGATCGCTGTCAGAATTCGAATATTCCACCGGCATTAGTGGAGCATCAGCATCGTCTTTTGCTTTGAAGAACCGCATAGCTGGAAGCGAGACGATAATGGTGTCATTTTGCCGCAGCGCGTTCGCTGCGCGACCGCGCACGCAGTCTCGTGCGTCGAGGGATGCATAGCATAGTTAGGAAAGCATAGTCCGTGGATAATGACTTTCCTGTCTAGCCCAGCGTGAGATAGCCCTCTTCCGTGCCACGAGTGCAACGAGTCTTCTTGGGGTCAAAATAGTTTGGAATCAATCAAGAAGTAATGAACAACGTGCCTTCGAAGGAGATGAAGCTTGAAGGCGTCGCAAGTGTGATAAACGCAAGAGCCTTCGGGCTAATCGATGAATAAAATGAACCTTCTCGCTCAGACGAGTCACGATGGCATTATTCCTCGATAATCCTAAATAATGATCATTTTCATTTCATCGCAAGTGTACGGGTGTGTCAAGAAAGTGAAAGGTATTTGAGAAGGGTTAAAATGGCAAAGGCGGTAACAACAATTAGCCGCAGACTCTTCGGTCAGGAAAAATACAATTCAATTGACGATTGTGTATATAAATAATGTTGAGCGAAGCGACTTTTTCATGAAATGAGAGGTGGCCCGAAATTGTAACTAACATCTTTCTTCTTCACTTTTTCTAATTCTTCGTTTTCTTCTCTCTCTGCCACTTGAACAGGAACAGTTGTATGCTTATCTCAGAGGCAGTGTCTTGGCAATTATTCGACTTGTCTTTTTTTTTACTTATCCAGACCTTTACATGGCGCTGTTCTGAATGCCATCAAAAACGTAAATCTTCAAAAATTTCTTTTTTTGGCATTTTGTGAGACCATGGACAAGTGTTATCGCCGTTATCTTTGTGAAAGCATGCCTTAACAGGTAAACAGTATATTTTCAACGTGTTTGCCATGGAAAAACGAGATTTCGTTTGAGGGGGTTAGCCGACCAGATGTGGGCGAGATTTGAACGATTCTGGTGATTTTCATGCCTATTTTCTTCTTTTAGGGGCAGTGTTTGGAAACAAGTTTGCGCAGTAGTTCCAATCGAGGCTCTGACACATATTCGACTATGATAGTGACCACGAAAGCTAAATCAGCCCGGGCGCTGTCCTCAAGGGAGGGGGAGGGGAGGGGGGAGAGCTACCCGACGCGCAAGAAGAGGTGAAAGGGTAAAGGGAGGGACGGGGGGGGGGAGTGCAGTGAACGGGTAAAACTCATATTCAAATGCAAAATAGTTTGCCTCATCCACCGGCAAATAATGGCGCGGCAGTACCGGGATGTCAGCTAGTCTTACAGTCTCTTCTAATTACAGTCTCCTCTAGTCTATGCATAGAACCCTTTAAAAAATTTTGGATTTCAGACATTCCTGAGTTCGTGTCTATCGACCACGAAAAGATTCGGCTCTTCTCCCATTTTTGTAAACATTTATTTCCAAAAACACTCTTTATACATGTACTATTTCACTCAGTTGTAACGAACAAAATTTTTATCGCATGAACGAGAGAGTAACTGATCTTTGAAAATTTTTCGAAAGATGAATGTCGAATAATTGAAATTAGGTAAATTTTTGAAGGGGAATATTATTCGATTTCTGTTTTTATATAATTCGAATTCCGATATTCGAATATGGGTACATTCCAAATTCGAACTTTCAAATACTCGAACAACTGTTTTCCGAAACATCCGGAATATTTGAATATTCAAATAACTGTCTTTTAACCTCGCACATTCGAATATTCGAATCATTCCCGAGTCGTCGAATGAACGAATTATCTTTTTCATTTATTCGATTAATCGAATAATCGAAGAACTAGACTTTCTCGAATATTCGACTACTCGAGTATTCGAAAGTTTTTCATACATGAGCGTTATGGAAGATTAAATGTTCAATATTTTCTGGACACTCTGCATGAAGGTCTTCCGCTTCAGTGAGACCACGCATTGACCTTCAAAGTATGGCAGCATGACAAGAGTATGGTGTAAAAGCAAAAGCTATTATATTAGGTGGGTCCGAAAGTTCTGTCGTTTCATTTTCAAAAATTTGTAAGTTCGCGAAATTTAAGCGGATTTGTTTGCTTTTATTTGTTAGAAAGAAAAAGTCTTTCGCTTTCGAACGCTGTTTTGAAGAGCCTTGGTTTCACAGTGAATGCAGAGATAAAAATGGAAAAGTAAGACCATATAATCTTTGACCATTTTAAGTTAGGTCACCAAAAATCTGGAACGCTGCAAAAAAATCTGAAATCGTTAGTACATATGTTTTTTGGCCTACCCTTCGCAATTGTGAAGAGTTTGTACCGCATGGACGTTTCTGTGAGAAGTTATGATTTTCGCGAAAATTGACAAATTAATTAATTTTGGTGTTTTCCATAGTAAACTCGATATTCATAACTTTTCAGAGACTTCCAAACAGCACAAACTCTTCACAGATGCAAAGGGTAGGCCAAATAACATATGTACTGACGATTTCAGATTTTTCTGCAGCATTCCAGATTTTTGGTGATCTAACTTAAAATGGTCAAAGCTTATATGGTCTTAGTTTTCCATTTTTATCTCCGCACCCAGTATGAAACAGAAGCTCCGCAAAATAGCATTTAAAAGCGAAAGACTTATTCTTTCTAACAAAATTAAAAGCAAGCAAGTCCGTTCAAATTTTGCGAAGATACAATTTTTTGAAAATAAAACGACAGAATTTTGGGACCCACCTAATACATAAGTAACAAGGGTAAAAACATGCACGTGTGTTTTTCCAGCTTAAGTTACACAATGTACATTCTACATACTTGGTTGTCCCGAAAGTTTTGCCGGTTTTTTCCATCGGTCGCTAAAACTTACAGAACAGCGATCGGTGGACGAATTAAGTTCCGTTCAATTCAGGTTTTATCCTCTTTTTGGCTATTCCTCTCTGACCTACGCGATATCGCTATGGCTCTTCAAGCAGCTCTCTGCTCATCGGTGACGCCAAACCTTCCCAGAATTTCAAAGGAATCTTACCCTAATATTTTCTAAGGCCGCTAGTAACTGTTACGTAGAGTAAACCTTTGGCTACATTACGCTCATTTCAGATCACACACGTTTATCAAGTCTGTATCAATTTTTTTGGGGAAGATCTCAGCTTTTTGATCACGTTTAGCGCATAGGAGTATCGGAAATTTCTAAAAATCTGATTTTTCAAAGCGAGTCAATCTTGAATATGTTCCGTAAATATCGCGGCTCGCGATGCGAGCGCTCCTAGAAGTAGGAAGCCGGGAGCACTGGTTGCTGCAGCGCTATCCGGCGACGACTAGGGTACTTTCTCACGCTTACCGCAATCGCCTCTGGACCTCTCCTTGCCTTGGCGCGTTGCCAGTCAAAAGGCTATGTATATAGCGGCGGCGCCTCATTGCAGCTTCTGTTCGCTTTCTTTTCAATCAATAATCTTTTCTTGTGTTTTATATCGTGCCCGTGCCTGGCACGAGCACAGTATAAAACACAAGATTAACTCCCGCCTTTGATATCTCTTTTGCGTTAGCGGTAGAGCGGATCGAAAGTTATAGGGGATTCAAGTCGGATTTGGGATTCCTTTGGACGAGCCACTTTTGGAACTACTGAAATTTAGGATATTAAAGTTTTATGAACTTTGGAGCGGAGAGATGTCGCGCTTGTTATCCGGCGACGCGTGGTCCGAAATTCACTCTATTTTTATCTTGCTTAAATGATTTTCAAAACTTTGAAATACAAATTTTGAAAACTAGCCAAACTTTCGGCAGATAGAAATGACGGAAGAATTTTCCCCATTATCAAAAAAGATGGATGAAAGATAATGGAAAAAAACGGGTTTTTTAAAAGCGGTCACACTTACGAACTTATGCAAAAGTGTTTTATTTAACGATGAAATATTTTGCAGAAATTCAGTTCGAGTTAGCTTTGAATTATTGGATTCTGGTTCGAAAATGAATCCATAAAAAAGAGAAGGAAAAGCTGCGTCGAATGTATGTTGAAGCTCATTCAAATCTCTATTGTGCGTGGTTTTGTAGTTGTTTGAAAAAAACCGACAAAACTTTCATGATAACCTAATAATAAGTTTTGGATTTCTATGAGTGTCTCCAGTATAATCAACAACGAAATAAAAACTAAAAAGTTTCTCTTGATGTCGCTCTGGATGTGAAAGGGTTTTTCATGCTATACCGCACAAAGCAAACCGACCGCAGAACGCACAAAAATCATTTGTGAAAGAAAAACAATAGAGCAAAGGAGAGAGAAACCCAGAGCACTTTGAAGACGAATCAACTCATTGAAAGATATTTTTACCATGAGGTATCAATAATGTCAAAATCTTATGCGAATCGTACGTCTTGATAGAAGGAATGAATCAATACCTTTACGATGCAAAAAGATCACATGCCAGCGGTGCGAGTACAAAATTGAAATGCATGTCATTAGCAAACCAAGTTTGATAAAGAAGGAGTTCAAGACAGAAATATAGATATTTGAAAGGTTTTAGCTCAAGAAATTCAGATGCTCGGGATGGCAAGTTGAGCACACAATGTTATCAGCAATCCAGAACAGGTCAGCGACCAGCAGCGGTCGACGCCCGGCTCTGCAGAGACGCAGCGCTGTGAAGGTCGTCGGCCCGCGGTGACACCCGTAGTTATTGCAAATCCCTGCGAACTCCAAAAGTTCAGAAAAAGTAGTTTCACCTAGCTAGCAGAAGATAGAGAAAGAAACTGCTCCAAGTATGTTACTAGAAATGCTTTGAGCATGTGTAAAAAATGAATAAAACTCACCTAGCTAACTGGATGGTCTGTCTTCACATGGCGTGCGCGCCCCAACAACCTACTTCAGACATCCACAATCTTCTTGGTAGGCGCTGGTCCACGATTTCTAAGTGCGAGTCGTATCTAGCTGATTTCTCAGTTGGACCATCCGTTCCACACATATGGCCCTCTTGTTGGTGTCTTCCTCGAGGTTGTCGTGCTTTGCAAAGAATTCACCCTGATGTTCCCAGTGTTCATCTGACGTCTGTTTTTCTCATGATGTGACCGGCCCATCGAAGCTTAGGCTGCGTTCATACTGACTCCAATGTTCTGGAACTTTCCCGCACAGTTCCAGCACAGTGCGAGAACTGTGCGGGAACAGTTCCAGAACGTGGGAATCAGTATGAACGCAGCCTTAGCTTTCTGTATTGCGAAGTCCGGAAGGATGTTGCCTGCGTCGGGTCGGGTCATCTTCAAGCTATGAGTGCTCTGTGAGTAAATCGTAGAGACGACGTGCCCGCTGTGTCGGTCCCAAGTCCCAGCTTACCTAACAGAGCACAGGAAGGATAGAGTCGAACAGATGGGCTCGAAGCTGTGGGTCCGTCACTTGCTTGCTGGCTTCCTCTAGAGGACCCAAGGCGGTCCACCAATTTCTTTCTCTTGTTAGGTTCTTCTATCAAATCTTCTCCATGTTCATCGAACGTCTAGGATACATGTAAGGAGAATTTTCCATGATAGAGATGCCTTCCAATCCATTACCATACCTTCACAAAAGCCATTCTTCACAAATCAAGTCTTTTTTCGATTTATTCGCAATACAATCACTTTCACTACTTTGTTTGTTTCTCTAATCGTCGTCTCTGCTTCAGTGATACTGCCTGAAAATGGAACGATGTCGTTCGCAAGACGAAAGTTCCAAAATCTCCCATCAACTCGTAGCCTCTCTCGCCCAGTCTAATGACTTCTTCCCGCATTGCAAGACCGTGGTAGACAACTTCGGCGGAATAGTATCACCCTGTCGGATCTCTTGCCAATTAGGATGGTCAGGAGGCAAAGGAATAGCTGCTTCGTTGTTTTACAATCCTTGTAGCAGTCGTCACTTGTAATAGTCTTGTAGCATTACCTTTACGTAGGCTAAGTCCACCTTGTTCAACTAGATCGACTCCCGGCAGACTTCAATCATATCCGAAGCCTTCTGATGCGTTCCATGCAGCTGACTTTGCAAAATCAGCTCCATGAATCTGAGCTTCATCTAGTATCATAGACATGCAAGAGGTTGATCTTCATGAAAAGCTTGTACAGCACACCCAGCAGGCTTATTAGACAATAGTTGAGGAAATCCTCCCGTTCGCTTTTTTCAAAGAGAACGACGGTCTTCGAATCCAGATGGACGAGAATCCTTTCCTCCTGAAGGTGAGTGCTAAGCGCGACGGGAGAATCCAGCATGGATGTGGCCCTCGTGCTAGCAAAATTTGACGAGAAGATAAACTGGTCCTAAAGCCGTGGACGTCTTCATGGTCAATTGCGGTAAGCACTTCAGCAGGTAGAATCCGTAGTGGTACAGTGGGAACAACGGTACTCGGCACGGGTGTTAATGTGTCGAAGAGCTTGGCGTAGAAGATTTCACATAGATCATGCTATGTCGAAAAAATCAGGCCCCGTCTTTGTTTAATAGTACTGTCAATAATTTACACGATAATTTACGTGATTTCGCAGAGGATTCTTCAACACCTCTTAGAACTTCGTCTTCCCTCGGCTGCTTGTAGCACCTTAGCTTGCTTGTACTTCCAAACATCCTCCTGTAAAGCTTTTTCATTGGTCGCTATCGGTCGCTTAACATGGATTGCAATGGGATCCGTTTCAAAGCTCTTCTTCATTTGAGCATTGGGGTCCTATGAGAAGTTATCACAAGTTCATTCCCGAAGTCACTAAGGCGCACTATCCGCAGGCTCGCAATCCCTAAGAAATCGGTAGCAGTCGTACGGCAGGTCTTCCTTGATGGGCCAGTCACAGCTTGCTATGAGCTCTTCCAGCCCTGTTACCGTAATAAACGACTTCCTTTCTTCTCGTGGCAAATCTACTTTTTCAACTTTTGACTGAGTCGTATGTACCTCCGCAGGAGGAGGCGGTGAGTGGAGCCAATGCAGTATGGAACTACTGAAACGTCCAAGCTCCTTTAGTTGGTGAGAATGTCCGAACGATTTCGATGTCCGCCTGCGATGTTCTTTTTTTTTAAATGAAAATGGAGCTTGTACCTTCATGAAAAAAGAACAGTCATGTGACGGAGAGAAGCCCAACAGCCCAAAATGGCAACACCGTTGCCATTTTCGTTCCGGAGCCCATATCCAAACTTCCCAAATGTATACTCTTTTTCTAGTGGCATCCTTATTTTCGCGTTGAAGTCGCCCTCGACAAACTTGTAGAACTCCTCGTTGAGGAAGATCTCCCCCAAGTCTTCGTAGAAAGCATCCAGTTCTGATTCAGTTACTGAAGATGTTGGGGAGTAACAGCTGTGAATCTGACGGACTTCTGAAGCTGGCGGCGTAGACGTAGGACAGCCAGTCAAATGTAGGGTCTCATACGAATCGACAAGATGGACTATAGATAGGTGGACGACAAAGCCAACACCTCCAATGTACCGTGATTTAACATTCTCACCATGATAAGGATTCCATCAACTTTTCACGTTCTTTCTTGGTCTTCGTTCCAATTCCGTAGCATCGACACAAATTCCATCTTTCTAGGTGAGATAAGCTGATTTCGAGAGAGAAAAAACGTTATAAGCGGCAACAAATATTATTCACATAGAAAATTGAATCTTATGTAAAATTTTTGATTATCTCCTGCGGAAAAAAGAATATCAATAAAGCAGGTTCGCTTCACTGCGATAAACATAAAAAAATTGTTCAAATATGCCAGAAGAATACACACAAGATGTTGCGAAGTTGCAGGTTTCTAACATTTTTTGCATGCTATCTTCTGCTTTTTCTTTCTGTGAGGCAAGCGAACAATGGCAAGATACATTAGCGCCAAAATGCGCGCAGTCTTCCTTTGCAAAGGCCAGAAATCCAAGGCAACTCCACTCCACCAATTATATGTCACTTTTCCTACTTCTTTTTCTTATTATCTGAAAGTATACTCTTAATTTCATCCATAAATGGCTCAGGGCTCGGCACAGGTGGCTTACAAGCAAGTTGGATATCGTTTCTAGGACAAAAAGCAAAGGGAGTTTCGTTTTTGTGGCCGAAAAGACATGAAATTTGCGACTTTTTTCAAGTCGACGTTTCGTTTTTTTTTTTGAAGATTTTTAGGGATTGTGGTCTAGTGCCAAAGAAACTTTGTAAAATTTCGCTAAAGTCAAGGGGGACTTCGTTTTTTGCATTTTCAACTAGCCACCTCGTGCCGAGCCCTGAATGGGCTGCTAATGCATCCAATACCAGAACAAAAACAAGTTTTTCTCAATATCGAAAAACCGGAGACACTAAATCAGTCAATAACGGACTTAGAACTGCAAGATATGTACTAGATATATTCGTGACTTAAGGCACCGTTTCTTTGTTGCTATTCTTCCTTTTTTGAAATACCCTTCTAAAGCTTCTTAAGTTTGCGAAATAGATTTCATTGCGCAAAAACCTACACGAGCCTATTGTGAATTAAAAAATAATTCTAGGACTTTCTTGGTTTCGAAGAAAGAAATCAATTCTGACACAAACCACATATTGCTGCACCGTCCAGATCTTACTATGAATGAAAAAAAAAACAAGAAATTTGGATTTACATGATCTATGCATGTACGAAAAAATAACGATTTTGCATGTTTCTATTTTGCGAAATAATCATGAGAACTTTTCGCATGGCCATTCGTGCACTAGTGGCTTCTGCAAGATATTATAGTTTGTGTACATTTTCTTCCTCTGCGCATCCTTTTCTCTCCCACTCTTCTTCTCCTTAGTTTTTTTTGTCGTGTTCGGGATCATCGGTCATGCGAATGACCCCTTTAGTTCTTTTAACTCTAGTGGTCGCAACGACCGAACCCGCGACACTTCACGCATTTCTATATGTCGGTAAATAATGCTCCAATAAGCGCATTTTCTTTGATGCGAGCAGGTTTTTAGCCACAGGTTTTCTTGGCACCCCTTCAATAATTACTACTTTATTACTACTTTATTCACCGTGCAGGCAGTATGCGTTGGATTTGCTCATCTCAAAAGAGGGAGTGTGAAATAGCGGGTCTTACCTCTTTCACTCTTCTCTTCATCCGTTGATTATTTTCCACTCTTCCTTCTTTCCTTATACGAAAATGGCAAAAAAAGGACTGAAATTCTGTTTTTGAGCAACATTTCTACGATGGGTACCGTTGATTATTTTCCACTCTTCCTTCTTTCCTTATACGAAAATGGCAAAGAAAAAATGGACTGAAATTCTGTTTTTGAGCAACATTTCTACGATGGGTAAGTCGTGTACTATCTCGAAAGTCTTGCAAAAGCTTTATTTATTACTGAAAGAATTTTCTTGAAGATTTTAGCCGATGGATGGAGGTGAAATCATTTGTCTATAAACATACAAATACCGGAAAAAAATTTGGTTGCGCATTGATACTTCTACATCATCAAAGACTGCTACCCACTTGATTACACAGATGGAGCGTGCATATACAAATAATCGAAAAATATCATAATCTACATGAAAAATATAGAACCTGTTTTCTCAATAAAAACTAATTTTTTTTGCAAAAATAAACCTATACTGGAGCTTTCAAATAAAGATTCAAAGACTGATCATGCTCTGTCATATGACAACTTGAAAGAAAACAGGCTAATCTCCTACTGAGCCAACTCTCACACACTTCACTTTTCACCCGTACACGACCGGTCTTGAATGTTATATGTCTTCACTATTTTCCGAAGCAACAAAGTGAAGATGTTTTTGCTAAACTTCTACTGTTGTGCGTTTGAAGTGGACTTGACAAAAGTTGTACATATATGACAGTTACAAGTGTTGAGCATGCAATGTTCTTCTTATAGCACCTAGAATGTTCTGAACCACTCTGCTAAGAAATTTTCTTTGAGCTCTTGCATTTTCGACGTAAATTTTGGCCGCGTGCGTGATGTATTTTGGACTTCTGACTGTCAAAAATTCAGCTGTCTGTCAAGAATAGCCGAAAGACATTTGAAGTGAACAGCCTTGTCTTGGTATACATTTCATTCAATCTGCACGCTTGTAATTGGTGAAAGATTACGGTAGCTGATGAATCACGTGATATCCAACTCAAAAAAATAGAGCGATCAATTATTCAAAAGTGCTCTCTTTCTTTTCTCATAACTTTCCTCGCGCTCCGTCTCCTTCTTTCCACCACTCCTCCTTCCCTCCCCCCCCCCCCCCCCCCCCCGCCTGTCAACTCCTTCTCTCTATTATAAACATCCTCCAAATTGTATCGTGTCTGCATTGGTTAAAAATGTGATACTATGATGATAGTTTTTTTAATTTTTTTTGCCTTGGATGAATGTCTTGTCTTTATGAGTAATGCTAATTTTTTACAAGATTTGCATACTTTACAAAAGGATGCATTTCTCAAGTTTTTTTTTTTTGCAACTTGATGAGTTTTCTTTCTTTTTTAGCTATGCTGCTTCTTCACCAGATTCACGTACAAAAGCACCGTCTGAGATTTTATAGGTTGAACCCTACGATTGTTGATATACGTTAAACCTATATTTACCGATCGCGTTTTTACTCGTGAATTTATGGCTTCTATTATTCGCCTAAATATTCGTTTGACCCAAATAGCGCATCATAGCCAGTGAAGATTATAGGATACGGGATACTTAGGGCTTGAGCAGTTAAAAAAATCTTGATGCCACAGCCTCTTATTTTTCAAAATTGTTATCCATTTTGTGTTTATATGAATTAGAGCTTAGCTTAGAGCTTAGTATCACATTTTGGATAAGTAATTGAGCCATATCTTAGGAAAACTGCGTGACCGTCACAGTGACTTACAGATCGCTGCAGTAATTATGTAGCTTTTTTCTGACGTGAAGCAGCTAAGGGCTTCGTTTTGTTCTAAAAATGGGCGCACAGATATTGATTCAATTCTCAAAAACTGGGTGACGTCAAGTTAAAAAAATACCTTTGACAAAACCCCGAGTTTTCTCTGTTCTGTGTACTTCAAAAAAATTTTTTGTTTTAATAATCTATTGAACCTTTTGAAGAAAACTTTTGAAAAGGTTTTCTCAAACAGAACAGTTAATTTTATTTGCTTTGTCTACGTTCATTTTCTCCTTTGTCTCCCAAACCCTGCCGATGTTCCTCAAAAAACCCCGATCTTTGGACCTCACAGATTCCTTCACGGCCGCTCACCTCTGATTAGCCCCATTCCTCCGAGATCTCCTCCCAGCTCCGGTCACTGTTCTACAAGACCAAAATCCTTTTCTTGGTTCGAGATAGATTATTCTGACATTTTGTATTCCTATGTGGGGAGGGCATGACCCACATGTTCCAAAAAACATGGGATAAATCGCAAATAATCCGCTTCGTCAATCTCATTCAAAACAACATCGCTTTGCTGCTATGGTTAGCCTTCAGCTATTGTAATTTTCAGAAACTCCATCAAATTTCTCTCCATTTATTCCACGAAAAGTTCATCATTGATTTTTACTGCCAAAATGACTCTTTCTTAGACTCTCAACAGTCTTCCCTCTTGACCTTCATCAATTTGACTCTCATAATAAATTGACCTTTCACCTCAGTCATAAAAGAAAAAAACAGGTCCAGCTCTTCGCCAGCTACCTACCCTTACCAACCTTGTGGTAAAACTCAACAATTACTACACAAAAGAATGCCTACTTCTTAATAAGAAATTGACTGACTGCGTAAATCTACTGTAACTGTGTTCATTGGTTTTTCGTCCTATTCGTCCCATGTCAATGATTTTTTGCTGTATTCTAGATGATCTACCTCCTCATACTGTTAATGTTCGTTGCGGTAGTAGTTGCTCAGTCAGAAAGCCCTCTCACATCGGCAAAAATGGACGAGCTGATCAGCTCTGCGGACGATCTTGTTCGCGACTATGGAGACGTGCATAGCCGACTGACCACAAAGGTTAATGTTACTAACGTTAATAGTTGATAAGTGATGTCTATTATTGATCATAGAAATGTTAATATACGACTTTTTATTTAATATTAGATTGGCACGAAAGTTCTTGCGTAATTCAAACAAAATTCAATAACTTTTCAAAGACTAAACCTAAATTCACAATCTTGTATGCTAAAAATATTAGAAGTCTTACGCTTCATGATGGATGTTCAAGCGTAAGATTCCGTGAGCTGGACATCAAGAACGAAGCTCTCGAATATGGCGCTTCAAATTTTGAGATTTTGAATTTGGTGCCAGAAAACCGCAGAGTGCCGCTAGCTAGCCGAAAAAAAATCTGTAGAATTTACTTGCACAACAAAAGTCCATATGTTACTTTGGAAGGCTTTGATCTTGCACGGTGAAGCAAAAACAAAAAATTCGTGAAATAAGTCCTTTTGCGGAAAAAAATCCCATCATGCCCGCAGTTTTCCGGCGAAAACACTTTTTTACAATCGAGAAAACGTCGCAAAGCTCTAAATAGGCACTATATCTAATTTCTGGTTGCAAACTGTGTTTCTGTGGAAAAGTTAGAGCGATAAGGGGATTTGCCCTGTGAAATGAGAATTTTCACAAATTTTTTATTTTCGCGTTTCCATGCGAGATCAAAGCCTGCTAAAACAACGTATGGTTAGCTGTGTAAGTAAATTCTACAGATTTCTTTCGGCTAGCTAGCGGCACTCTGCGATTTTCTGGCACCAAATTCAAAATCGCAAAATTTGAAGCGCCATATTCGAGAGCTTCGTTCTTGATGTCCAGCTCACGGAATCTTACGCTTGAACATCCATCATGAAGCGTAAGACTTCTAAAATTTTTAGCATACAAGATTGTGAATTTAGGTTTAGTCTTTGAAAAGTCATTGAATTTTGTTTGAATTACGCAAGAACTTTCGTGCCAACCTAATAGGTGTCCATTAACTGTTGAACTAATGAGATAACATCCGGACTCCGTTTTCTTTCCCTTCGACGGAGTATAGGATCTCCAGGCTCTCGCCCGCAACTCTTCAGTAAGGAAGGAGAGCCTGCGATATCCTCCAATATTTCTCGAAAGTCTTTGAATAATTCCATGAAACCGTGAATAGATGTCAAGACGGCATGTCGGCTCAAAAGTTCTGGGACATTTTCAGTTGAGGTCTGCTATTTCTCGAAGCTTGATGCATGTACATCCGACGGTGGTACCATTCGATAGAGCAAAGCAAGCTCTACAAGATGGTATGCAAAAGTTCGCATCATCTTCAACCAGGGCTCGGCACATCTGGCACCGGGTCAAGCTGATATCGTTTTTTGGGGAAAGCAAAGGGGATATCGTTTTTTCGGGGTCCGGGGTTGTTTTCAGCCAAAACGCAATTATGACACCAAACTCGGTGTGTACATGCGCGTTGGGGGATCCGGACTATGGCCCAAAAATTTGTGAAAGCTTACGTGAATGAAAGTCGGGCTGAACTTTTTGCTGAATTAGCTGGCACCGTGCCAGCTGGGTGCCAGCTGAGCTGGCATCGACACTTTGCTCACATAGGTTTCCATACTTTTTTACATAAAATGTATCTACACTGTAAAAGTTTACATACAAAGAGGAAATAATTTCATAATGTTTCCTTTTCAGCGTTTTATAGCCACCTGAAAATCACTCGGTCTGCTCCACAGTCAAAAAGTCGGCTTTTTCTGCTTCCCAAAATGTGATTCAACCACTTAAAAAGCTCAGAAAGCTGTGAAAAGTTATTTAAAATTAGCGTGCATGAAAACCCTACTACATACTTTTACATAATCTAAAAATAATGACGGGTCTTCAGAACAGGTCAAAGGGGGCTTCTACGAAATTTTCGAGATCAAACGGACTTCGTTTTGAAATTTCCTTAGTGCCAGCCCGTGCCGAGCCCTGTCTTCGACCCATCGTAAGTGCATTCAGAATCTGGTCCCAATGAAGATTCGAAAAATTGGGAAAAATCCATTTCTATGTTCAAAATCTTACGGACCTCCAAGTTGCTCAAGCGAATTGCACACCACATCAGAATTCATATGTACCGCTCCTGTATTTATTTCTTCACCTGGAAATCGAGAAAACGAAAGTTCTCATGTTTATACAAACGAAGCAACACTTTTCCCACTCATGCATTTGTATAGTAGAAGCCATAGAAAGTACAACCGTAAATTTTCAGCTTTCTACAGGTTAGTTTCCAAAAATCACCAAAATGAGCTCTCCTTACTCGGGGGTTCCATGCTAATCAATATATTTCGAAAATTAGGGCTTGGGGAAAGCTAAAAATCTACGGTTATGCTTCTAAGGGCTTGTAGCATACAATTACATGGGTGGAAACAGCACAGCTTCGTTTTTGTATGAGCGCGAAAATTTACGTTTTCTCGGTTTCTAGATGAGGAAAAAATACAGCAATGATACATATGGGTGTCTGATGTGGTGTGCAATTTGCTGAGAAAGCTGTGATCCGTAGGATGTTTCCGAACGAAGATAAGAATTTTTCGAGCCTTCGGTACGACTCGGATTCTGGAGGCAAACTTGGGTGGGTCAGCTGGTGCGAGCATTTGCATACCATCTTGTAGAGCTTACTTTGCTCTATCGAATGGTACCTCTGTCGGATGTACATGAATTAGTCTTCGAGAAATAGCAGATCTCGTCTGAAAATGTCCGAGAAATTTCGAGCCAACCTAATAGTAACTACTTGAAGCCGTCCACCCAAAATTTCGACCTCCATTTTTCTGCCGTTCCAAGGCCTTCTCATACCCCTGATTCCGATATCAAGTCGAAAATCCGCGAAAACCACGAAAAATCCCCGTTTTCAGAATTCGCAGAGCGATTTCTTCGGTACGGTGATTGGTTGGGCGCGCACGGATGGGCGGGACGAACGTCACGCCCACTCCGAAAAGGGAGGAGCCAGCGTCGCGAACGCGGCCTGAAGCGATTTCCGAAGCAATTTTCTCGGTTCGGAAGCAACTTCAGGCAGCGCGAATTGGGCAATCATACAGTTGGGGGCCCCGCATCTGCTAGGTATCATAATCTCATCAACCCCAATTTGGGTGGACGGTGCCTTTAAAGGCAGTGGATCGGCAGAATGGATCCCTGTCAGATTTTGAAAGTTTCAGGTAGTATACCTCCAAGTACACCGTAGCCCCAATCCCATCCTCCAACTCGTGCGAAGTTCTGTAAAGGAAACTAACTGAAAAGGAAAGGAAGCAGCGCTTCAAACTTCCACCAGCCCCGCCCACTTACATTGAGTGGGCGTGTCACTGGTGAAATTTTGAAGCGCTGTTTTCAGGACTTAGCATGAATTGAAGGGTGGGATTGGGGCTACGGTGTACTTGGGGGGGGGGGGGGGGAGGGTATACTACCTGAAACTATCATCTAACAAGGGCCCATTCTGCCGATCCATTAACCTATTACTATTTAAGTAACCACCTGACCCTAAAATCAATGAACCTTATACTTATCAATGATGCTCTCAATTAGTTTCATTCTGACAGTAAACGCGTTACATATATAAATTTGGCAAGAGCTGTTTTACACGATATTAGGTGAAGTGGTTTAGAATAACGGATCGCTGGCGCCCCCCCCCCCCAAGAATGGGTCGCAAAATTTTTGAAAGTTACTTAAATGTGCTATAAAAATGTGCAGAGAACTTGTTTACACTTGCAAATAATTAGAATAATTTTTAAAAAATTTTAAAAATTCAAATCAGCCATGTAAAAAAAGTTTTTCGGGGCGTGGCTGCTGCCGCAAAGCCTAATGTATAATGAAGTATTATAAGCATATTCAATTTGATGAGTAATACCATCTAACGTAAAATTTTGAGCCACAATATATTTTCCATTACCGTACAGCAACCGTAATCTCAGGGTCCTTACGTGGTAAGATGATTGATATTCTAGCCATATGGCCATGTTGCAAGTTCCAACAAAGTTTTTGATTTTGAAGACCTAATCATATGCTGCTTGCGGTGATCCTAATTTTCAAAAACAAGCCTACTCGTAGAAAAAATTTTTAATGATAGAGAAATTTGATTACATTGTAGACTTATCTATCAAAAACATCACTGACGAGTTGCCTTGACCAAGAATTTATATAAATCAGTTTTTGTTATTCAATCCTCTGTTCATCTAAGTTTATAGCATTTGTTATAACTAATTTCATCTCAGGTGCGAACCCGACTTGTGATACTACTCCTACAACTTATACCAGCCGAGAAAGAGGTGGACCGGTTAGGAGATGCAGATCTCAAGCAAAAGGTATGAACCAGTCAGATCAAAACAAATGAGGCAAAATCCCCTTCTCTATCAATTTTCAAAACCAGCTAGTTAGATTCATATCATATTTCTTTCCAGTTCGACAACATTATCCTCCTTCTGGAAAAGAAGTTGAAGATCAAGTACACCAAAATCAAGGAGGTAAGAAACGATGACTTGGGATGCAAAAAAAAAGGATTTTATTTCAGCGCCTTTCCAACATCATTACTCGATTCTTGGAACCCATGATGGTCCCATTGACTATTATGCAAGTACCAAGTCAAGAAGAGATACAACAAGCTCTCGTGGCATTCGAAAATATCCCACCTTCATGGAGAGGAGGAAATCGGGCGCGAGCTGCACTTACAGCACTTAGAGAAAATACATCTCAAAATGAAGTACAGCCAGCCCCCGAAAAGGTCCTGCCTTCCAAACAAGTTCCACAGAATTCCCAGCTTCAAACTTTGGAAGTTCAACCTTCCCAGACATTTCCGACAGATTGGACACAGGCTCAACCACCTCAGCCTCAGCAGTTCAGTCAACCCCAATATCTCTCAACTTCTCAAGAACTTGTATATCAACCAGTATCCCCAAATTACTTCTCTGATAAGCGCTATGCTCGAGAATACGATTATACTGGCAGTAATAGCATTACCAGGCCATCCCAGCCGTACTACTTACCAACTTACCAGTACAACTCATACCAGCCTACCCTACAGTATCCACAACCGTATTATTGGCAACAACCCGTGCAACAAACACTACAACGTCAACCAGCATACTATTGGGTCTATCCCAATGGCAGGATCTATTACGATCAAAATCAGTACTATCCGTATTGATTTTCTACCATTTCGTAATATTTATAAAGCCAATAAATATTAAATAACAACAGCTATCGAAGATCACAATCGCACACTCAATGCTCAATTTCAAACCAAAAATCCACTGCAAAACAGATACGCACAAGCTTCGATCAACAACCAATCAGTAAATTAAAAATCACAGCGGACTGACCTAATTTTAATCGAAGATTACATCCATGTAAACACCTTGATGTATATGTGTAAAGTTCTGAGATAACGGTCGACAATGATGCCACTTTCAACAAGATAAATAAAAAAGAGAGAAAATTATGAGATGAAGAAGCTATAATAGTTACCAGTAACATCCCGCAACCTCGTAGAGGTCTCTTAGAATAGTCCCTAAAAATATCTAACCGTAACAAAACCACTAAAGTTCCTCTTTCGCAGCCTCCTCAGCTCTAACAGCTTCTTCCTTCTTCTTTTCTTCTTCCTTCTCCTTCTTCTTCTCTTCTTCCTTCTCCTTTTCTGCTTCCTCCTTTGGTTGTTCTCCTTCTTTGGCCTTTTCGCCCTCCTTCTCGCTTTCCGTAACATTTTCAGCCTTTTCTTTTCCATCCGCGTCTTTCTTCTTCATCATCTTCTCCAAATCTTCAAGTTTTGTCTGACGCATCTTCTTCATGAACAATCCGAGCTCTCGGTCCAAAGCTTTCAACTGCAAAAACAAAGGTAGAGTGTTTTCAACAGAGGAATACCTAATATTACGATCCAATCAACAAAAGAAAAGATCATGAGCATTGGTAGAGGCATCCGAACAGCGCGAATTTTCTTTTTTGAATAAAGTCTCATGGAACCAGAGAAATCGAATTCGTTCAGCAAACATTGTGATGATTTTGACTATCAGAATTTGCAAAAAAGCATTTCAGTGTTTCCCTTCAACTATATCATTCGATGTGCCAACGAGAAATAATCCGATCATTCCTACACAGTGCAATATTTTTAATCACCAAAAAAGCTTGAAATGAGTCAAACTCGTGAATTATCAGAATTTGCAAAAAAGCATTTCACTGTTCCCCTCCATCAGCTATATCATTCGACTAGCTGGCTTACCCGGCTCCGCCGTATATTCCGAATAGAATAGCCTATGACACCCGCCGGGGCCCGAAGTGTATGTGTGCCAAGTTTGGTCCCGATCGGTTCAGAAATGGAATTTTCTATTCGGAACATACGTACAGACAGACATACATACATACATACATACAGACAGACAAACAGACATTCAGCTTTATATATAAGATGTGTCAACGAGAAATAATCCAATCATTCCTACACAGTGCAATATTTTTCACCAGCATGTTTCGAATCCAGGATTAAATGAAAATGAAGGAGATTACGAGTTTTCAGAAATTTTGATACATGACTTACGTATCAACCTAATGCTTATGCTGAATTACCTCATTTTCCTCAGCAAAATACATACCTTGGCAGCCACTTCACTGGTAAGCAGCGCTGGATCTTCATTAGGTTTTCGTTTCGCTTGTTCTTCTTTCTTTTCCGTAAACCAGCTTTCTAATCTATCTAGCTTCTTGGCAAATGCGTCGGCATCCGACTAAAAAATGGAACTCAAATGTGCACATAATACGCAGTGGGTGATATTAGTGTTACCTTGTTGAATAATGACTTCTCGTCATCTCCACCCATATTTGCCATAATTCTGGATGAGTTCAGAATAGATTCCAGATTTTTGATTGCCTCTGGTAAAGTCTGAAAGTTTTAAAAATACCGATACGCACTTTATGCAAGAAAAGCAAGACATACCTTCGCCTCTTCAACTCTCCGCAGCACTGGTCGGACAAGCGCTTTGAGAGTCACATGGTTTTTGGTGAATTCTGCAGTCTTTGTGTCCGGCGTAGTATCATCTTCAAGCCAAGTTCGGATGCGCTTCGTCTGAAAGTCATCACAAAGCATTCACTTCATACAATCTAGTAAACTTCGAATTTCAACAAAATACTGAAAGTAAAGTTTGACTGGAAAACACCATGAATGAAAACATCGATTTTGGATTATGATCGTAAAATACTGACACAACAAGTTCCGAAAATATGACAGAAGAGAAACGAAAAAAGAAACATGACGAAAAGTACAACGAAAACACTCATTACCTCTTCACCAATCTTATTCCTCTCATCGTCTGTAGAATGCAGCACAAAGTTTTCGTTATCCAGTAGCTGGCTAACCTCGAACGCATAACCTTCAAGATCATTCTCTGCAGCTGCCCGCTCTCTTGCATGCCTTTCACGCTTTTCAAATTGCTCCAAACTAAAAAAAACGCTTGAAATAAAACATCCAGTTCTGGAAAAAAATTACATTTTCTTCGATTCGGCTACTTCTGCCTTGCTCATCAGATGCGTAGTGGTGATGATCTGTTCTGTCTTCAACGCTACCCTCGATATTTCTGGGATCTTTTTCTTTACTTCAGCAGTGGCATTTTTCTGAATTCTACGATTAGGAGATGGAAGCCCAGAAACTCTCATTTATACCTCTTCCTTCTTGCTCGCCGTCTCCTTCTCGTCCTTCTCTTTTGTTTCACTGCTAGCATCTTCTTTAGATTCATCCTTCTTTTCCTCTTTCGGCTTTTCTTCTTCTGCGCTCTGATCCGATTTCTCCTGCGCAGTTTTTTCTTCCTTTGAAGACGCATCTTCGGTTACAACTTTCTCTTCATCCGATGATTCTTCATCCTTTCTCTCTTCGGTCGTCGGTTCTCCTTCCTCTGTTTTTGACGAAAAGAAGCCACTGATTGTTTTCGTAATAGCTGAAATACTATAATTAAAAAAACATTCAAAGTGAATTTGCACCATAGGACCCCTCAAAGAAGCATTCTAAAAAGACCCCATAAAATCCCAAAAGAAAGCTGAGGTTCAAGGATCTCGAACAAAGGGCGTAATTCCCATATAAACGTGCTTACGACTTACAAGACAGCAAACTTGGATCACCACCTGTGCCGGCTGAACAAGAAGAAGTGAGAAATAATAACGGGAATTAAGCAAGAGTCATGACAGCTCAGTGCATGATGCATTCATGAACCACGAAAACTTTGCAGCAGAGAGGTAAAATCCGCAAAAACTCCCTTATAAGCAGGGGGAAGAAACACTCACTAAAGTTATTGACTTACATTCTACAACTCCCTGGCTTTTACGCTGTATAACAGCTTCAGCCTTTTCTATTTGACATATTCCAGATAAGTCCATTTGGAAAGCGACCTGAGACAATTTTTAGAGCGAACTGGAACAACTTCAATAACATCAACCATACCTTCACTCCCATAAATTCCGTCTGATCTTTTTGCATCTTTTCTTCAAGCGCCTTAGCCAAACCGGATACGGACACAGTAGTTAAATGAGATGTGAGATTGTCAAATTCTCTGCAATATGAGAGGATGGAGCAGCGACCATGAGCAAGGCAATAAACAATTCACTTTAGCTGCACTTCGTTGAAGTGAGTGAGGTCAGGATAATTGAGATCAAATGAGAAATCGTCAGTGTAGGAGGTAAATGTGATGGTCTGAAAAGTCTATGATAAGAGCAAGCATTGATCTCTAGCAAAATTGCTGCAGATGTTGTAACCATATAAATGAAACACATCTTGCTAGATCTTTTGACTGCCGACTAAAATTCATAACAATTCTGGTCTAGTTTGCAGTCAAAAGTGTTATAAGCTATAATTCCGTTTCTTTAGATCTAGAACTCAAACTAGCACCACAATTTCAAAAATTGCAAAAAAAAAACTGTAGCCCACTGACAGCGAAATATGACATTGAAAAAACATTTGAACGCTAGAGACGATACCTTTTTGGGTGTAGGATAAATGCTCTTGTACTGGAACACCTGTCGAGTTATTGGCTTCTCGATCACTTCACCGTTTTCTTGCTTCTGTCGACTTATAAAGTTCACCTAGAAGTTTCGCCAGATCACTCAACAACTACCAACAACGATAAAATTAAATAGTAAAAAGAAGTAGAAAGATAAGTAAGGGAAAAGAAGCAGATCAATTATAATCAATCAATTTCAAACTAACTTGTACAGGGTGTATTACCAAATCCTCTACTCCGAAAGGCTTAACCTTGAAGCCCTTGCTGAGGTGAGCAGCCTAAACAAGAACATCTAGCGAGCGTACACAGAGCAGATTACAAACTGTTTACCTGGAATAATGCTCCCATCGCTATGGCTTCATCTGTGTTCAGAAAGCGGCCCAGCTCCTTGCTAGATTTATGATTAGATGAGCAGAAGGGTAGGAAGAAAATTAATGAAACGATGATGAAGCATACCTTCCGACAAATTTTTGCAATTCTTCTTGTACTCTCGGTACACGAGTACCAGCACCCATCAATACGATCTGGTCTACCTATAATGACAAATGAGTTCCGAAGTCTTTGGAAACTTTCGTGCAAAATTTACCTGATCCATAGTCAGCTCGGCCATTTTCAAAGCTTGCTCTATTGGAGCGGGAACTCGTTTCATCAAACCGTCTATCAGACTATTGAACTCGTCTCTGGTCACATGAAGCTTCATATCTATATCTTCATGAATGCTTTCCACTTGGGCATAATGCTCCGGATTTGCGCTGAGTACCTGAACGTGCGCGCAATTTGAGACAGTTGGGGAGAAATGGGCATCTGGACTTCCTAAGCATGCGCAGAAAATAATTGGAAGGCCTTGACTAAGCCATAAACCAACGACAGTTCCTAGATTAAATTGCGGCCGAAAAAAAGCTAACTCTGAATTCCGGTCCAGACCGTAACTTTTCCTATTACGAGTGTCGAAATTAGCGAGGTCTAGGATGCAGTATAGAGGAGAAAATCCAGCCACTAATCTACCATATGACATGCCGACTTCGGTATTGAGTAATTCCTACAGCGCGACAAAGGGATTCAAGAATTAGAAAAAATCTAGCAAACTAGCTCACCTGTTTCAACCTTTCCGCTTCCTTCAACATCTTCGCCATCGCTCTTTCGTTAGTAGTGATGTCTTTCTGAGTCTTATAATGCGCTTTGAACATTTTCACCAGCAGATCTCTCAAGCGTAGCGTCATTTCCAGTCCGCCAAGCGTACGATCGAATCCAACTCCAAGTACAGTCAACTAAACGCCACTTTTCACAATGAAAGCTAACCCAGTCACAACAATAAAAGTACCAGAAGTGAGAACAAAAGAAGCGGATGCAAAAAACATTCTGGAAATTACCTTAGGTTCCTTTCCATTCTTTGCCTTAGCCAACCTATACTCCACAAGAGTAGCAACTGTCTTCGAAGCTCCCATATCGTAGATCATGAGTCGCTGTGGCTTCTCGGTGATCTCTTTTTGCCGAAAAACACCATAATCCAAAGCGGCTGCGGTTCCATCATTTATTAGCTGGAAAGAAGTTAAATGAAAGATATTAGGTCGTCCCGAAAGTTTTGTCGGTTTTTTCAGACACTATAAGACCACGCGCAATGAAGACCTGAATGAGTTTTAATATGCGTTCGACGCAGCTTTTCAATCTCTTTCTTGTGGTTACATCTTCGAACCACGCTCCTGTATGCTTTCTTTGATAATTGCTGAAATTCTTCACCCGTTATTTTTGTCTGCTCAGAGTTCGGCTAATTTTTGAAAATTTCATTTCAAGGTCTCGGAAAGGGTCAAGTAAAGATTAAACAAAGCAATTCTCGAACTACAAGATGATACTTTTAGATTCCACTAATCTGCTGATTTTCGCTTCAAAAAATTATTTCTTCGGAGGTCTCGATTTTTGGCAGAGTCATGAAACACGCAACTGCAGCAAATACACGAAAGTTTAGGAGTTTCTGCGAACTGAAACATGATACTTATTGAACACCATTTATTCAACATTACCCAATTTGACTTGCTTCAAAAAAGCAGCTTTTTGGAATTTTCGGTACTTTTACGTGGCGAACGTAATCAAGAAGCCGCGGTTTTTATTAAATAAATGATTATAACGGACCTGGTAAACGTGACTCACGTAATCTAATATGGGTTAATGTAATCAAAGCTTTCCTCTACATAACAGTTACCAGCACTCCTTAGAAGTGTCACGATAGAAATTTTAAAATTCAGGAAAGGTTTGGCGTTACTATTGAGCTGCTCAAAAAGCCGGCGATAGCGATAACATTGCAAAGACAGGGTAGGTCAGAGAGCAAATATAGCTGTAAGAAAGAAGATGAAAATCTATAACAAATGGTACCTAGAAAGTTTATGGACTGGTGTTCTGTGAGTTTTAGTGAGCGATGAAAAAACCGACAAAACTTTCGGGACAACCTAATATATGTATAAGATTCGAAAAATCTAAAAGAGAAAAGCAAACTCAAAATCTATTCATTGTGTGACTAAAAATACTAGCTTGAACGAAACTGACAGTCAAAGATGAGAAATCTACGAAGATTCTGAGCCTTTTACCTGCAATACGTTCAACTTCGCTATCTCAGCCGCTTTTGTAATGACCATACGTTCTGGTTGTGTAAAAAAAGCAGGAACGCTGATGACTACATCACGAATGCTTTGCTGGAATACACCCTTATTGGTAACACGAACTCATACATACTGAAAAAAGCGGGATCTGCAGGAGATACTGCCACTGACCTCCGCATAAGCTTCTGTGAATTCTCGCACATGAGTTAGCATCATGGCCAAGAGCGTTTCTACGGGATAATTGATGTCGCTAAACAATTCATACATATATCTTCGACAGATTTCACAGACGTTGAGGTAGAAGAAAGCCCACCCTATCGGGAAAACCACTGCACTATTGTTGACATGCTTCTCCAACTTCAGATGTGGAAACCGT
This sequence comes from Cylicocyclus nassatus, assembly GCA_958299035.1. Classification (NCBI taxonomy): domain Eukaryota; kingdom Metazoa; phylum Nematoda; class Chromadorea; order Rhabditida; family Strongylidae; genus Cylicocyclus; species Cylicocyclus nassatus. Next base: position 81,597,468 of record CATQJL010000316.1, on the reverse strand, counting down.
TGTCGATACATTTCTACTGATGGATGATTGACATGCTTCGCAACCAAGTCGTAAAGATGACTATAAACGCTGGCCGGATATCGAGCAGCCAGGCCCTGAGCCGCATCCCCAAAGAGCCTAAACAAAAATTTTGAAGGACATTATGATGATGATGCACGAACAAAATACCTTTCACCATTTCGAATAGATAGCACATTCGGTGTTTTTCGACGGGATTCTTTGTTGAGGACGATTTCCATAGGTACTCCAGGCTTTATGAAACCAACCTGCAAATTTCAACTCAAGTTCAAGTAGACTCAGAAGCAACATTTTCATATTGAAAGCTATGTAAGGAGCTCACTTTTATAAATTGACTACCCAGATCAATCGACATAGCACCATATTGTCCATCTGCAGAAAAGGAATAAAGTCATAAGGAAATCAAAAAGTTTAACATTATAAAACTTACCGGCACTAGATGCCAACAATGAAAGAACCAAAAATGCTAAGCTTAACGTCCTCCACCGAACGTCGCCCATTTTACCCGCCTAAAAAAACAGATAACACAGGACTGGGAATTTGATGATTTTATAGAGGGCGCTTTCCACAATATCGATAGAGCAGCATGGAAGGCACAAAACATGTACTACAATCGATCTACTGGATCCAGAAATTTCAGAGATAAATAAGCACGTACACATAGAAAAGTACAACTGCGAAAGTTGCAATCGATGCGAGAAGAGAAAGAGCGGATATTCAAATACGGAATTGCGCAAATCAAAGCAGAAATGAAAGTCGTAAAGACGACGTATGGGATTATGTACACTTTCCTGGATGATACCGCGTAACACTATGAAAACAACATCGTATAACATATTTATGCGACAGTGCGGCGAGATAAAGTGAGTCACAAGTCAATTGAGAACTCAAGTAACAAAAAAGCGATAACATTGGCCTTGCTTCATACAGCACAACTTCATTTGTAGAAGAGAAAAAAGAGAAAGCAAATGAAAATGAAAACTAACGCATAATTCGAAATCCTATTGAAAGTAACAGGGCACACCTAAAATCAACTTATCAAAGAGCAACAAAAAATGGGCGCAAAAAGTGGCAACATTTCTGAACAGGGATAGCAGAGTCCAAAAACGCTTTCTCCCAAAAGAAAATATCATTTATGTTAATGCTTGTAATCCAACTAAGTAGGTGATAATATTTTTTGCAGTGTTAAAGATGAGTAAGAATCTAATAGAGGTAAAGACGGAGATTGTAGGGGTGCACCAAACGGAAGCGCGAGATAGTTAGGAAAAAAATCATCAGTAAATGGAGGAAAAATTGGAAATAAGACGACGAAAGCTTAAATTTCAAAATATTACGTATATACATTTATATATACCATATATACCACTGTAACCTTCCACTAGCTTACTATTTTTGCTCAAGATTTTGCAGCCTTTGTATCAACTGTCCTCCAAATCGTTGCCGATAGGATGGCGATACGGTATCAAGTAGCTGATTCAGCGATTCGAAATATTTCGTATGCATGCTGAGTTGTCGAAAATCACCGTTCATGCAGTCGGATCGATTGCTGGCAATCCGCCAGCCTTTGCCTGCAACCGCCCAGTAATTCGTATGATGTGTTAGCTTAAAGCTTCAACATTTTGAAAGCAGTCTTTAATAAAGACGTGACAAACAGAGATTGTTCACCATTTCAAAGAAGGAAAACATCTTAAAGAAAGGAAAAAGATGCAGCAAACAACAAAATTTTTCTTTCTTCAAGGTAAAAGCGTTCGTGACAATAGTGAAGGAGAATAACCTACCAGTCAGCTCAATGCAGTAAGTCACATGTTCCAAAGTCGTTAGGTTCAAGAACAACAATTCGGGGGTACGTGGCAGCATTTCAGAGAGACAAAGAGACTGTACAGCAAACGAAAACTCGCGAACGGCAGCCAGTGCCTCTTCTTCTAATTGCGATCGTACATCACAATCACAGAGTCTAAAATCAATTGATCAAACGCGAGCTTGGAAAACAGAAATTTATTCCGTATGCTCTAACAAATGACAAATAGGTTTAGAATGTCATTATGCACTTTTCTAGAAAATGATGAATTAATTAATGAATCGGGACTTAGCACAGAACGTTAAAAAATACCCACGTGGCAATACCATTATTGCGCACAGCTGAAGCTGGCGGCATGACCGGCGATGTGGGAGGGGTGTTCGTTGAAGTCGCATTCGCATACGGGCTCGAATCACTGTTAGATGTTGTATTCGTCATCCCTCGACCTAAGTAAATCTTACATAGTCCGTGAATGGTAGATGGGCTATAGTCAGGCGTGATCAACGCAGATAATGCACAACCTGCAGCATGCGGGGCGCGCTGCCGCTTGCGCATTATCTGCGAGCGCGGTAGCATAGCATTCTTTTTTACGCGTTCTTATCTGGTTAAGCGCTCGGTCACAATGCAGGCAGCTTATAAACTGTAAGCACTACTACTGAGTCAGCATAAGGGTTTTACTGACAAGGGAAGGATACCAACATTGGTTGGCAATTGAAGATGAGATGAGATGTATATCATTAGATGCGCCTTTGAACGCTGATTCCAAATCTGCTTTCCTTTTTTGCGGAATAAGTTTCCGAACGAAGTTATGAGCGTCTGAATGCCAAGATTTGCTAAGCATTGAGTGGCTTACAATCAGCGAAAAGCTCTAGAACAACACCTATGCGATTTTCAACGGCTTTGTTCCTTTGCAAACAATATACTAGTACAAAAATGATTTTCCACTTTCCGGTGTTTTTGTACAGCTTTCGCCAACTTTAAGCCGCCTAAACCTTGACAAATTTAGACATTTGAACTTCTTTCGAACACAACTTCTTTCGAAAACTTGTTCAGCAAAAAAGGAAAGCAGATTTGGAATCAGCGTTCAAAGGCACGTCTACTGGTATACATCGCATCTTCAATCGCCGACTAGTGTTGGTATCCTTCCCTTGTGAGAGCTATACAGTGCAACGATTATTCCAACTTCCTTGAACAATTATTCTGCATAATTCCGCATGAAATAGAGTCTGTGTTAGAATACAACTTGAAGTGTGTCCTATCTACAAAATTGAATGGCAGGGAACATCAAAAATAATGAAAGATTGCCATGAAACTGAATGCATGGGAACTAGAACGATAATGAGAATAATGCGATATCCTAGAGTATCGATGGAGGAGCAGGAGACGGTCAAGAGGCTCGGTTTCTATAGAAAACACCAACTTGACAGCCCAATTCAAAGCTATGCAAGTCTTTTAATGATACCAGGCAAAGTGCTCTAGCTTAGTAACTATCTGAAGCTACCAATTTCTAAGTTTTGGCGTTTGGGAAAATTTGGTTGAAATACTCACGAAAACGCCATTATTTGCATTTTCACAGGTTTTTGACCTTTCAACACCAATGTTTCGAATCTACTTCAAAGTGATAAGATCGAACGGCCCATGGGACAATCACAAATCTCTTGCTGTAAATTTATTAAATTGCTCCTAGGACATCACAAAATACTAAAAATACGCTAATTAGTGTCCATCTGGCAATAAAAATTGCGCCTCTAGACATAAACCCAAGAAATGACCCCAGTGAAGAATCTCATCCTTATACAAGATGAAAGTAGGCAAAGTACTGAACTATAAGGGTTCTAAAGAGTCTAGCGTCAAACAAAAGTAAAACGAAAGCGTAAAAACCTTGCAACTAACTGCGCGTAGGGATTCAATGATAGTGTGGAGGGATACATGGAATGAGAATCAGAGAATGGAACACTGAAAGCCCTTTTACCAATTTATTTGACATTGTGCAGTAACGACCAGTCACACTTGGCAAAATGCCACGAATGCATGACTGGAGCGGAACGTCGCAGGAGAGCGCCGAAGTCGCAAATTTGCATGTGTTTATTGTTTTCAAAATGGTGGTTCGTTGTTTTGATATTGCCAATTGCTAGGAGTTGCAAACCATATGGCTAGCTAACGGGCTTTAGATAGGGTTTCTAGACAATTCCATTGGTTCACTTGCTTCGTTGCTTGGAAAAAAGTAGCAATAACTTTTGAATTTTCAGCGGAAACGCCTTTTTCCAGATATGACAGTGGAAGATGAGGGGATAGAAGCACATTTTGAAGAGCAAAATGAGCCAGGGAAGAACAAGAAGAAAAAAATGAAGATTGCAACAAACTTGAAGACGAAGCAAGCAGAAAATATAACCCAGGCGAATGATGTTGCACTAAAGAAGAAGAAGCAGAAACGAAAAGAAGATTTGGATGTAAGTCTGAAACCTTTATAATTTTTGAAATTTTTTTGGAAAATGCATACTGGTCCTAGTTTTCTTTGGATCGTAGCGTGCAAAATTAGTTAATTTCCCAACCCACAATGAGCACTCTGCCTTCTAAGTCCTCATGACACCAGAAGAAAAATGAGCTATGGGCATACTTCTCAAATCGCCATAGTAACATCAACTTTTGCTTTCTTGTTCAGCCAAATTGCAACAAATTATTAGAATGCCATATTTAGAAAAACGATGGCGAGTCCGACGAAAAAGTTGTTACGGAAGCGAAGAAGGAGTTGAAGCGAAAACGCATTGAAGACGCGCATGGGAATGTCTCTGAGTCGGTAGTTTCTGAAAAGAAGGTGAAACTTGAGGGACCACTGAAATTGGCAATAGATCCTGCATCCCTGGCAGCTAGAAAGGAAAAAAAGAAGCAGCTCTTGAAAGAGAAACTAAAAGAAGGACTACCGCTCACGGAGCTGATTGGAAAAGGTATAAACGATCTGATTGGAACGAAAGAAGAAGAGGTTCATGAAGTCAGAGAAGAGAAACATCATAAGGAAACTGCAAGTGGAGAAACAGAAACTGTCAAGAAAAAGAAAAAGAAAGTTAAGGTATGTTACCACAAACATAGTTTAATCAATACAGCTTCGCTATATTTTGTATTCAGAAGAATGTAAAGGTCGTAAAGCCCGTCGTTGCTCCGAAGAAGCACCAGCAGTCCTCCTCAGAATCACCTGCACCTCCTGAAACCGATGAAGATAAAGCTGAAGCAGATACCTGGGAGGAGGATAAAATAAAAAAGAAAAAGAAAGTGAAGAAAAATAACACGGACAATCAAGCAAAACAAAAGGAAGATAACAAGGCCGAGCTGAAAAAGAAGAAGCAGAAGAACAAGGCTGCACCAGTGAAGGAAAATAATGTTGAGGAAGGAGAAGAAGGTAAACAAGTCTAATTTTCTGGTTTGTTCGTACTACGTTCGATTTTACATTTTCAGCACCACAGTCAAGCTCAGCTCAACGACCTCAGCATAATCCACAAAAATACAAGGAACTACTCGAAAAACTAGCTTCGATCAAGAAAGAGGGGGAGGTAAGGTTAGAGTTTTTATAGCAACCCTTGTCGGTTAGCTGTCACACTCTTTCTGTATTCCATTATGGTTTTCTATTTTTTTCTGGCATTTATCTTGAAGGAAAGGGGTCGGTGTCTGAAATTATTATGCAAGTTTGAACTTTCTATATAGTTTTCCTTCAATGGTATATGCAAAATAACTTTTTAGAATCTTAATTGCAATGTCCTAGTAGTTTGTCTGACCCTGAGAATTCTATTTTCTTGAAGTCAACTTTCTTCGCCCTAGCCCTTTACAAGTCTCAAAGTGTTGTTCAAATACGTGACTAGATATCTTCAGGCTCGCCAAGCAATCTCTGTCGAAATTAACGCTGGAAAGCTTGAAGACGCAGAGCTCAGGATTGTGTTGAGGATGTGGAGGCAACAAAAGCGCAGAAAGGCAAGCTTCTTCCCAAAATTTACACTTCCCTCTCATTGCACCTTTGTTTCAGATGATAGCTGAAAACAAGGAGAAACTTGTACAAATGGAAGGGTCTCTGGAGGAGATAAAGGCATGTCATTCTTACTTTCTCCTTCCATCAATTACAAAACCATTTTTTTTTCTTTTTTTCATGTCTGCAGTCCAAAATCTTTTTTCAAGTAGCGGAAACCAGCTAAGGACGAAAATTTTTGAAATCAGTTTTTTTTCCAGAAAGTCGCGAATGATCTTGTCCGAAGGGGGAAGCTGAACCCGAGGGATGCAGGTGACATCATAAAGCGATGGAAAGCTCGTGAGAAGCGCCGAGTGGAGCGACAAGTATCAAAACAGACGTGAGCCATGATTATTCATTTCAAAAAGTTTCTTCTTTTTTTGTTTGTGCAAACATTCTGTTGGGAAGGTCATCGATTAGTTCGTTTCTACTTATCTTATTTTTGTGAGCAAACACTTCACTGTTTAGCCATCAATTATTTTTTTGAAAACTTTGACTTCTATGTTTGCGTCTCCATCCTATTTTTTTGATTTGCATCTGAGACTACCTAAGAGATGTTGTTTAGTGGAAGAGCGTGCTTCCATTGCCGTCAGCGAGGCCATGTCTTGGCAGAATGCCCAAATCGCGGTGATGATAATCAGGTTGGAAATGTGGCGATTACGCATGGTGATGGAATCTGCTTTAAATGCGGTTCTACAGAACATAGTGTACATAAGTGTCCGAGAAAGAACATCAAAGGTGAGTAGGAATTCAAGACAAAAGATGTTCGTATCCGATGTGCGAGCACGCATGTGACATTTTGACACAAAGGCACATCTCATACTTGAACGAATGGCGCTTTTTTCACTGGGGATGTCGAGTCTCACAATGTATGCATGAGAAAAGATATTATTGCATTTTCTTTCACATTCTTAGGCTTCGTCCGCTTCACTATAAAACACTCTGATTTTTTTAGCCTCTTTAACAATTATCTTACAAGAACGACCGCAATATTGTTTTCGTTGGCGTTTTTATGCAACTGTTTTAGGCTCTTAGGTTGCTCATATCAGTCATCTGTTTCATCATTATTCTAGGCGTGAATTAGTATTCGTTCAACATGCAAAGACCCGCCGCTTTCTGGCATTTGCTTCTTTGATCGACTTACGGTTTTCGTATCTAGCTGTTCTGGTCATGTTACGCTTTTTCGCTGATTCCTCAACATAATTGAGTTTCGCTACCAGGCACAAAAATCCACGATTTTTGAAGCTTTTTGTTTTTCTCTTAGCGTTGCATCTCTCCAAAGCATGTGTTACACAGCTTTTAGCATTTTAGATGATTATTCAATATTTTTTTGAGTTCGTTACAACTTGATGATTGATGTTTTTCTTTGCCGATGCAGAACTATTTATACCTTGAAATGATAGGTTTCGCATTCACTTCTTGCTGCTAAGATTTTTTTTGATGATTTTTGCTGTCAATCATCGAAAATTGTCTAGCTCTGCTCAAATCCAGTTTATTATCAATTTCCATCGTTCCTATAGGATTTACCTTTGTGTATTGTTTATGGCTGTCGCAATTACAACAGCGCTTCCTCTCAACTTCTCAATTTGGACTTCTCAGCGCTAGAATCTTGTATTAGGCCGTTCCGAAAGTAATGTGCCTTTTTCATATGAACGCCACATTTCATGGAATCAAGATTTCCAATAGATCTTAGAAGCATTCGATGCAGCATTTCATCCTCTTTTGATAATGTTAATCTCATTGCATAATGTTCAAGGAGCTCTCAAAAAATTACCAGAACCTGCGACTCATGATTTTTGTCATGGTCAAGTTCGGCTATTTTTCTATATTTTTGTACTGATTCCCAGAAGATGTGCAAGTAACATATAAATAGAGCAAACCCTATAGGACACAAAACAACTTTTTTCTTCTCCTTAGTTTGCTTCTTAGAGTTTCTGGAATCATTTTTTCAATGCTATCAAATTGCATATTTGGTCAACTCAAACCTCATAAAACAACAACTGGCAGGCAACTCGGGTGTCATTCGACGCAGCTTTTTCTCCTCTTTCACCAGTTGGTTTTTGTCTCCGATTCAGCAAGTTTTCCGGGATAAACTCGTCATAATTCAGGATTTCCAGGGCGCCCCAGGCTGTATCCGGAATTTTCGAAAGTTGCTAACCTGAAGCGGTGAATGCTCCTTTGGTCACTAAAATTAGTGTTAAACCATAATCCTTCTTTGTAAGTTTCAAATTCCGAATATTTATTGGTGTTTGATGCATTTGTGTCTGAGAGGAGTCTGCTTAAATTCGGTGGTTCCATCAAAAAATTTATTCCAAAATTGTGACGAGCTCTGGAAAGTAGAAAAAAAGCTGTGCTGTTTCGTGTGAGGTTTGCTCTATTCATCCATTACTTGGACTTCTTCCAATGGTTGTTATAAAGATTTAGAAAAATTGTGGAACTTGGCCTTCTCAAAAAGTATAGGTTGCAGATTTTGAAAATTTTTCGAGGGGTTATTGAGTTTTGTGCACTGGTTATATAACCAATAGAAAGAGAATGAAATGCTGCATTAAATGCTTCCAGAATCTCTTACACATCTTTGTTCCACGAGATGTGGCGTACGTTTGAAAGAAAGCGACATTACTTTCGGAACGACCTAATAGATTATTATGTTGGACTGAAAGGGACCGGCCATACTATTCCTCTGGTTCCTACAATTCCTGTGATTCTCGTGATTCCTGCGGGTCCTGTAACAATGTATATTGCGAAAAAACAATGCATTTTGAAATTCGCAAAGCGCTCCATAGTGCGGCACATCGGAAGTTGAAGAAATTAGAGGAATTGCAGAAATTACCCTAAAATCCCATAGATAAGAGCGGTATAATTTACCGGTGAAAAATGAAATGGAATGAATTGAAATTGAATGCAGTCACCCCTCTAACTTGATGGATGGATAAATAAAAATCGGAGAAGAAGTTTAGAAGAAGCTCCGCCCCTCAACTCTAAACCCCGCCCACTTAATAAACAGTTCATATAGAAATTCCGAAATTCCATTAAAATCGCTGTTTTTCTATATGAATTGTTTATTAAGTGGGCGGGTAGAGTTGAGGGGCGGAGCTTCTTCTAAACTTCTTCTCCGATTTTTATTTATCCATCCATGTTAGAGAGGTGACTGCATTCAATTTCAATTCATTCCAATTCATTTTCCACCGGTAAATTAAACCGCTCTTATCTATGGGATTTTAGGGTACAGGACGCAGGAATCACCTCCTGGAAAAGTATGGCCAGCCCCAAAAGTGCATCATTCTACTCATTTTCATTTTTTTCGTTGGTGAATTTGATTTGTATTCTTCTCTTCCCTCTTCCCTTATCATTCTCGTTCTTAGTTATTACGCTCTTCCCCTTCCTAGTTAATATTCATTTCACAGCGCGTGATACCCCTTGTTCAGAATTGCTTGCTGCTTGTCGATTCCGGTTGTAAAGAGCCAGTGTCGTTTTCGCAATGATGTTGCTAATCCAATTTCACATCATGCAAGGCGGTAGCGTAGCTTCACAGAAACCTGTTCGAGGGCATTTGCATGATCAGTTTTTATGTGTGATCACGGTTTGTTTCGAGACAGATGCTTGATGACTGGTTGTAAGTCATGGAAACGAGCGGGCAGTGTGCTGGCAGGAGAAAAACTAGCTGTATTTCAATTTTCTGGTCAGATTTTGGTCCCAAAATCCAAGACTAGATCTCCTTAGTCATTGACACTAATCTTCCCATGAATCCGCTCTACTAGGTAAAACTCACGACTATTGATACTTAGGCCCGTATGCACGTACATCCCCGCGGGGAGGGGATGTGCGCTTAACCATTGAAATGATCCCCGCTGGGGATCCCCTCCCCTCCCCGCGCGAACCCCCGTATGCACAAAGACAATATCGTACAAGGGATCCCCTGTGGGGAGGGGAAGTGAACCCTCTTAGGCCCGAATGCACTAACATCCCTGCGGCGAGGGGAGCGACGTCCCCAATGATGTAAAAGTCGTAGCGGCGTCCGCACGCGACTCCTTCATAATGGGGGATGCCGCTCCCCTCGCCGCAGGGATGTTAGTGCATACGGCCCTTATGCACAAGAGGGGATCAAGCGGGGAAATCACCTTGCTTCCAAATTTTCTATGAAAAACTCTTTCTTATTTCATATTTTGACTGCAACTCATCTTCATCTCCTCACTTTCATTAATTTAGGGTTGCGGAATGCGCGTATGCAGTGACTGCGCTCGGGGCACTAAAAATGATTTTTTCTACTCCCATTATGTTCCTGCTTTCTTGGATGCTGCCCATTTTCGCTCATGCTGCTCCATTTCAGCGTAAAAATGTTGAACTGTAGAAGTTGATGTGTCTCTGCAAGGGAATGGGTAGAAGACGTTAGGCTGCCGAAAAGGGGGGGGGGGGGTGCCGCGCGGACGCTCAAAGCAGTATTCTAACACATAACAGAAGCTGCAAATTGTGCCAGCTCTCCATAAACGCTGTAGCTATCATCTGCATATCGTCCTTTATCCCAGGGGAATGATCCCCAGCAGCCATCCCTGCTATGCACAAGGGGAACGCTGGGGAGGGGATCACTCCCCAGGGGACTTCTACTCAGAAATAGGCAAATATGCTACTTTCTAGATTTTTTCGAGGCAGCTTATGTTAAAAAAACAAGATAATGGCCATGTCAATGAAATATGAAAGTTACAGTGTGTTTACTCAGCCTATATAGTTAAGACTATTATGTTATATGAAAAATGCGCAAATTTCCTGAATGATCAAGAACTCCTACAAATAATCGAAATTGGCAGCTATTGTTGCTCGGATTTCTTCTCAAGAGGCGAATATAGAAAAGAAAGACAAATTGCAAGCCACAGGTCGCTGAGAGAAGAACCCGGCTATCAAAGAAAATCCTCCATCAAAATGAACGAAATGCTTGGTAATGACTGAGCAGAACCAGAATATCCGCGTCTCTGGCATGATCTACACCATCGAACCCCTACTTCGTTGCAGGGGATGTCGATCCCCTCCCCCGCGTTATTGAGTTGAATTCGCGCATACGGGGTTCGAGTGGGGGAAGGGAAGGGATCCCCTCCCCCATTCGAACCCCGTATGCACTGGGGTTCGCTCGATCAATACCTCTGAAATCATTCACAACATCCCCGCTTAGGTGCAGGGGAGGGGATCGCTCCCCTCCCCTCTGTCATGGCGGGGTTCGGCGGAGGGGATCGTTCCCCTGGGGATCCAGCTCCCCTCCCCTCCCCAGCGGGGACGTACGTGCATACGGGCCTTAGTTACAGATGATTAGGGGTGTACCCATCTGTAACTAAATATCAGTTGTCGTAGGGAGTAGGGACCTCAGTCGCGCTTATCTGTTTCTCAGATTAAGCATCTGTTTGAAATTAACTCTTAGGCAGTCAACATAAACAAATCTTTTCTCCTGTAAGAGTTTTTTTGAGGAGAATGGCGTCTTTCTGATAGCTATCATTTAAGCTTACGCCCATTAGGGTTTCCTATACTGAACCCACATACCTGTGAAACAGTGGCGGTCCTGGATCCCGTTGGAGGGGGAAGGGGGGGGGGACGGAAACTTTTTTGGATGGAGGTTGGTAGCGTTAGCCATGCCGAAAAATTTTTAGGGGGTGCATCCCAACATTTTTGCGGGACGGTGACCGCAGAATTTCAAATTTTACAAAGCCAAAGTGAATTTTTGAAAAATTTCAAAAATTCGAATTGTTTAGATTCGTAAAGAAGTCATTTGTACATGTATAACTCATGTAAGTAACTTTCATAAATGCGACCCATTCTCGGAGGAGTGGGGGCTTCCTCGATCCGCCTTTGCTGTAGAAGGAAAGGAGTTGATTTTTTTACGGATTTGGAAGCCCTGGAGCATTTTCCTGGACTTTGTAGCATGTGTAACATCGCCGGTGCGCAGAACTGCTCGTGCAAAAAATTTGATTTGCTAATTAGTTTCAGCTTTCGCTTTTCCGGGCATTTCACCTTTGTGGACGTAAAACGGTACGGTTTACAGTAATTATCTGCATTTATTGCAGCTTTACAACAATATCAAATGAGTCAAGACATACCGTAGCAGAAGCTAAGCTAGACTTGAATATCTTGCATTGAAAATCCGAAAATAACCGGATCGGTTTTTTGTAATACTCAACAGTTGCTGTAAATATTCGCTTACTACGAGTCCGAACCGAAATGTGAATTTGATCAGTGACCGTTCTAGGATTTTGTGTCGAAAAGCTGGCTTTAACTTGCTAACTCTCGTTGACAATTAAGCGTCTGTATTCCAATGATCTTATTTCTGCCATAAGCTTGATCACCTTAGCGACAGAGCTTTAGTATTCTAAACCCTTGTCGCGGCCAAGATCTGGTTTTTAAAGGCGTAATCTGCCGAGAACTGTCTACCACCGAATTCCACACTAATGAAGCTTGAATGATGTTTCGTTCTGTCTGAATTCATGTTTAAGGGATCGGTCAGAGTTTGCCGGTGTTGCAAGTGTTGCCGGTGTTGAAAGTGTTGACGGTGTTGCAAGTGTTGACGGTGTTGAAAGTGTTGACGGTGTTGCAAGTGTTGACGGTGTTGCAAGTGTTGAAAGTGTTGCCGGTGTTGAAAGTGTTGAAAGTGTTGACGGTGTTGCAAGTGTTGACGGTGTTGAAAGTGTTGAAAGTGTTGAAAGTGTTGCCGGTATTAGAGTGTCTCTCATTTTCAAAACTATCGGGAATTGCTTTCGCATACAAAAGATCCTCATTTAAATTTTAGGACAAGTTGAGCACTTGTTCTACATAGGCAATCTCCATTGTTTGAGAACGATGTTAAAATCTGATGAGTAATGCGTGTTCGGTGTCAAATCCGGAGCTTCTGCAGATAGTAAGCAAAACACGTACAGCAACTGGCAAGGTCGGTCGAGAACGAATGAGAATCACTTGCAACACCGTCAACACTTTCAACACCGTCAACACTTGCAACACCGTCAACACTTGCAACACCGTCAACACTTTCAACACCGTCAACACTTGCAACACCGTCAACACTTTCAACACCGTCAACACTTGCAACACCGTCAACACTTTCAACACCGTCAACACTTGCAACACCGTCAACACTTTCGACACCGGCAACACTAGCAACACCGGCAACACTTGCAACACCGGCAAACTCTGACCGATCCCTAAGCCAGCCTTAGGATAAGTATGTCGGTATCCATGAGAGTTGTGGAAAAAGTTACCAGCTATCGCGTAAGTAACTACAAAGTGCATTTCTTGGGTACCTTTGTCTCTCTCATTCTCTCTCTCTCCCTCCCCATTTCCATGCCTTATCTTTGCTCATGGATTTCCATAGATGAGACACCTCCCATCCAGAGCTAGATTGGTTCGTAATCAATTGTGAAAGAGGGTGAAGGAGTGAGGATAGGCAGATGTTTCTAAAAATTAAGTATCAGATGGTTGTAAAGTTGGGTATCACACTCAATACAAATAGTCGAGTAATCCTGTGTTTAGAAGCTCGTAAGCAGTGTTGCTCATAACAGATCACCAAACTTGAATAGGAAATTTATTCCCATATCTTGCGCATTCTAGAGTGCATTTATTTCTGCCTTCTTGATATTCGGAACAACTCTGTTTGCACTATTTTTTTCAGAATTTTTAGGTCTTGCTATCCATATAACTTTAAGCATCTTATATTAGACTCTTATATCTTGAGGGATAGTTGTAGCTTCTGTGAACCACAGCCGTTTCAGTATCTTCCAAGTAAGAAATATCTAATGCTCGACCACTTTCAGGATTCCCCTATGCTACGTGTTTTGTTTGCGGTCAACAAGGCCATCTATCAAGAGATTGCGAAAAGAACGCAAATGGTATTTACCCGGACGGTGGGTGGTCGTTTGACATTTCAACGCCAAGAGAGTATGCAATTCATTCAGCTATTCTTTGTAGGAGGTGGTTGTAATGTATGCGGATCGACAAAGCATTTGAAACGTGATTGTCCTGAACTGGCAGCCCAAAAGCAGAAAAAAGAAGAGAAGAGTAAGTGGTTGTTAGTGGAATGTTATGGGTGTGAGTGAATGTCGTGACTGATCGCTAGAGGGGAATGGAATGAGTTTGTAAAAAGGTTAGGGGCTGGGTTAGATTCATGTATTCGAGATGTTTTTAGCCTCTTTTTTCCCCTTGTACCACTACTTGGGAATTTTCTACTCTACGTTCGTAATGGTCCCTCTTTCTTACCCAAATCCTTATAAAACTTGTACTCGTAACTCAGTGCTTTATGACCAGCTGTTGTTCACAACGCGTAACCGGATGCGGAGTTATTGAAACGTTTACAGCTGGGAAGTGTAGTGTTTGCATGCTATAATCAAGAACTATGTTGTTTGTTGAGTTCCGGTTATGCTTGTAGAACTGCCTGGTTTTCTTGAGTTTACCCAGGCTTGTTCGCGGCAGTGGGAGGTAGGTTGGGTACATTATTGGTGGATTCTCCAGAAGTTCTGTCTTTCATCTATGAGAAACTGTTCTGGAAGTGATTGAAATAGGGTTCTTTTACGCAGGAGTGAGCAAAAAAATAGTCAACTGGTCCCAAAAAATGCATCGAACGTTTGATCGTTGATAACTTCCATGTCTTAGCAATTTTCGTTGACGTTTAGAGACCTCATACTTCACCGAAAAAAGCCCAAAAAGCCCGAAAAAGCCTCTAGCTCGAAAGAGCCAAAACGTCCCCTCCGTTTTGACGCTAAGGCATGTGTGTTGATTTTGCAACCGAGTCTTTTTGCTTCATTTTCTGTCGTCTGCATCTGACATCAGAATGATGTCAGAATTCTACCAAAAGTTCTCTTCGTTTTGACTCTTTCGGGCTTTTTCGGGCCTTTTCCGGCTTTTTTGGGCCTTTTTGGGCTTTTCTCGGCAAAGTATGACGGTTCCCTTAGGTAGCACATTGTAAGGCTGGCTACAATCTCGATCCACAATACAAAAAAAGGACTATCGCTACTGTAGGGTTACGGTAGGAACTTCAAGCATGAAGTCGTCATTCCAATTAAGCTGATTTTTCGATAAATTCTAGACTGATCTAGTAAATAACTTTGCTTATATTTGTAGAGCAATTTAAATAGTATAATCAAACTTCTGATAATCAATGGGGAAATTGCTGTCACGGTATATCTGTGGTTACTTGGGAATGATTAAGGAGCGAAAAGCTCGTACATGGAGTTAGCAATGCTAATCAATCTGGTAGGCTTATTCTACAGTAATGAAAAGTAGTGTTTCTTTCGCACCTAATCTAAGTGGAACCGACCCTACAGTATGCAATTAAAAATTCTTCGTAAGCTGATGGTAGAGGAGAATAATAAGCGATCAAACATTCATTGCATTGGAGCACCCTTATTTGAAATTCCGCATCATCTATCGCCCCTCTAACGTAAGCATTTGCGACCCCGCTAGTGGCTGACTCATCGGGCCTTGGTGACTGTCTCAAAACATCGAGTTTGCATAGTGAATAGGCAGATTTTATGTGCAATACTATCTGATTACTAGTATTTACTGTGCCGTCGAACCTGGGTCGTATTGTGAACGCAGTCGGCGACGTTGTAAAGCCGACGACGGTCATTACAGGACAGGTCTCTGCAGACTGCCTGCGAGGTCATCGCTAATGATAAGATCGAAGAGCTCTTGTGCGCTGTTTTATTGCGTTTTTGTTGGAGTTGCCGTTAATTGATGATAGTTTTATCTATTGTGCAAAAGAGTCTCGTAAAAAGTAGTTCCTTTGAAGGTTAGGGGTAGTTGAATGGGTGGGAAGACAGCTTTTTTTTCTAAAAAAAGGAAAGTGATGTGTGGTGTTGGATATATGAAGGAAGGACATAGTAAGGAATAGAGTACAAGAAAATGATGCTGGAAGAATTTGGACATTGAGACTTGAGAAACTAAAGGAATTGAAATCGCAGAAAAAACCTGAATGATTACGAGAAAAAATGTGTGGGATTGATAGGAGAAGAAAAATCATGATTACAAACATTGGAATCATTATTTGAGCTTGAGTTTCCTTTTCTTTGAGCATTTTGGAAGTTACATTTCACCCAAGAATCATTTTTTGGAGCAGTCTTACTGAAACCCCGAATTATGATATGAGGTTGAAGTATAATTCTTGAACCAAATTTTTTTTTGAAAAATTGGAAGTACAAATTCAATGAGTTCCTTCGGCATAATAAGAAATAGAGAAGGTTATACGGTTTTTGCTAGTGCTTGGAACAAAAATTTTTGTTATCATGCAGCGGCATCTGCTAACCTCGAATTTCACTTTCAATCCAATTTCTATAACCCACTATTTTTTTACTGAGATTAATTGATGCTAATTGAATCTATTTTCTAAAAAATTGTTATTCTCGAATCTCTTTTTTTGAATTTTGATTTCATGGTAAAACACTACATATATTACAACAGTACAAATATTTCACAGATTGAAATGGCTGCCTGAGCCTTCTTAAGGATTTTTTTTTGCAGTTTTTTTTGTAAGAGTTATGTTCCGAGCTAATAATTGATATCCGCCATCAAGAGAAGTTTTTTATTCTATGTAAAAACCTTTGAGTCAATTTACTAAGGCGTACCCTTTCTTTTCTTGAACTTTCTGTAGCCACACATTTGCATTTGCAAGACAATCTATGAAGAAAAGTCGTTTGTTTTCTGCAGATGAAGTCCTTACCATATGGCGCGAGTTAGCCTATGTACTCTGGTTTGCAACATGAAAGTTACTTTTTGGTATAATAAATGTGACAGGATGAGATGTCACTGGTCTCCTAACAATAGATGGCCTCTATGTACAATTTTGACTCGTTTTCCCCAATAAGTGGGTAATCAACGTTGGACGATTGCCAAGAATGTCAATGTGCTCTGAAGTGCATAATAGTGTTCCATAGTACAGTTCTCACATAGGATCTTGCAAAAATCGTAATTCTCCTTTTTTTGTTCAGATGTGACCATTCGAACCATGTCGGCCATGACATCGGCTGACGCTGACGACATTCCCGAAGATGAGGCGCAAGCGCTCAAGAAAAAGCCGAAGAAGATAGTCAAGTTCTAATAGTAAAGTATAGGTGTGTCATATGAATTGTACGAGTTTCATTCGCATTTTTCTCATGCCGACGTATTGACGCCCGTTTACGGTTACATGAGAATTTTACGAGCATCAACGTATGAATCAGCAATGTAAACTCGTGTGTAGAGATGAGCGCTGGGCGGTTTTGTGCCTGATTTTCGTTGGGGAAGTGTTGTTAAAGAGCGTTATATTGTACTATCTAAAAATTTTATTTTATTGCATGTTTATCGATTTTTTGTTAGAAAGCGTTTAGAGTTTTCTTAATTCAAAGAACTGTTATTATTGCATGTTTTGTTAACTCTATTTTTCTTATTTTGTTTGACTATTTATTTAGAATGTAATTTGCTGTATTGTTCTCATAATCTGGAATTATCCCATTTTAGCAGTCCCCTACGTATTTGCACCATTTTTTTCAATTTTGCGGTGGCGGGCCGATAGTGCTAGAGATTAGAGTAGCTACTATCAAAAATCAGGAAAGAAGAGGTGACATAAAAACCATTACAGAAAGATAATTTACAGAAAGGTAAAAGTGCAGTTTGGGTCATCCATAAAATGTGTGTATTGCACCCCACCCGCGCTACCTCACGACACCTGTGCTGTATGTTGCTTTTTTATAGAGTGTGTATGCTAGTATAATGTATTTTTTTTTAAATCGTTTATTTGCATAATTCAGAATTTTTTAAATTATTTATTTGAAGAGTCATAGGGTCCCAGGTACCCTTTACACTCCAATCAAGTTGCAAATGACTCGACCGTACTCTTATCTTTCTGATTTTTTTTGTAACCGTTTTTATATTACCTCCTCTTTTTTTCGTGATTTTTTGTAGTACATAGCCACTCTAGCGCCACTTGCCTGCTACATTGCGGACCTCAAAATTGGTGCATTTACACAAAGTGACTGCTTGATTGACTACTGTATCTTAGATTGTTTGTCTGTTGTTGCACTTATTGGTTTGTCGACAATGAAACTACCTCAAAATGGTGTCATTGCACAGCAAACACAGTTTTTTCCCTCGTAACCAAATGGCGCCAACAAACTTTTCTTTTCGCTCACTTGTCCGTTCAACAAGCGTCTGAGACATCATAGTATTTGCGTACGCACGTCTGACCGCCTCCACCCCCAATCACCGCGCCATCACCACGCGTGGACGCGCTGTTCGAATGGGTGAATCGTATCATCGATAACTTCTTCTTGGTCATTGAAGTGAATTAGTTCACTTTTCTTCCCTGTTTTCAACCATTAATAATTATGATTGATATTTCGATCTCTAGTCAGCGTCAAGAAAAACTTTCTTTGGTTTATTGTGTAGTATTAGCAGTCTCAGAAAGACCCCTAAAATCACATCTTTCTGCATTTCTTCGAACTTATCGGTCTCTATGCAATTCTATATATTTGCTATTTGCTATTTTTGAGCTCATATGCTAGCTCATAGCTCATAAACTTCTTGTCGAAATTATCATTGTATCGGTTAAAGTAAAATGTTCAACAAGTGCGATGTATTTTTGCATACGATTTCTAGTGACCATCTGGATTGCGTGCTTGAAATGTTGTTCCGGAGGGTCATTTTCTTTGGACTCGCGAAGTGGGGGAAATAATTTGAACGATATTGACATCAAACCTATGTCTAAAATCATTTGAATATCAGATGTGTAAGAAAAATATGTTTGAAAATGGACTAATTTTTGCATGATCACTCAACTAATCACCAAAGGTTTGAGCCACCATTCTGCCCTGTCGTAATCTCCAGTGATTTTCCATTTCTGCCAAACTCATAAAAGTTTTGATAAGACTTTAACATTGGAGCAATGCTTACTTTTTTGCTTTTTTTTTGAATTGTGCTCAATGAATCTTTGGTATACTTTTGCTCAAAATTCCCGCTTTTGTAGTAATCTTGTTTATGATCGGATTGTAGGGTTAATCGTCGAATAAAGGGGAAGAATTTTTATGGAACAATACTTGATTTACTTGTACTGGTCCTTTTTAAGTGATTTATGAACGTGGAATATGGCCTCGTGAATATTTTTTTATGAAAAGGAAAAAATTTTTGTAGAGTCCATTTTCGATCTTTATGCACAAGAGAAAATTCATAATAGCACTTCAACTGTGAACTTGGGTGGCCACTCCAATAATATGAACTTTACTGGGCAGAAAAAGAAATGTTGCGCCATTGTTTCAAGTGTCTGTCTATTCTCAATTCGCGTGATTCGATGGGCATATCTAAAAACGATACAATCCTTTGAACGACACAATATCATAGTTCATTTCCCGCATATGTCGTGAATATTGCTTCTCAAGTGCTAATTGTATCTTGACAAAACTTTGCAATCCTATTACCACTGTACAATGCTAAAACAATTCTTCTAACAATTGTGAAGATACGGTAATGATCAACAGAAAATCCATATGTAGCTCAACCCTTTATTACAACATTTTTTTTTGATTTGGATGGCTAAGACCTTGCGGTCAATCAAAACTTCATCTTCTTTTGTCTCAGTACATCGTGACATCAACCAGACTTGGTATACATCATATTTTTGAATATATGATGTTTATTACGTTAATGGAAATCTTTCTTTGTCAAAGTTGTGAATAATTTACGATATATAGGCTAAATACTGCAGAATAGAATGTAGTGCATACGAAATGAATACAAAGTAAAGGGAAACTTCAACAGACTTTTATCACAATCTAGTAGAAAAACTGAGAAGCAGAATTCTCAGTGTTTTACATTTTGTTTCAATCAAGCTTATTAACATCCATAATACGAAAATTAGAGTAAGAAATTTGCCAAACTCATTCATCACTCGATTATCGATCGGCATCAATCTCATATTTTCAAATGCTCTATACTGTGGTGTTACGTTGTAAAATGTGATCCTTGGTCCTTACGTATTTTACGCCATCCCTTATCGGGAGCAAACGGAAAATTTTGATCGTTAACCCTATGTATAGCATCTTGTGCGCTTATCAGTTCTATCGCTTCGACAGCACATTTTACCACATCTGGCGAGCAAACTTCATTCTTGTTTCCATCTCTAAGGTTATTGATTAATCGTTAGATGTGTAGTTCCTTCCATAGAAAAGTGATAAATATTGGTCGATAATCTATCGGCATTAAAATGAGTAATTCCTGCCTTCTAATTTCCTCGTCTAATCTCGTCCAAGCGCGGCAAGCAGCAGACGACGGCTACGTTTGTTCAAGGCGGACAGGCTTTGTTAGACGGCTTGAACGAATTGCTTAGGCAAACTTTGAGCGGCGATCTTCAACCCGGCATTGTGCATGGTCAATGAGACTCATTTCACCGATAAATCTCCAATTCTGTTCATTTTTACATGGACCCAATTCGAGTTCAATAATAGGGTAGTGTAGTTCTCTGTGGCTCGTAATTTCTCGAAGTTTTGCAGCACTAAAGATGCTGTAATATTAAAACTTCAAAATTTGCTTGTATTCAGTTTATTTATTTCTCATCCCCTTTCCTCCAAATTTGTGCAGAAAGTTTTTTATACCTACATCGTCACTGGAAGGATTTCCATTTCCATTTATTGTATTCAAATTTTTTCTACCGTTTTGACTTTTATCTCTTCACTTATTGTTAGCCAATCAACATAGAACATATGATGCAACTTTCTGTGAAACTCAGAATGTCTATATTCTTCAAATTTACATCAGTCAGAGATATCAAACATAATGTATACTTGAAATAAAAACCAATCTAAAATTTTTTGGTAAGGTGAGAGTTCATTTTTTCATGAATATTGGCATTGTTCTAAACATTTTTCGGGACGGTTGCTTAGCTTATACCTCTCCTGTACCGATACCAAATTTGGTCAATCTCAGCAACCGTATCGAAAAACACTTTAGGATCATTTAATTGTGAGAAAATAGATACCCAATTACCTCTAAACTGTTCACCTTTCCATTTTTCTCAAAGTTAATTCCAGTTTTCAAAACAAGTTTTGTTGCGAAGAAAATCGATACGATTCAGGCGAATAAATACCAGTACTGTTATCTCCTATTACCTTTTCTTCCCCTTCTTCCAGAGTATGTTTTTATGTGCTGTTGAGAATTTGATGTTTGAGTTTAATAGAGGTTAACTGTAGCCGGAAGCATACTATGCACTTCTATCTGTAATTCGATAGGTCAAGTTTACTCTGTTCGAATAGAATAACTGCATAATTTCTGCTGTGTTGGAATAATAATAAAGTAATTTTTGGCAATATAAGTGACACTTTTTAAAATTAGAACAACTCATAAAATTCTACACTGCAGAGTATTTATAAGATTCATGCTGTCATAATCACACTCATGACATTTCTTTCATATATTTGCACATGGTATTGAAATGATTCAATTTGTAAAGGGATAGATGTCCTACAAGACCGAGATAATAGTATTTCTTGTTAGCAAGCTTTCAAATTTTTATTAAAAAAAGAATAAACTGTGCTTCTGTAGAGTTTTGTGACATGAAAGTCCCGATGGGATTTGGCAAACATCCCTCTTGCAGTTATGGGCGTGTCCCAGTGCTCTAAGGAATTTTCTTTGGAATTTTATGTTATCACCAATTACATCCATCGAAGCCTAAGTTGAAGGGTAGTCTGCTCAGTGTTTAGCCTATAAGAAGAGAGTGTGCGAAGGCGCAGGAAAAGGAGGGAGGGAAACGTATTGTGGTAGTCGTGTTCGGTTGGATATGGGTTTCAAGGATCTGAGAATCCAGAAAATCTTCGAATTAATGAAAAACGGAAGTGCAAAAAGTTGAAACTGTGATATATTAAAGAAGACAGTCAATCTTCGAATTTTCTTTGCTTTATACAATGATGGCTTTTATACGTAGAAAATTTTCGTCCTTAGAAATTCTCCATCCGCAACGTCAACATTTTTTCAACTTCTTGAAAAACTTCTCCTTGAAAGTGCAAGTTGTGCACAAGTCCAGCTTTCACTGTTTGCTTAGATTTTTGCATTTGAGCCGACGACAAATACCAGAAAATCTCCTCAAGCATCAGGTGCAGCGGCTCTCATGTTGCACACCGACCACACCTCTCATTCCAGAAAGCGAACCAGTTCTTGGATTGGGGCTGTTTTTGACCGTAGTCACTTCGGTTTTTCTATGACGGAACAAATGTTCGTCTAATATGCTTCGCTCCGAGAAGTTTTGCGTTTAGTCTCATTTTTCTTCCGCAAAACCCGTGCGTCTAAACGGCTATGGTCGTCAGGGGGTAGAAGTGGAAGAACCTGTTTTCTCACTGTAAAAACCGACTCCTATAGAAATGTATAGCATAGCATGACATGCGCATTTGCCATTTCTGTGCTTTTGATGCCGGTCTAGGTGATAAGGCTGTCGGTTTGGTTCGTACGCAATTGTGCGTAGATTATTGGCCGCAAAAAAGTGACGATATGAGCAATTCGGGCAGGTTCGCCGTCGTGATTCTATTGCTATAAGATGGCGAATTATAGGGTTAGTAACGGTTGACCTGCGATTCATGATAGTAGGTTAGATAACGCTTTTCTGTGATTTTCTTCTTCTTCACTTGGTTTTTTCCCGTCTATTCTCTGTTCAATGTCCCATTTTGAGTTTTATGCCCTCCTTTCATGTCCATCTGTCCAATTTTTATTCTAAGACCTCTACAAGCTCGTCTTTGGCGTCAGGTCCTGGTCTGCACATCCATTTTTCTTACTATATGCACTTATTACCATACCTAACCACTTCCTACTGTTATGGTCTATTCAAACTCATTTTTTTCATAGCATGTAGAAAGCTTTTTGTAGAGAGTTCTGTCCAAATTCGCTTTGTAAAAATTCGAGCCTCATTTTTCAACCCCTATGTTTTTCCCACTCAAATTAAATTACATGTTTCGCTATCTCCTAACATTTTCATAACTGGTCTCTAACTTTATGGAAAAATGAACTTGTCCCTTTTCCCGAGTCGAAAAGTTTTGGATTACGTTTCGGAATTATTTGTCAGTTCAAGAAAATTATGACTCCATTTCCTTGAATTAAGTTCGTATTATAGTACTTAGCTCCCGTTATAGTGTACAAATGATTCAAATACATAGCTTGAATCCTCCTCCCCCCCCCCCCTCCTCTTTCCCCTTCCTTCCCCTTACCCCAGGAAAACCGATGAACTCGTCCTCTCTCTTTGTACCTTGTAATTTTCGCAACCGTAAAATAAATCTCCCAATGTTACCAGTTAATTATAGGGTTTCGCTTTTGCATCAGTCTACATCGGGTTAGCTGGTTTGGAGGCTATTTTATTAGCTAGTTAGAGAGTGGAGATTGAAGGGGAGGAAATGGAAAGGATTAAATATGTATTAGTACATCTGTAATTGCAAATGATCCGATTTAACAGATTGCAAACAACGAATTACACGCACGAAACAGAAAATTAGAACTAAAATTTTTTAATCTGTAACAATGGAAATGAATTTTGTGTTTTGGCCGAATGAACTTGAAATAAGCTGGTAACAAACGAAAAAGACGTTAAGATTACAGGGAGGAGAACAACGAGTCAAAAGAACATGATTTGATTCTGCATAAAAAATGAAAGATTTTTTTCAGCACCATTGTTCTGATTATTTGATTAGATACATGCCTTAATATGAGGAAGAAATCAAGAAATTTTTTTCCAGAAAAGCCTTTGAATGCATATGTACAGGACCCAAAACTGAAGTGAATCTCATTTTGTAATATTCCTCCCCATCCATCCAATTATCTGATTCCAGTTTCTCATTTATACTCAACTCATACATTCCTCAAAATCTTGTGTAATTTATTCCTCCTTAATTAGCACTAAAAATAAGTGTTGGGCCAGAAATAAATAGACTTTACCTTTGATGTTTACCTCGTGAATCTGGTAGTCAAAAGACAAATTAAGCGGATTGACTGGTAAAAACAATTATTTCCTCGAAAAAAAAAATGGGGAAAACTTCAAAATTCACAAATGATGTTTTGTGTTTTGGACCTTATTCCAATTTTTTAGATGTCTACACAAAAATTTGCGTCTATCTGTATTTGTACACGTCAGAATTTTCTGAGTAAAATAAATAGATAAATAGTTTTATGTAGATATCTAAAAAAATCGGAATAAGTTCCAAAGCTACAAAAGATCATTTGTAAATCTGGAAATTTTCCCCGTTTTGTTGAGAAAAACTCAAATGTTCCTCATCAAAATTTCCTAGTATCCTCAAATCCTAATCTCATTCATTCCTCCTGGCCACAGTCATGCAAATTTTTCGTGACGCCCGTTAGGGGGGGGGGCTTGTCAATTGTGGTTTTGTCGCGCACAGATCCGTCTCTTGGAAATGTTTTCATCGTGACTGTCCGCGCGAACCGGTGATGGGCGCGGTTAGATCAAAGCCGATGACAGTTGTCTGTGACTACACAATTCAAACACTCTACCTATAGGTCTCTATCCGCCAATTGTGTGTTTGTTGGGGCAGAAGATCTAATTGGAGCGCCTGGTGTGGTAGCACCTTGTTGTCTGGTCATCATTGTGTTAGTTACCTTTAGGTGACCTCAACGGGGTAAAAACCTGTACCTGTCCCAGATCAATCGATTATCGATTGATAGAGCAATGCTACCGTAATCCTTCCACAATTCGTGTCGTCTTAAAGGTCGCTTCATTTCACCCTAATCACTTCGGATTAACGGTGATGAGTGACCGCACACACCCGTCTAGTCATTGTATCATTCATTCCACGGGCTGTGTAAACGAAATTCGCGCACGATCTTCATCGTATTAGCTAAAGGGCATTCTTGCGCAAAATTCTTGGCTCAAAGCCAGCCCCTTTGTTTGCCCTTTCATGCCCTTTCACTTTGCTTTTGGACTATGGTGCACTTTTCTGATCAGAACTTGCAGTTAACTGCTGCAAACTGCTGAAAAAAAAAGTAGAAGAATGTGGACCGTGTCTAATTTTCTTTTCCCCTCATACTTTTGCTGATATCATCCCCCTTCCCCATTAAATCTTCTCCCCGCATATCACCCCAATCATATCTCAACCTTGAACAGCGTATCAGCCCACCCCGACCGATTTTCTCCACCTATCTGTCGCCACAACGATGTGTATGACATCAGCTGTTTGGGGGGTGATTTGCAAAACAGAGAAAATTTATGGGGTTACGATGGGGGTTGGTCTGAGCCTAATGTAGGGTAAACTAGGCTCGCGGCATTTTTATGGCCAGCAAAACATTTTGTTTCAGTTTAATTTGAATTTTGGATGTACTATGTAATGGTTTTTATTTATTATTTATTTATTTGAAAAATAAACTAATGATTTCTGTCGGATAGTAGAAGATATTGTTGTGGGTTTAATCGTGGCTAATCTTCTAGGAGCTTTCTTTGGGATTTTTGGTTTCCCACCTCTTGGCCATGAATTTAATCTATAATATTTTTTTTCCAAAATTGAATGCTTTGGTTAATTTACTAGATAGAAGCAGACTTTTGCTGTGAATATAGCTGTCATAATTTCTGGGCTTTCCAGCCTTTGATGGCAACTAAAATTATGATTTGATTTGTTCTCAGTTTTTGTGTCCATTACGATTTTTTCCTATGTAGAAGGTTTTTTTGCTGTGATTTGTAGCTTTCCCGTCTCTGATGGCGACTAGACATCCATTTGATCTGTTCGTTTACAAAGCGTCTATGATTTTTTTATAGGTCGAAAAAATTATTGCTGTGGACGCAATCATCACTATTTTCTAAAGAAATTATTTCTGGCCAATTCAAATACATGACTATTTTTTCTTGGAAGTAGACTATACTATTATGCATGTAATTATCTGGAAAACATATTTTTGTCTCTTCCACCACAAATAACGTTTTATCAAGAATTCATTTTGGCAAAAGATTCGTCCATAACAATCCTTCATCCTTCCTGTGATTGCCTATATCTTCTCCATTTTCTGCCGGAAATCGTCATTTTCTCCGTATCAAAGCCTAGCATCTGGAATAGCTAACGGTTTTTCTCACACGCATTAAAGATTGCTCGTCTAACGCATAGAGTGTCAGTTTTTATATTTTAGCCTGATTCTTCAAACAGCTGAAAGAGAATCTCTTCTCTTGCAGCTGCGTTTGATTGACATTTGAATGAAACGTTTTCCAGTTTATGGGATGTGTTACTGCTGAAGAGCGGAAGTCTTGAAATTTTTTACACAACAAGCGTTTCTAAATTTATTGCAAAGCTAAAAAAGAAGCTCCAAGTGTCAGTTTCCAATTATTTTTGCTCTATGAAAGGTCAAACGACAGATTTTACTTATAAAAAGTCAGTCTTAATGAAACTCTTCGCGCCTGCATTCCTTCATTACTTCAGTTTTTATTTATTGCTTAAAAACTGTAACGCAATGTGCCATCTCTTCTTTATCTTTATCTTTATCTTTACACTCAAGGTGTACCATTTAAACTATGAAAAACTGTTAGCGTGGGGCCAATAGTCCTAGACATTGAAAGAACAACAAAGAAAGCTCGTACTTCGATGAGTTAAGCAAAAGAAAGTACGGGATAGTGTAACCACAAAAAGAAATAAAGATGCATTAAAAATGCGAGTATATCTTGAGGAAACATACTGACAATAATTTTTAGGATTTTTTATTCTAGCTTTGTTACCTTTAATCGTACAGTTCGAGGTAGTCAAAAATCATCTCTCGTAATTTTGAAAAAAAAAAGCTGAACTATCAAGGTATATGATTTGCAATCTATATAACCGTAGTTTCGACCTATTTAGGCATTTTCGGGGTCAAACTGAACCTTGAGCAATCCTTGCCCTTTGGTCACATACATCTTCGTGATTGCATAGCTCCCTTCATCAAGCCTATGATCCATGGGGAATTTAAGGCAATCTTCGTCCTAATTCTGACTTTTTTCTGGCAGCCAAAAGTTCTATTTTTTGGGAATCCTTTGAGGAACTGATGTGAGTAATTTCCTATTTTCCTCTCTGTTAGGTTTTTCTATGAACTAGTGACCCGTAATCTAAAGGTGCTAAATTGGGAGCGTTCGCTTCGGAACCCGCCGCTTGCTATCTGATGTTTTTTGAATTTCCGTCACGATTCTTTATATATTAGATAGATTAGATATATGTGTTCTCTCGATTGAAACAATTTTCTGGATTACTTTCGAAGATTGCGGAATAGTACGCCATCCTTCTATCACAATAATTTTTTAGGGGTTTGAAAAGTTGCAGTCAATGAGGAAAGGGCCTAATAATTTTACAAGCTTCGAGAAAAGTTGTTGAAAGATCTAACCATCTATTTTTCACTTGTCTTCTTTTGGTTACGATCTTCATGCTCTGAATCAAGAATAGTTGTTTGTTCCTATTGCGGTATCAGTTATGCTAATTAAAGCTAAAACATACTTTAGCTTTGATGATTTAAAGGGTTGAAGATATTTTCTTTACGTGCACAGTTCTGCTGCTGCCATTCCAGTAGGCTTTCCTACCAAGTACCTGACCATTATCCACTTTACAATCTCTTCTCACTGAATTCCGTAAATTCCTCATACTCCTATGCTCAAACTCATCATGCAAATGCTTCATACACTTCTTACATGTGGACAGTTGTCGCATCATTCTTTTCAAGCTAGGCAACATGACAACTACTGCAAAACTTTACACATCTTCGCCGTAGAGTCAAGCCATATGGCTCCCTTTTTTCCATGGGAAAGAAATTCATGCACGGATGCGGGCGGGTATACGGGGGCCACTACTGGCGCCAGCTGCTTGAACGTTGTCTAATGGACAAATGAAATATGTGGTATTGGCTCTGTTCTCTTACACTTTTAGGTTGCTTCAGGCTTAGTTCGGTTCTTCAGTCTCAATAGATTAATTTGACTTTGATTACTATCTTGAAATTCGCAACAAATTCTGCGAAAAGAAAGATAAAGTGCAAATTTTCTGAAGACAGTTTTAATCATTTTTAGCCTATCTATGGTAGCAAAAATAAAATAAATTCTGAGTCATTGTTTTTTACATACAGTGCTATCGGACCATTTTTTTGAACAGTTGCTCAACGTTTTGCACCATTGATGTTCAGTTACCCAACACCACCACAAGAACTACCTTACGCTTCAGCTTAGACAACTGACTGGAACTTCCGCAGAGATTTTGAAGTTTCCGCCGGGTCACCAGCGGAAGTTCCCAAATGAGGTGCTGCGGAAGTTCCGAACAATGCGAACCACAACAGCAAAAGATTGACACCTAAGCGA
This sequence comes from Cylicocyclus nassatus, assembly GCA_958299035.1. Lineage (NCBI taxonomy): Eukaryota > Metazoa > Nematoda > Chromadorea > Rhabditida > Strongylidae > Cylicocyclus > Cylicocyclus nassatus. The sequence continues at coordinate 81,569,400 of CATQJL010000316.1, read as the reverse complement.
GATTTGAACCTTACTCTATTGACTGTGAAAGTGCTGCGCAACCGTTGGCATGCGGGAGTTCCGCAGCGCCTTGTAAAAAATCTTGCGGAAGTTCTCCTTTTCAATCAGTTTAACGTGAAAATCCTGCGGAAGTTCCCCTTTACAACGTTTCCACTTTTGCAATAGTAAGCAAAACCCTGCGGAACCGCTGCAAATTTCGCTTCTCCTGCGGAAGTTCCGATGAATTGTCTGAGAGGGTAGTTATAATAGCATGAAGCATGAGTTTATGCATATCTTTCACTTAATAATTCTATATGGAACTTGAAGTGCTGGAATTTTCGAATAAGCTTAGACAAATGCATAAAACCCTATCAGTTCTATTCTAGATTCTATTTCTACTCCATTTATCTTATCTAATATTTCGTTTTTTATCTACCTATTTTCCACTTTTCTTTCTTCATTTCAATCTATTAACTTCCATATACCTCCGCTTGATTAAACATACTTTTCAATTCTAGAATGCATGCTAGACAGAAGTATAAAAATTTTTTCCAATCACACTCCAATACCTCTTCAAACAGAAACTGTTTGAGCTCGGCTCAGCTTAATCGTTAGCTGTCCTGTTTAGTTTGTCTATGTTCTATCTTTAGTTTAAGACTATGAAGAATGCACTCAAAGCTTTTTTGTCTATTTCGCTTGTCTTCGTAAAGAAAATTTGAAAAAAAAGGTTAACAGCAATTCTAGTGCTGTTCCGCCCCCAGCAGTGCCGGAATGGAGTTGTTGCTCACGAGCACCGCTAATATATTCTAGAGTCCATCATTCTCTCGGTTTTACCGCCATCAGACACAATTTGTTCTTCTTTAACTCAACCAGGAAACGGTGAAATCTTTCTAACCCACCCCCCCCCCCCCTGAATCCGGCTGCTTTCGTTTGTTGAACATGGGCACATAAAAATCTATGTTTTGATTATCTCTGAGAAAATAAACCTCCCGAACTATAAAAATCAATGAAATTTTGATATGAATATTTGTTTTGTGCAGCCCAGAAAAACGCTCAATATTTTATGAAATGACTTTGTTTTCCACCAATAGATGAAAACGGGTACTATAACTCGATCTATATGTCGCCAAATGTGGGAGGGTCCCGCGCGGACTTCGTGCAAAAGCGCACTCACATGCATGTGAAAAGGGTGCGTTTTTGTTGCGGATGACCAAGGGGGCCGCCCCGTTTTGGCGATATATAGCCTCTACCCGATGAAAACAGATTTGCCCTTGTATAAAATTTTAGGCTCGATAGCGGAACAACGCAAATCGCATTCTTTCTCTCTATCAAACTGCTACTTCTTTGCAACATAGTGCAATTTTTGATGGTCTTAACAGGTTGATTAATTTTGCTGCACTATCACAGAGGCGAGAAATCATGCTGTAACGGCCCTAGCAATTGTATTTTTTCGCCCAATTTTTTGCCAATTTTTTTTGTTTATGAAAAAAAGCCAATTATCAGTCATGAATCATTTCTCATAATCAGGATGTATTTCTCGTGCAGTCTACCCCCCCCCTCTCCAGGGCCCTGCACGAGTCGGTTTCTGAAGTTTCTAAAAAAAAAATTCAGTCTCCTTTGTCCATTGCAAAAAACCTATTGGCTCAGGAATAGGAAAATAGCAACTAGTCACTAGTCTGTAAAGAAAAACCTGGAATAAAAGTGAAAATATCAAATGAATTTGAATACTACGGATGTTTGGCAAAAGTTTGGCGATAACTAGCAAAGCGATTTATGAGGATACGAGCTGGCATCCCGGGTTCCGCCCTGGTTTGGAGCCAGTCCATTGTGCTTGACCTCTCTGGTAGCGAAATCGTTCTTTTAATCCACACTCGTCTTGAACTCACTTTCTATTTTCACCGCTTTCCTTTATGACTATGGGGAATGCGCACAAACATATAAATTTTCTGCTTTATATATATAGAGATTAAGACAAAAAACAATGAAAACGCTACTATATAGAAATGTTATCATGCTTAGGGATAGATTCATAACCGGGGCATCCGTTTATAACAGAAAATTTCAAAACTTACATACACTTACAAAAATATATGCGCACTCTCATCGTATGGCGGCCGTCTGGAAACAAACTAATTTTGAAAAAGATGTAAATTCACCTAAGTTTTCAAAACTTTTCAAGTAATTCTTCCTGATAATAACGTATGCCCATATTCCAAACTTGGTGTCATATGCTTGTCTCTACGCTGTAAGAAGCAATTTGTTTTTTGCTTTGCTTTCGAATCGCGCGCGCTTTTCGCAAGACACGACGGAGTGTTAATCGTGTGATAACCTTTCTTAAAACTTGTACTTGTTTGAATGAATGCTTTTCTGGAGAACTTCGCTTCGGGCCCACAAAAATTAATCCCCTCTGCTTATTGCCGAAAATGAAGTCCAGCGTACTTATATATCTGTGCCGGGCCCTCCCTCCCCTCTTCCCCAGCACTTTTTTTTCATGTCCTGTATCGTCCTGCATCACCCCCCCCCCGTTTCTTTGAAGTCCTGTCTTGTCTCATAGCCATCAACTGATGAGCCTTTCTACGATAATGGTCACGCTCACAAACAATTATTTTTTAGAAAGCGCCAAAATCTCAAGAAAATCGATTATTTCTGCATCCGTGCCTAATCCTTTCGAAGAAAAAAACAGCCATTGAAACCATTTGCTGGAGGCATTTCTCTCATCTCATTTCTCTTTTTCCTTCTCTCTCTTATCTAACAAGCGCAGCTAAATCTTAATTCATTGGTCGTGCTCATCAGTGTCCAGTCTATAACAGATCACATTAGCGATCAAGTCTGCGACTTGATCGGTAGGATAATTTAGCCTACAGACGATGAAATCTGCCTGATAGAGCGGAAAAACATTAGAAAATAAGAATCCGATCAAATTGAAAAGACAGTGTTTGATCTGCAATTCAAAATCCATTCCATTGATTCTTATTGATCTTGTCGCAATTTTTGAAAGAAATTCCACTCCAATAATGAAGGGTGGAACAGAATTTGCATCGATGATGTACATTTTGCTTGTGTCTTTGTGTGTCTGCATCTTTCTGTGCAAATATTTGGAATGAGTTCCCTAACAACATAAAGGATGTCCAAACAAAACCTTCAGTAAATGTTGACCATGGTCTAGAGTTGGATAATCCTTAACTTGTGCAAAAAAGTCTATCTGTAGAAGAAACAAAGCAAAGAGAGGCGGAGAAGAAGAAAGATAAAGAGAAAGTTTTGACTAGCTGCTTTTTAGTGACATGTTAATATTACGGCGTCTCATGGTTTGCAGCACTCTATCTCTTTTTGAAGTGTGCACAAATAGCGTGAACAAAAGCAGAGTGTGTAAAAATTAATAGCCATAAATCTCTAACGCGTAGAGGAGATAGGAGGTGAATAAGCTAGAACCTGAGAGATTTTGTTTCACTAAAGTTTCCGAGCAACATAGTCATGCAGACGAAAAAAAGAGCTTTATTAAATGTGACTATAGCACGCGCCGCTGTAGGGCGCGGTGCGTCAGGCCGCCTTCCTGCAGTCCTGCACCCAATTAATTTGCTTTCTAGAGTCAGGAACGAGATGGTATATAATTCTGAAACTGCATACATATGCAATTAATATGCTAGTTTCATAATTGTAAAACAAATCTGAGCTGCACATTTATGAGCAATTTTAGAAAAGAAATTGTAGTCTCGATAATATAATTACTCAGTATAATAATATTAAAATTTGGTTGAAATTCAACTGATTTGTAAGATTACACTACAATAATGATTAAGAATTCTTTTGCAGCTCATTGAAAGCCTTCGAAACTAATTTTGCTAGCGTTCATCCTTCCGGCCTGGTGGAGAAAAAACCAGGGGAGTAAAAAAGATTCTTGAAGACGGTGTACTATAGTAACGTAATACATCATCCACCTTGGTCCCGTGTTGACAGCCTTTTTGTCCTTTCTTACACAAGGCTAAGCTTCTTGGAGAATTTTTTTGAATGTCCAAAAATAAAAAATAAAAAATGGCAGAGTGTATTTCGAGAATTCGAAAAAAACTTTATATTCTTCCTTTATCCCTTCCTTGTTTCCTTCTCTTCCCTCCTCTCTGCTCGCTCCCTCGGCTTACATGTAACATCGCCAAACGCCATAAATCTTCAACGTTCCATCACATCAAAGGCTGTTCCAGCGTTTTGCGCTGGAAACGCTCTTTGCTCCAGGAAGGAACGCGATGGCTGCTGGTCGTTGTTGGTTGCGGCTGCAGCCATGATCGCACATCGCGGCGATCACTCATCAATCGCCAGTATCGCCGTTCGTCCAGCTATTCTATTTGGTTCCGGATTCGATCGCTTTTGAGTGGCTAGCGGCTTCATAGAGTTTTTTTATCTTGCAAGCGATTCGTTTTTTTTTGTTGAAAATATGAATTATTTATTTAGCCATAGCCAAAAATCTACAGTTTTTTTGAGTTTTCAGAAAGTATCTTGAAAATTTCCATCAAATTCATATTCGATTCAACATTATTTTTTTCAGAATCGCGACGTTTTCTCGGCACCATTCCACGTTTCTGGAACAGTTCAATCTCTTAGAAAAGAGTGGGGCTTAGGCATTTCTCTGATTTTCGATTTTTGGCTTTTCGTTGGATGATAAAATTCGACCCCTTAAATGGATTTTTCGTCTTTTTCTTCCAACTCTTCCAATTCTTCGTCATCTACTAATCATTGCGTCACTCTTGGCCCACAGCACTTTCGGGAGGATTTTAAGACCATAATAATGATTTTCCTTTATTTTTCAAATATTTTTTCTTAAGATTCTTGCAAATGAGATGAGCTCCCAGTAAACTTGCAAGTTTTGAATTTCCATGCCGGATTCGTGTGAGTAGTAGCAGTTTTGGGACATTTTATTCAAGTAAATTCTAATTTGAGCGCAAATCATGTTTCAATCGTAGTTTTATTCAATTCTGATTCGGACAAAATCGCCCTTATCAAATTTATCCACAATGCCAAAAATCGTGCACATTTTTCATTGGCTAAAAATGATGAAGCATGGAAGCATGGAGGGGACGTTGAATAACAAGAAAAATCATGTCGAAAATCGGCAAAGATAATATTGACGTCACATCTTCTTATTTTCCTTAGCCTAAGCTAGTTGCTCTAAATGTTGTCAGAGTTTGCGTACTTTTGCACAAACAAGTGCTTTTTTCCGGTATTTTTGCTGCACGAGCAATTTTTTTCTGACATGAGCACATTTTTCTAAAAATTCGCTGTAAAAACGCTGTCGCGATCTCGTTTTTCGCGGCTAGCAGTTTAAATCAGCACTAGTTGCCATTATGGATGCTTATAGGTAGCATCCCTCAAATTATATAACCTTAATTGTATAGATTTTATTTGCAACTACATTTTCAATTAATTTCGTTCCCATTCCCATGTAGCATATCAAGTTACAGAGACTAGTTACCCACGTTTTTACTAGTGCGACATTGTTTCACTAGTTCGCTCTCAATTATTTTGGGATTTCCACCAATTGTTTGCATATCTTATACTACATATAGCTTTTGCTTTCACTTAATCGTACTGAGCACTTACTCATTTCTAACGATACCTCAAAATAATTCTTTACCGAAAAGGTTTTTATTTCCTTAGTCTGTAAACATTCATGTATACTCAATATTAATTTTTGATTTCCACTCACAACATGTATTTTTCCCGGAAGCCTTGTATGTACGCATATCTTTTGTCTTTCACATGTTTTCTATTTTCTTAACTTATGTGCATAAGAGCTTTGAAAATAGAAAAGAAGGAAGCACTCCTCGTATTTCAATTTTTTGTAGCAGTTTGCATACCGATAATAAATTTCTATTGTCAGGTCTGTTCCACGTCCCTTGTCTGAGCAACATATAGTTTTTTTTTTCGAATAATCCTTAACAACTATTCAAAATTATTTGCACTTTTTGGATATGCAATAGTTACAGAATTTTTATTGAAAAAAGCAGGCATTTACTTGTACTACATAAATTCTCAAAAATCGTACGAAATCGATAGTAAACATCGTTAATATTATTATTGAATGATTTTTGTCTTTATTAATAGCAGCAGGTATTTCAGTAAATTTATTAACCGGTAAATATCTTGGAAACCATTCAGAATGGTTAGCACTTTCTGGACGTGCATCAATCATAGGCTTTTTCAATTTTTCCATGAATGTATGCATTTACCTATTACTACTACACAAATGCTTGAATGGCACAAAATCTGATGAAGATAATTTCACGAGTTGAATTTGACCCCCCAGAACTCTACGTGCTAAATATTTGCGTTCCTCTTATTTTCCGATTTCTACCACTGAATCGCAAAAGTCACGGTTCCGTCCGTTTCTATCAGTGTCATTTGCAATCGGGCAGCTGTAAATGTTTTTCTACGAAGTTTTTTCTCTCTCTCTTCCACTACAACCATCTTCCCACTGTGTTCACTTATCTTCCATCTTATCTCTCCCGCTCTGTTCTTCTTGTGTTCCTTTTGTTGATAGAGAGAAAGGCATTCTGTCAATCGATACCATTCATCTTTGTTTTCACGCCGTTACTTCCACAAAGATAACACATTCTAGTCTATTTCAATGCCACGTTCTTGCGCGAACAGTTTGTAACAGTTGTCCTTAATCTCTGGTGCGGTAATCAATCTTTAACGGAAATGGAAGATGAGCGAGGGGGGAGGGGGATGAAGGGGTGGGGTGAGTTGTTGACCTTGACGCGATTGCTATCTGTACTAGATGGTGGAATCCGGTTGATAACGAGCGGTCTGATAAGAAACGGGCGTGGCTTGCCAGATTTTAACATATTTTCACATGTTAACATAGCCGAATTCTCGTCCAATATTGCTCTAATAATGATATTTACATGATGAATTTACGGTGGTTTTCAACTTGGACGAGTTGTTGCATGCTTTATTTTGTTTAATGAGGTGTAAAGTGATCACCGCAATTACACCATTTCCGTTGCGATATCGTAATCTAGCTGCGCTGACAGCTATGCTGTTTTATGATTTTCTTGTTTCGCATCCATCCGGTTTGGGAAATGTAGACAGATTTTCTTAGTACAATCATTATCATTGTGTTTTGCCCGTAGATACCTTCGAAATGCTTTTTGAAAATAAAATAGTATGGGATATATCAAAACTAGAAGATGATAATTCAAAGGCAGGTGAAGAAAACGGTATTATCAATATTTATGTTATGTGTGCAATTCTTTTCTTCTAAAATTGTACGAAAATTTTCCTTATCTCTCGCTTTCCCTCCTCCCCCCTCTCTCATTGTCTCCCTCTTTTCTCATTTCACATTTTTGGCCCATTTTCTCGGAATTATCAGTGAAAACGTTCGAGATCGGCTGGAACTTATTTAAAAGAAAAATTACAAATGAATATGCTGATTTAGATTTCCAGAAATCGCACCTTCTTCTCCCATTTCGCATTTTTGGTTTAATTTCTTAAAATCATCAGTGTAATTGCTCGAGATCGGGAATTTATTTCCAAGAAAAATCTTATACGAATATGCAAATTTAGTTTTGCAGAACTGGGTACAGGTGTTCCGCACGACTTTGTGAATAAATGCTTTTTTCAAATTTTTATCTACTCAAAAAGGAAATATTTCTTAGAGAGAAGTGCCCATTTTCATTTTTTCATCATTGCCGTAGATACCACTTAGCTGAAGACTTTCTATTGCTTTGACATCGAAAAAGCAAGTACTTTACTTTTGAACCGTAGGGACGTTTGCGATTACTTTTCATTGAGGGCAGAAATGCCTAAAAAATTTCTCTTTAATTTTGTGCTCGGCAACCCTCAAAACGCTTTTTCAAAATTATGGCCTCGCTTAAATAAATTTTATTTTGTTCCTCTATTTTTATCTTCTAAATCACGCTAACCCATTATTATCACAGAGCCAAGATGATTTCGCCCTTAAGCCCTTTTACAAAACCCTCTCTCACACCCCTTCCAAAAACTACCAACATTTGCAACTGTTTGCGAACGTTTTACTATTTTTTTTGCTCGACAGCGGAACAGTGGCCTTTTTTCTAACCGTCGTTACTGTTGCACACTGGAACATTTGTGTAAAAAGCAAAACACTGGTCAAAAAAATCCACTACTGTTTGATTAATCGACTGTGCGGCAACAGTGACTGGTTTGCTTTGTACTTTGTTTGAGAAGACAGGATGCGCAGGAGTCTTTTCTGTGGCCTGTGTGTCATCGAAAATTTAGTTTGCAGTAGATTTTCTAGAGTTTTAGTTTTTTTCTACTTTTCTTTTCCTAGTTTTATAATAATTTCTCATTTTGCACGATTTCATACAGCAAACCTCGAAGTAATTTTCTCAACTCATGCAAATAACGAAGGGATTAGAAACATTGGATTTGGTCTCCACATTTTTCTTTTTTCTCAGAGAATGTTCTCGATTTCACAATTAGGAACAAATAGTTTTTTGGAAACAGTGGCAACTTGCGCTGTCACAACATTACTTCTAAATCTCATTTCGACTCAAATTTCAGTTGTTTCATAAAATTCCTTTGTTTTCATTGGCAAAAATTTTTCTGTTATTTAGCCTGGTAAAACTTGAAAGAAATGTGCAGAGAAGAAGTTGCTGAATTGTATTACAAAACTTTTTTGTCTTTTTTCTACTTTGCATAATCTAACGAGAAATATGTAACAAAGAAAAAAGCTTTCTGCTAATTTCCAAAGCATTCATTTTCCCTTTTTCCCTCTTGCTCTCTCTCTCTCTCTCTCTATCTCTCTCTCTCTCTCTCTCTCTCTCTCTCTCCGTCCCCTCAATATTTTTTCTATTTTTTGTTGAAGGTAAATATAAAATTGGAATAAATATAGTCTTATAGCACACCTGGTTCTAATCTTGGTGCAGATGGAGGTGATGTGGCGCTTAGGCACAGGTTTGCTTACCGTAACCCAGCTCGGTTGGATGATATACTGTAGCCCGGCATAAAAGGTCCACACTATCGTCAGTGGCTTCTAATCGGCGCTAATTGCATATTATTAAGAAAATATATTATCTGTATATAGAAAATGTATTATCTGTATTAAGATAATGAAAAGAAAAGGTTTAGTCAACACTTCCATTAAGCGTAAAAATGCCTGTTGCCAGTTTTTTGGCAATTTTTTATCGCATTTTTCTTCCACCAGGATTGGTCAAAGTTATTTTTTTAGCACACGAAGTTTACAGCAAAGTCATGCAATATCTGGGGTGAGTGACTTTTCATACGATGAGCAATTCCGAGGTGCGAGGTGTGAACACCTATGGCTAAGTGTCAAGTCTCGCACCTCCGTGTCTAGTATACTGTAGAAAGGGAGGGGGGGGGGGGAGGGGGACTTTTCATACGAATGCCTCAACATAATTTTTGGCAAAGATCCAGTAAAAACTGGCACCATGCCAGGTGGGCCTGCTGGCTCCATTCCAAAAAACATCTAGATTAGCTTTTGCAGTACCGCGAATTCGGATAAATTGGAAAACTTGAATACTGTACTAATTCAAAAAGTGCCGGACAAAGTTCATTGGCTTACTAGCTGTTTGAAGTAACCACTTGATAAGTTTGACGACTTTTGCTAGAAAACTGACAGAAATATTTACAGAGTTGCTGTTAACTGCATTTTTGTGTTTTTGACCTTTAACAATTTTGTTTGAAATCGATTTCAAGATGATGAGATTGAACAATTCCTAAATTCCCTGATATATTTCTTTCGAAATTTCAAGTAATTCTAGAACTTCATAAAACACTAAATATGTGCTATATCCTGCCCATCTGGCAATAGGAATCGCGCCTCTTGACATATCTACACCCACTGGAGGGCATACGACTCGATAAAGCGATCTATTCATTACCACAATTGGGCCAGTTGTTCGCGAAAATGAATTCGCTGTGGCCTGACGATCTTTACTATGATACGCTATTTCAATCCGATAAGCTTTATACTAGAGATAAAATCAAAATATTCTTTAGTTTACGCATTTTTGATAATAAACGTTCCATTTTAGTCCGTTGTAATCGATAACTGGACGTATTACCACACCCTAGCCTACGCTAGAAGGTCAAAGTGATCGGGGAGTTGGTATGAAAAGTCCCCCTCCCCCCTCACCTAGGCGTAGTGGAGAATCTTACTCATTACGTGGATGGAGAGGTGCGATGTAGGTGTGAGGTAGGTGCGAAGGCTAGGTGCGAAGTCCCCGATCGTATGAAAAGTCCCCCCCCCCCCCCAATATCTGTTCCATTGCCGACAATTCGCCATTCATAGAACATTTCTTTTTTGAAAACTCATCTGTCATCCTTAAATCAGTCTGTCAGTTTGAAGTTATATGTAGTTCTCTAGGGATGACATTATTTTGATATTTCTGTGTTTTTATATTTCTGTGTGACATTCACTTCAACTAAACGACGTTGACATCCATTCACATTGCTTCTTCCCATGCAAAAATCTCGTCGTTCAACTCCCATTTGTTGACACCAAAATGCTCCCTCGAGAGAGAAAACGCGCAGATTCAATTTCCTTATGTTTTTCTCCTTTTTCTCACAAAGGCGATTGCTTCAAGAAGAAGCCGACCACTTTGTCGTTTTCGGCAATTTTCCTTTTTCTCTCCTAGCTGTTAAGTAGCAGCTAAACTTTTCCCCCTAACCACTTTTGCACCAAACCATTAACCATTGCTATGCTCGACTTGTTACTGTGTAATCTATAAGATGTGTCGAGAAATTTCTCCCAATTTTTTTTTGCACTCAAAAGAGTTTGCACTTTTCTCTTGAGTCATTCTTCTATTTGGTGTTTCCCAATTATCGGACAGAAACGCAGCAGACGCACAGCTGAGACTGTAATCTGACAAAAAACGCCTTCAAACAATCTAAGCATTTTTCCGATTTTTCTCAAAAGCTGGTTTTTGTCAAGATTTATTCTGCAGCAATTCGGAATATTTGTCTATCTTTTTTTCCTGGAGAAAAGCTGTAACCGGAACGATTATTGCGCAACTATTGCTGAAAGGGCGGAGCCCTAAAGTCAGATATTTGCATATAACACTGCATGGTTCAGTCCAATGATTAATTTCCAAGGGGGTAAATGCTACCCTCTTGTTATTTCTTTTTGCATACTTATGAATTGTACGAATATGAAAAAAGTTCTCGTGGCATCCTACTTTTATAAAAAATTTTATTTATATGGCAGATTGAAATCTCGCGCAAAACTTTGGAGTTAGAAAATTTCATAAGCGAAAATTCTTATTGTTTTTTATGAAGTCCCTAATCTTTCTTTCGAAGAAAATTCAGGAACATGTTAGTCAGGAATAAGGACCTTTTTTGATTTTGAATTCTCATCTGTTTCGAAAACTAGTTGAGAAAATCAGTGAGTCGTTGCCGCAGAGACTGAACGCCTTTGCGTCTGACTGAGATATTTTGTATTTCGAAGAGACAGCAGGCAGCAAGAGCAGTTAAAGAGCATTGAAGGAGAGACGCCGATAGTCCGTACTGGCACCCTGTCTCTGCGTGCCATGACTGGACTATATGTAGATCTGAAACGATCCTGGATCGAAGAGTGCTAGGAAACGCAGTCATCATGACTTTTTTTAATAAAAGATTTTCTTTGGATTTCTTTTTCTTTTGTAAAATGTTTGGCTATTCCTAAATTTGGCTACCTCCACCGCCTCCTATGCCCTCCTAATATAGGTCCCTCCTCCCACCTACTCCTGCCGAGAAATTTTCCTCGTCCTTCTCCTGCTCAGTGATGGGCACTGTCTATCCTCTCCAGCTTTTTCCCGTCTTCTAGGAGCGGCCGCTTAAGTAGGTGCTAATGGTGTAATTACACATTGTGCAGCATCGATGAAAAAGGCAAGCATGGCCCTAGTCCTCTTATAAAGCGTTTAATGTACCTTTTAATATACCTCAGATATGTGTTGTGCAATCACGTCACTTGCGTGGGGACTTTCGGTAGTATTATAAAACAGAAGTATAATAAGTGCAATATTACGAACTTCCTTAGTGTTAGAATATTTTTGTACGAAAATTATTGAAGCTCCAGAAAAGATAAAATGTAAAAATTGAATTTTGTTGCTTACCCGCAAACTATTAGGAACGACTGAATCTATTTTTGGCTTTAATCGACTCATAAAATGCAGTTAAGTAAGTTTTAAGCAGTTATTGCTTCTAGTCTTTCCTTTCCATTCCCCCCCCCCCTCTCCTTTCCCCTTTTCTTCTCATCACTTTGCTTCCCAAAAGCTCGATGATTTCCCTATTTTTTCTTCTAAAAGACATATTAACGCTACTGTCCTTCAAAGGTCAATCTCATCAAATTCATCAAACACAATCGTTTTTCCCCCTCACACGTTTGACCTTCGCCACTGTGTCTCCCATTTACTTTTTGCCCGTTTCTTTCTTTTTGTTTGTTAAGGCTAACATTCAACTCAGTTGTGTTGAGTACTCACTAGTGCTTTTTTGATTTCACCAACTCATTGTGTTGAGTGCTCGTAAAGGCTTTTTCTGATTTAACAACTGTTTTCGTTTTTACTATAAACGACTTCAGCACGTAAACTTTGCGCTTGTCCTATGCTATTTTTTTGATAAAGTGACTTGGTCTAATTAGTCGGCATTTCAAATTCAAAAAGTAGTCGTAAAAAAGGAGTAAAAAACCAAATAGTGACTATTTTTTTTTACGCTTACCTTGAGATCCTTGCATGCCCTTTTGTGTCAATTTGGTTGAAGACTATCTGCGGAAATTCTGATTGCCTCTCCAATCAGAAAATTCTTCTCTCTTTTTTGGGAAAAAGAAGGGAAGATTTTCAGGATTGCCAAGCAATAGTTCATGCTATGGACAAAATATTCTCTCCATCTGGCGAATCTTTGGGAAAACCTTTGAATCTCAAGGTCTTTTCTTTTCAAAAAGTAAAAAATTTTAATAACAACTTTAACGAAGTCCTAGAACACCTGTTCAGGGTGCTTTGTAAGTCCATGAACTGAAATACCTACTTATCTGATAAGTAAGAATGTTTAAGTTTTTCTTATTTGTAGCAAAATTGTTATGCAGCTTTTTGGAAATATTAGGTTGCCCCATAAGTCTTTTCATATTCGTACCTTTTAACTGATATTTCTAGATATATACAAGGATGCAAATTTTATGGGAGTATTCCTGAGTGAATAGGCTACTATAGACCCAGCAAAGTGCGCACTATTTTTTCTTGATTTCTAGCCATCAAAAAAGTGCAAGAAGTGTATAAATAAATGTCTGACGGGGAGATCATATGCGTGAGCAAGTTGGAACTTCGCAGAATGCTTTTGAACTGAGATACGATTATTTTCGTGTTTCCGGGATTTTGGATTTTTTTCCATTTTGTCTGGAAATTCGATGCGGACCTAGTACGAACTTTTGAAAGCCATATTGTAGAGCTTGCTTTGATCCTTTGAATGGTGCCTTGCATCCCATTAGAAATCTAAGAAGACCAGACTTATGCTGGTGAAAAGTCAGATATGAAAAGACTTATGGGACAACCTAATATATTTGATCTTTGGTGAGTGCATCAAGTTTATGTTGTGTTAATTTTTGCAAGAAAAAAATTCTGGGTTCTTAGGAAATAGGTGTAGGCATAGAAATTTTTGCTAATAAAGTAGAAAGTTAATGAAAGTCTGAGTGCAAGTGTGAGTAAAGCTAGGCTGTAAGCTTTTCAATAACGCAGTCGGAATTTGCTCAAAATAATTGGAAAATCTGCTAAAAATTCAAAAAATGGGTTTCTCATGTGTGAGACGAATACATCAGAAAGCTACAACAAGCTACCCAATTTGACGTAGGTAAAATCTTGCAAGAAATCTACGCGAATTTCCGACGAATGAACGAAACTTATATTCCGATCTAGTACGAGCTCCCACAAAATCCCTTCAAATCCGCGGAATCATTTCAAAAATTTGATGGTCCATAACTTGTCTCCAACAACTTTCTGCACGATAAAAATTGCAACAGGATTAGCGCGATCCAATTTTGAACGTGAATGGCAATGGTGACGTCGAGGCCATACCTCATCGGCTATGCCGAGACGTGTTCTTGCCGCCATAAGACTGCCAGTTTTGCCTTGAATTTTTCCTTTCAGCCAAGATTTTCTTTTGGAAGCGCAAGCTTTGTCACCATCCCACGTATCAATTTTTCATGAAAAATTATAATTTTTTACTGATATTCAATTTGTTTAGGGTAGGGAAAATGGTAGGAGCAAAATGCAAGAATAATCATCGGCAAAATAATTCTTCGAGTGATTTTAATCCAGTCTTGCGATTTCTAGAGTTCTCTGCCTCATCCCGCTGTAAGTCAACCGGTTCCCTAGAATGAATCTGTGCTGATTTTGTGAGAATTTGGCGGTCATCGAGTCATCGACGACAAATACCTTTCCGGGTGTAAAGTAGAGTTCCACTTTTTTACGTTTATCATTTTTGGGTGTGGTGCGTGGTGGAACTATTGGTTGAAAGAAAAAAACCCACGAAAGATGAATTTCTATTGGAGTAATTTGGATTCTTGTCATATGAGTCATTTTCTTACACAAAATACCAAGAAAAAACTCTATTTTCAGCCAGCCTCAGATAGATCATTCTGCGCAATAGAACATTTTTTCACTTTTTAAGGAAATTTTTCTCTTTCATAATTTTTAATAAGCATAGATTGGTAGAAGGAAACAGTCTTATGTAAAATCACTAATAAACTCTTAAAGATTGACCGTGCAAATAATTCGTCGTCCTCCCCACCCTTTCCTGAAACTTTGAGAAATTAGTGATCCTGACAACAAATTGGATTGTTTGATTTTCGCTGCACGCATATTAATTTATCTGCAAGATATGCCTACGCACTTCATAAAATGTCTTTGACCTTTATTTATTTTTAAGCTTGAAGCAAAATAGATTCTGTGGCGACTTAGTCATGTTTTTACACTTAATGAAAAGCCAAAATAATCAGCAGCATGTGTCTACAACGGCGCTTTCAAAAAATAGCTTCGGATGGGAGGAGGGGGGGGGGGGACGTGACAGAATTTTTTTTCGAACGTGAAAAAGTGCTGCTATTTCCTTTCCTCCCAAAAATTCTCCTTTGGACTTCCCAAACTTTAAGACCTTTCAAGAGCGTTGCACTTCCAATTATTTCGGGAATGGGCGTGGCGCGAGCCAAATTGAGCCAGCCAAATGACCACGGTGGAGTAGTGTTCAATAATTCGAAAAATATCCATGTTTGCACTTTTCAAATTTTGCAGCCCTCCAGATAACCTTCAAAGCCATATGTTAAGGATCATGAAAAGTCTCAGCTGATTTTATTTGCTCATCGACCGATCCATAGTGCATCAAGCGCTCTAAAAATTTGCCGCTCCATTGATTAAATGTACTTTTTGCGCTTGTTTGTGCGAATACAGTGTAAACACACTCTTTGAAAAAGCTGACATCTGGCCAAAACCCTTGCAAAGCTGCGGTCTTACTCCTTTGTCGTGAAGTACATTGTGAAGGCTGCTCAAAGGCGAGCATAGGCTTAGGCTTTTGTTTATTTGTGCTCAACAATACGTCTGTTTACGAGACGCTACGGATATTCGCCAGAGCGAACGCATCCGGCCGACAGTAAAGAATTTCCAATTTTTGGTGAACCTTTTGTTAAGGGAACTGGGAACTTCACCAAATTGCACTGTTCCGGCTAACCCAATCTAAGTAAAATTGCAATTTTTCAAAAAATTTGGTCAATATGTTAACTCCTTTGACCTCGTTTATTCGCCGTTTTCTCCATTCACGAAAAATAAACGAACTATAGGAAAAGAATGTTATACCTGTTGATTTCTTGATAATTTGCAAGATTTTAATTTTCCTATTTCTGTGTCATATACAATACGCAATTCAATTTATTTTAAAATTAAAAACCTGTAAAATGTATCCCTGCTACATTTTGCAACTTTTCCAGACCAGTGAGCAATTTGTCTGGAGACAGAAAATGTTAAAAGGACGCACAAAGACCTGTTTATAATTTTTTTCAGTTTTTTCATATATCATTGCCGTTATTGGATAGGTTCAGGTTACTTTTGTTTTGTTTGATCCGCAGGATTGTTGCCATCGCTCTAATTTTTTTCCCTTCATCCTTCCTCTTCAACATATGGCTATCGGCAATCACAAACCTTAGCTACACTTATTGACAATTCCCTGAGGGACCGGTCTCGATCAAACCAAGCTTTTCTGGTAGTATGATTTGTGCAAAAAAAAAGCCACCTTCAGTAAGTTTCAATTTTTCTCCAATCTTTCTTTGGGGATCATACGTTATTTGCTTTATAGAGGGGAAATCATATTACCATTACTCGCATACTTTGTTTTAATGCAGAACGTTGTCAGAATTCCAACATCAAGAACTAATAGGGCATTCTTGTAAACAGTTCCGTCACATTGATTTCCGTTCTTCTGACTGCTAAAGCTTGAAGCATGTTTTATCGTATTTCGATTACGAAAAGGGAAAGGCGCTTTAAATTAGGTTCATCTTGGGATTCTGTTACAACGTTCTTGGTGCTTTCATTTCTTGCTCTTCATCATTAGAGACAAGTCATGATTCATGTCAAATTCTTTCTGTTCCGAGCCCTAAGGACTGGCAGTATCTATAGAAGCATAGGATGGCTGAGCAAGGATACAAAGGTACACTGGCTAAACTTCTTTGAGTTAAGCTAGAGTATGTTCATACTTCATCGCCGTCTTTGGTTACTTTTTCCTCTCTGTTTCCCTTTATTCTTCTTTTTTGCTATAGCTCCATCATCAAATGATGAGAAGAAACCTGCGGTGTAATTCTTGAGGCGGACAAACTTCATTAAAAGTAAAATTTTCCATGCTTTACAAAAGTGTATCGGCTCTAGGAGTTGAAAGTAACTGCAGGATCATTTTCTAGAAGGTTTGCGGTTGCTTGCTTCGATTTTTCTGCACATCAAGAAAAGTTTTCCCCTTTCATTTGTTTTCATGATGTATGAAAGAGCTGTGTAATATAAAGCAAATCAGCAACAAATCTCGCAAACTGATGCTCTCCTTTGCATTGTCTTTGTCGGCAATCACCGCTCAAAACCTATATTGTCATACGATTCTCTTTTCTCCATTTCGATTCCTTCTGTCACATTTCATTTAGCGAAACTGAATGATTCCATCAGTAGTGTTCTGTTTTTTTTTGGCTTCAGAAATTATTTTCCAGAATTCGATAATAGGTGGCATAGCTATAACTACTGTATAAGATCTGTTGTTCAAATGCTTATAGAACAAGAAATTATATAATAATAATAGCATAAAAATAAAATAATAATAAATTAATATAAATAAAAGTAACGAAGATACAACTTGTATCTTGCTCGTTTCATTTCTTTATCTAAAATAGGTATCGAAAGCGTTTTTGAGCTTTTTTTTTCTTTCAGTACTTTCTATCTATTAGGTTGTTCCATTAGTCTTTTCATATCTGAATTTTCACCAGCAAAAGTCTGCTCTTCTTAGATTTCCAATAAGATGCGGAGCACCATTGCAGAGATCAAAGCAAGCTCTACAATATGGCTTTCAAAACTTTATATCAGGCTTGATCCGCATCGAGTTTCAAGACAAAATGGAAAAAAATTCGAAAATCTCGAAAAAACGAAAGTAATCGTATCATTTCAAAAATGTTCTGCAAAGTTCCCACTTGCTCACGCATATAATGTCCCAATCAGATATTTATGTATACACTTGCTGCATTTTTATGATGGTTAGAAACCGAGAAAAAATATGTTATGCGCTCAATTTTCAAACTTTGCCTGTAATGGGTCTATGCTCCTCGCAAATATGCGATTATATAGCTTATCCACTCGATTCTCTTTGCAACCTTGTAGATGCCTCAGTTTCTGAGAAATATTAGTTTGAAGGTACGAATATGAAAAGACTTATGGGGCAACCTAATATTTTTATACACTTATCTTCTAAATCGAATTTCTAACACTAATTATGTGGCATTGTTAAGCTTTCCTTATTTCTCTCTTGTTCAGCAATTGAGCTCCTTTCATGTAAGTTTTCTCTTTTATTTCTTGTGATTTGTGATGTGGTTCGTCTTCATATATTCAACACACCGTGTGACTTCCCGCTCTGATCCGGTATTCCTTGCCAAATTTTTTCATTTATGTCAATCACACCCACATATCTATATTTCAATGCCAGTTCAAGGAATGCCAACCCTTCTTTGACTGCTAATTGAATTCAAGAAAGTTTATAGAAGAAGTATTTACTTCCTCTTCATGCGAAATATCTTCAGTGTCACGAAATCACCTTGATCAATAGAGTAGCCCTCTACTCACACTGATTGTGGAAAATGTCAGTATCAATCAACGAAAAGTCGGTCATCTCTCGTTTTTCACATTTTAAACGCTCTATAGTGCTTGCACGTCGTCTCCAGTTTGCTTTTACGATCATTAAACACTTATTTATGAACGTCGAGAAGATTTATTGGTGGTTGGGATTCAGTCACGCTCATTCGTCGTCTCATCTCGCTTCGTTGGAGTTACTCCAGTTAAGATGATTGAATGCATTCTTAACTCTTCTCATTTGTTTTTTGTTGGAATTACTCGGAGATTTTTCAATTGAAGAAAGAATAAATTTGCGGAAATATGCACACATAATTCTGCGAAAACAGCGACTATAAAAAATTGAAATAAATATCAGCTTCTCAAACAGTTTGAAGCGCCGGTCTAGTGGTCTAAATTTCATTTTTTTTTACATTAATTCTAATCATCTTTATAATTCGCAGGTGTTTAATAACATTGCTAAATTCTTGTTTGCCTTTTTTTTGTAAAAACTCGAATGAATTTTTTGAATTTTGGAATTATTCTTGACAGTAATTGTCACAAGGCTAGAACTAGGAAAAGGCCATATTTTACGTTTCAAAAGTCACCATTACTACTCTGATTTTTGCTATAAAATTCATTTTTTCAGGATCTTGGTGATGATTTACTGGAAGAAACTTGAACCAGATCGCAGTTAATCAATTATCGATTGCTAGAGTACAAGTTTAAAAAGCACTCTATTCTTTTTTTGCGTTTGTTGCGAAGTCCAACAGTTGAATTTTAGCCAATAAACTTGAAGTTCAGCCGAGTTGCCAATAAATTTGAGTTTGCCGAGTAATTCTGCGGAAAAAGAGGACATTTTTCCGTGTATCAATCGATAATCGATCAGAATACGGTACACCCCTAGCAATCGTTTGTTTGCTTTTGTATCATTCTTTCATTATTTTACGTCTGACCTCCCTTTACGCTAATTCAAGCTCGTAAACAGATGTAAACAGATGGAACACTAAAAATCTCTTTATTGAACTCCAAGCTTGGGTTATTTGTAAAAGAAAATGGAAAATAATTCATTAATCGATAAATGATCAAATTACCGAATACTCTCAACAATCGAATGTTTGCTTCTGTTCATGTTCATCACTCTTTCAACACTCTCTCACTGTCTGTTTTTCGTTCACACTATTTTTTAACTATTTATCACAAAATACCAAAATTTTATTGTTTTTCAGAAAATTGAGCACGCCATGACAACGCGACAGCACGGTGCCGAGAAATGCCGTTGCTGTCCGTACGGGTTTCATATAGACGTCGATTTTGTTGCATATGCTGAAGATGTACGTAAAGGTGGACAAAATCGTACGCCTACACTAAGCCGTAAACATGGCGATAGGCTAATGAGCCCAATGGACAGTATATTCAGGTATGTGATTGTACGCCACGCCCATTATCGGCTCGCGACACGCCCATTTTGAAAAGTTTCCTCTCACATCTGGTTTTGAAAGTATTCAATAAGCCCATTTTTGGGATTCTTATGCTCATTTTCAATAATCTCAGCCACGGCCATTTTTGGGGATTCGCGCCCCGCCCAATTTTGGGAAATTCCGCCCACATCTGATTTTAAAATTATCCCCTAGGCCCATTTTTGGAAATTCTTATGCTCATTTTCAATAATCTCAGCAAAGGCCATTATTAGAAAATTTAAAAATTTCTATACGATCACTAAACAGAAATTAGTGTGCGAACAACTGCCACACATCCTATATCTTATTTTTCAGCGACTCTTTGGAAAATATTCTCAGCGATTTTGATGATGCTCTTGGCGTTACACAAGCAACAAAAGTGGTAGGTTTACGGTAGTTTTAACCAACCAATCAGCGCTCCTTATTGGTATACTGTAGGAGTGAATTAGTGCATTGCAGAATCGAACATTGCCCCGAGAAACGACCGCTGAAAGCACAACTTCAAATCCTCGACGATTACAAAATGGCTACGCATCGGATTATACTGGTTATTACTCATCGTCAGGTTATTATCATAACTTACCTGAAAAATCAATAAAATCGATAGTCCTTATTTTTACATAATTTTGAAGCTCTGTCGGAGAAAAACATTCTCGTAATGAACCACTCCCATCAACTTTTAGCTGGCCAAGGACCTGAGCGTCGAATGGACTCAAACTCTGTGTTAAACCCTCGGCCGTTTGCACTAGACCTGAGTAAGATAGTGATTTATTGATCGGTTTTGGAAATTTAAATGAAGTTTTTAGGCGCTCCTCCAAAACCTCCACACCGAGCTATGACCAATGGACGAGCAACTCCATCAAAACAGCCGACATCAGGTTAGTCAGCAGACTTAGACGGATTGAATCCGGCGCGGCGTTGACACGGTAGTGGCACCGGGTTGACACGGCGCTAGAACGGCGCTGGCATCGCGTTGGCACTGTGCGGCATGGCAGAGTTAGAGGAAGCCTCAGGGCTCCTCTAGCTCAGCCAGTTCTAGGATGACTTTACAGGAATGCAAAGAAAAACACAATAATGTGAAGAATTTTGTAATTTTTGAAAATTAAGGCGCACGATGATTTTTGGCTTTTTCTTTTTCCATTTTTGATTTTTCTATTTTTTCCAGCTTACACCGCTCTCGGACGTACAATCACCGAAATAAAGGCTCGCAACACCGAATCACCATTCCCCGATCGTGATCTTAGCTCTCGGACTGGATCCCGTGTAGGAACTCCCATTGATCTCGGTGTTCCCGCCCCACATAATGGAAACGCTTCCCTATCCCGACCAAGAACACCACATCGAATGGAGCTGGAAAGGGAACAAAAAGTAAAACAGTTTATTTAGCTAAATTACTGATGCACTAAACTTCTAATCAATACAATCAATAAATCGTGTTTTTTCTAGTTTTATCCTGAACCATCGCTGGAACGACCGTATCAACTACCAAGCACGCCTAATACGAATAGTTGGCGTCGAATACCGATAGAAGATAGAAGTGGGACAGAAACAAGATTAAATGGTAAGTATTTAAAGAGTCTGAAAAATTACGTTGCGGTTTAGATTCAGGGACTTATAGATGGCTAAATGTATGGAAAAATCTACTATCTAGCTCCTCCCTTTGCCACGCCCACTTTTTATACACAAATATAACTATTGATGGCTAAATGTATAGAAAAATATGCTAACTTCTGCCTTTGCCACACCCACTTTCCATGCACAAATACCGATATTGATGGCTAAATGTATAGAAAAATATACTGGCTCCTCCCTTTGCCACGCCCACTTTCCATGCACAAATACGTTTTCCCCTTGCCACTAGCTTTGTAAAGTTCGTCAGCCGTCACTGCATGGCATACAACCATTCTCATTCCATTATCAAATAATGTGGCGTGCAGGACGATCATGGCGAGAACTGGTCTCCAAACTGACAGTTACCTCAAAAAATGCATCTCTCCACCTCTCAAGAAATCCTCAAAACCTTCTGAATTAGACCATACCGAAGGAGCGGATAGAAAGGGGTTCGGGGGGGGGGGGGGGATAGGGTTGGCTCAAATATGGGTGGTAGACTTACAAATAAGAACATTTCAGGTGGAAGCACTGAATTTGCAAGTCTCAGACGCGGTCGGGAATATGCAGTGTCAGACACGGAATCCCATCGAGTTCGATACTATTCAGCTTCACCGAAAATGCCAAGAGTGAGAAGGAAAATTTCTTAAGGAAAAGAAATAATCACGGAAAGTTTCCAGAAATTGCAAGCGGTTCCACCACTTCCGTCTGCATCACAGTTCACCTACACGCATAACAATGGGAACACGATGTTAGCAAAAACTCAAGGAACATCGATGTCACCGAGACCTGAAGATGAAAAGGTGACTATGTGCAGAAAGAGAGAACTATGAACATAATTAGCGTTCTAGAGCTGAAATTGTTGAAACTTCTATGCGCCTTTTTTTCTAAACATGCAAAAATGCCCAAAATACCGGGCTCCACATTTATGGCACACTGACCATCAGACGTAGCCAAATTTAGGGTATCACCACTGATACGAGAACTGGTCCTCAGCATGGAAAATTCGTCCTGTTTTCACTTTTGCCTGAAAAAAGTTCATTTCCACGTAATAAAGCTCCTTCTATTTCTCCTGACCAAAAAACCCACTAGAAATATTTTTCGGAATCCACATGGAAAACTGATTCTTTTTTTTTATGAATCCACGGGATCTTTTCAAAATTTAAGACGAATTATCGTCTAAGAACCCCTTTGCCTTTGTAAAGATTAAAACAGTGTTAGAAATTTTGTCACTACGAGAACTGGTCCCTCGAATCACAGCATCTCCAATTTCTTGAGAGTCCTACCGGATGTGTAATCTATCCCAGTGATTGATATCCGTTGTTTCAGCCGCTTCCCACGAAAGAAATGATTACGGTAGGAATGTGGACTGGTCCATTACCACCAGCAAAACCTTGCGCAGAATGTGGACCATTGCGAAAAGAAGTACAAGAGCTGTTGAAGAGGTCTGGATAATCAGTTCACATTATATTTCTTGGAATGTTCAAAGACAAGGTTTCTTTCACAAGAGCTTTTTTCATTTTTCCCTTCAAATCAAGCGCGTAACGAGTATGTTCAGAAAATTGCCCAGAGTTAAAAAATCACTCCACTCTCTTTCCATCGCATTCGGTTTTTCTCCAGCTCTCATATCAGACAAGATTTCAGATCCCATTACTTGGGGCGCGTACCGTTGAGCTTTTTCTGCTCTTGATAGGCGGATATAAGCGTTATGTGCTTGAAACCAGTTATTTCTCATTGAAGCTGATGTGACGAGCTCTAAGACGCTCGTCTGTTATATCCGAGCGCAAAAAGTAGAAATTCCAAGATCCTCATTCCTCCTCCCTCCCGTTACCCCGTCTTTGTTAGAAAGAAATTTCCCGGGGCAAATATTAAGAAAACTGTTTCAGACTAGCCATAGCAGAAGCCAAACCTACCGTATTCTCAATCAGCACGGCTACGGAAGAAGTGGAGAAAGTGGACGCAGCAAGCGGACACACACTTCAGTTCTGCTCCACCGCCACCGAGACCCAAACATTGCAAACCGTCGACAGTGGTGTGGATGCGCAACGTATTGATACGAACAGCACGGTTCGTTCGTCATCATCCCATCAATCCATGCACTCTCTGCTCGAACAGCTCTCGCTTTTTTGAGCCCAGTAATTGCCCCGTTGTAGGAATGTCAAACCAGTCCTGTGGCTACGATGGCGGAAGTGGGCGTGGATACGGAGCCGCCGATCATGGTGGATGCGCTTTTACAAACTGATGAACAAGCGAGAGCGCACTTCGGTGTGAATACTGACGAAGGTAAGCTCCGCCCATTTTTTTGGGACTTTATAATGTCATTATTTCAGTGCAAAAGACAGAAACAGAAACATCGGAGCAGTCAACTATTACGGACGAGTTCAAGAAAGCAGCAAGCATTGATCGGGAAACTATGACAACTCGTACGTACTATAGGAATATTCCTGTGCAAACCGATGCTCCAGAGGTGGAAGAAGCTCATGAGGTCAGTATCACTCTTTTTTCATATTTGAGATAACCTGACAATTTTTTTTATTTTTGAGAGAACCCTGGGAATTTTTTCTCATTTCTGCGTGAACCCTGAGCTTCCAAGGTGTGAGAAATCACCAGTTGCGGTAAGGGACATGGCGTTTGATGCCAAGTTGCAAATTGCATCCAAATTGCATGTGTCGACCCAACGCCGTGCCAGCACTGTGTTAAACCTGCTGGCGACGAAATAATCGATAAATCCGCCTGTTTTGGCTTCGTGCCAGTTTTGTGCCACAATTGAGCGCGCGCGCTGTACAGCGTTGGCACGGCGTTCGCACGGTGCTGGAACGGCCTTGGCACCACGCTGGCGACTGTAAACGACTCAGATTTTTGCTTGCGCACTTTCTGTCTAAAGGCTCTCTGTTTCGAAGCTCCTTACTTTTCAAATGGATAATCCCTTCCAGTAGACCTTAGGACTAACATTTCCGTTTGGGAGGGGGGTGGGGAAGGGGACAAAATTTTTTTAAAAATTATAAAGGTTTTCCAAAATTTTTGGGGATCCATAACCTTAAAAATCGTTCGCAAAGTTAACTTAAATTCAAAAATTCAGATATTCTCTTATTTGTACAAACAAATCGTTTGACATTTAAAGACTCATGTAAGTAAATTTCCAAGATTTGCGACCCATTCTCAAAAAACTCTCCTCCCCCCCTCCCCTCAGTCCTCCGTTATCTCTTCCCTTCCTCAAAAGTCTATATTCCAGGTTATTGTGCCTTCAGATGGTTTTGCCAATGCTGCCTCAAGCGATGCCGAATGTCAGACGGAAACAGGTGTTTTTATATTACCAATCAATAGCTATCTTATACATTGAGCGTTTTAAAGTGTTCACTCCAGATTCCAACGTGGAGTCGATAGCATCTGACGATATCGCTGGAGATACACCGAGTGTGGAATGTGCACGTTGTCGACTTCGTGAAGAAACGTTCACACGTAACGTTGGAGTCGGAGCCTGTGCCGTCTCGGACAAGGTCAGAAATGACACGAACACGGAGTTTTCCCATAGTTAACTTTTTGTGTGTATACTGTCCTGGTTTCGTTGCAGGTCTGCATTGAATGTGATAAGGCCACGCCGGATGAGGTGGATGAGAACGATGCACCCGGTTTCAAGGTAAGGTCATTTTTTGCAGCTGTGATTGTCGTTTGGGATTTTGGAACGGTGCCAGCTGACTAAAAAACAATTATAGCGATTAGCTGGAGCACATCCTTTTTTCATTACACATACTGCAGTTGTGAAGAAAGCGAACAACTAACCGAGACGAATTCAGTTTTCCAAGAAATAAAATGGTGCGCCGTAACGATCATCTCTTTTGTTTCAAGACTGGAACGTATTAGTCGTCCTAGTTAAAGTAGAGGCCTTAATCAGTGTTTGAATTTTTTTCAAACAAAAAAGTGTAAAGAGATTTTGCCTTTTCTTCTGTCCATCTGAAAAGCAAACTCGATGTCATTTTTTCACGTTAGTGATTTATTCTGCCTTAGGCAGTTTCCTGAAAGGCCTCAGACACCAGCAATTTACAGCGTATATGTAATTGGTTGATTTAGTGTTGGCCCACAAACGCACTTTTTTTTTTGAATCAGTGCGAGACTTATAGGTGAAAAAAAAATTCTTTTGCGCGAATTGTTATGGGAAATAAGTGTGCTTCAGAAATTCGACATGTTTCCATGTGAAGTAAAGTATCTCTATAGCTTGGCAGGCCCCCAGTTTCTTGCACATCCTAATTGAAGAATTTTTGCCTGTCCAAAAATTCCGAAAAAAAAATCCCAAAAAAAGCCTCAAAAAATTTTTAGCTCCCAAACTGCAGAAGCTTACTCAAAGTTTCCAAGACTCCTGTTCAACTCTTCCTCTACAGACAACTCATTGCACTTGTTTAATTCACTCTACTAAACCATTTTCAGCCCGAAAGAGACGACTCCCGCTCGAAGGAGTTCGATCATGCTAGAGCCACAGCCATAAAGAAATTGCTCACATCGGAACAGAAACAACCTTTTGTGAGAGGCAATGCTGTGTCGAAGAGTGCACGCTTTGAACGAAAGAAGGGCGACGATTTGGAGTACATCACGGAGAAGAACAAGGTTGGATTCAGATCTTACGAGTTTAGAACGAGATTACCTAATCTTTAAAATTTTGCATTTTTAGTCAGTCTCTTCATCGCCGTGCGCTCCTGCCACTACACCATCCGGTGAAACTTCAGATGCTTTGAAGAACAAAGTTGTGCTTAAAAAGGTAAGCGGAAACCCTGGTAACGTCTTCTGGTACAATCACGAACCCCGGTAAATCTATAGGAAATCCCTCTACCTCCCTCCACTCTACCAGATCCCATCCCTGCAAGGATACCTCGACCGAAGATTAGTAAATACGCTTTACCAGAAGAAAGTGCGGAAACTCCAGATGAGGAGGAGGAAGCAGCGGATCGCCTTACTCCCCTGCGCAGTGAGCTGAGAAGTCTTGGAAGGTATCTTAGTTAAATTCACGGTCAAAAATAAACTACAGAAAAAGAGTAAAATCTCATTTTCTAGGTGGCCTCGTTCAAATACGCAAGTACCGTATTCGCCATATAAGGCGGGAAGGTGCGTCTCATATTGGTTTCGTGCTAGTCGATATATTGATTTTTTGATTTAGTGAGTCTGACGAAGATTCAGACGATTCCGAAGGGAGCTACGATACTCATGAAGATGGCGTAGATCATGAAGGTAATGTTTATGAAGCTTTTATAACTTTGAATAAGATGAATTGTCAAAAAATTTGTGCAGCAGAAAATCCTCGTCCTTACTGCGGTAAGTGGGTGTCGTCAGAGCGTTCGGTTCTGCTGTGCTAGTGCCGTTCCAGCGCCGTGCCAGCTCCGCGCCGGAAGACATGTGGATGCGCAGCCTAACGATCGATTGATGTTGCCGGCACGGTTTTGGTGCGGCACTGGCACGGATAACCCTAAACATAGTCTTATCATCCCTGATTTCTTTTCGAGATGTGTCATTTTTTCATTTCATTTTTTTTAGCAAATTCAGATTCTCCTTATGAAATCTCAACACCGATGCGTGAAGCCATGGAAAGTCTGAACTCGCATCTCATTCAACCTGGAACAATAACTGCAGAAACAGCGGTAAGTCCAGACTCGTTATGGTGCATGCGATGAAAATTTGCCTCCTGAAATAATCACAGTAAATTTTTTTGTCTATTGATGAAAATCCTTTATTGTTAGTACTTATAGGACTGGGCATTGAAGTATGTACAGCACGAATGGCTAAAATGCGCAGCACGAAAGAATAGCCAGGCTGAAGCCGTTGATATATTGATAGAGCAGCTCAGAGAATTGTCGCCAGCTCTCCTCAAAGTCGTTGTGAACATAACTGATCAGAACGTAAGTTTTTATCCTAATTAAGTGGTCCCAACAGTCTCATCAAAATTATAGGGCAACACAGCGCTTCATTACGCAGTATCTCACGGCAACTTTGGCGTCGTTTCATCATTGCTCGACTCTGGTGAATGTCATCTGAACCTGGCGAATCGAGCTGGCTACTCGGCCGTAATGTTGGCTGCACTCAGCTCGCTAGAAAATGACGTTGAAAAAGCGGTCGTGCAACGGTGTGCGATTACTGTAGTTTTTTTTACACGTCACGTCCGTTATTTGATGTTTGTAATGTAGGCTATTCGAACTGGGCGACGTTAATGCACGTGCCACGCAACATGGACAAACCGCATTGATGCTGTCAGTATCGCATGGGAAAAAGAATACCACAGAGTTGTTGCTAGCATGTGGGGCACAAGTGAACTTGCAGGTATGTTCAAATTAGGCACAGGTAATTGAATTTGCGGATCCTTACAATTTGAATCTTCAGGACGAAGAAGGATCGACGGCGCTGATGTGTGCTGCTGAGCATGGGCATAAAGATATTGTCAAGCTGCTTCTGGCGCAGCCAGGCATCGATGCCGCTTTGACAGATTGTGTGAGTGAAAGATCGTATTGTTTGCGCTGTTGTTCAGGCCAAGTCTGTTTGTACGAATCCTCTTTGCTGGGCAGAGGGGACTTTTTTGCGTTCAGAGTTGCCTGCTTGACTGCGCCCTGCCAAAATCGGGGCCGTGCCAGAGTCGTGCCAGACCGTGCCAGCTCAAGTGCCCATGTGAAAGCACTGCATGCCAAGGGTGCTCGCTGATATAGTTCTGGCACGATGCACGGCGCTAGAACTGCGCTGGAACGGGCTTCCCTATACGCAGTCTTAGCGAGAAGAAACCATTATGAAGCCATTTCTAGCAACTCTACATGCCCTAATCCATGATCCTGTACTTGTGTCGTTTCAGGACAGCTCAACAGCATTGTCAATTGCCGTGGAGAATGGTCATCGTGACATTGGCGTCCTCATCTATGCTCATCTTAACTACAGCAGAGCTGAATCCATAGATGAAGCCTGATCTCAGCTCAGTGAAATGAGATGATTTCGTCTTGCGTGCTAATCATCACTACCTCAGTCAGATTGATCGACGCTTAGTTTCCAGTTCTTTCAGTTCTTTTATTCTGTAATTAGGACTAGAAAGTTAGAAAGTGAAAGCGTTGCATTTGCATTGCTGTATATTCGTGCATTCCTTAATTTGGATACAATCAGCTTCGCAGAGAAATCAAATATATGTAGTAAGAAAACTGCGACTTGCTAATAGTTACTGCAGTAAGTTGCTGTCGCCTTGGAAGTTGTAGACCATGATTTTGTCAACAGAAAGAAATGTTGTAAATATTGAATTACCCAATTCTTCCATTTTTCTCGAATCAATTCCACTAGTATACCATTGCTCAACTAATGACATGCTCCCATAAAGAAGGAACTATGAGTAGTAAATAACATTCTTTGTAATTTTTGATGCATTTTTTCATTATGTTGCCCATTTTCATGTGATCAAGTTTTGACACGGAATCGTGTACGAGTAAATGCATATGAGAGGACACCCCGAATGAAATTTGTTCATGTATGATATTGATTGAAAATAATATAAAGGTCAATACATTGTGTGCGTTTTTTATGACGATTATATTGTTTGAAAAGAATTTCGGCGCCGGTATGGTCCACAATTTTGAGGAATTCAATCTTGCGTGCTGATGCTTCTGCACTTGCCGCTCTATTGTAGTGAGCAGATAGTATTTCTCGAAATTGTCCAAGCTCAAGCTTTCACCATCTCCTCTGTAATGCATCTTATGTCGCGTAATTTTGCTGTACCCATTATGATGCTAGTTGGGCGGCTCTTTGGCCCTTTGCAACAGAAATTACGCAAACAGCCTTTCAACGGTGAACGGTAGCAGTAAAGCTCTGTAGTGACTGAAGACCGATCCGTGTCGCGGTAAACCTATGTTGGCACGGAAGCGCTCTCAGCCCGGTATAGATGCTCAGATAATCGCCGGGGGCAGGCGGCCATGCGATCTATGGACGGGTGGGCACCGGAAAAATAATTCGCCGATTTCTTGCGGTTCGCTTGCAGATATTTGGAAGAATTCTAATGAAATTTTAGGCGGATGCTTGGAAAACAGTCGCGGTTTTCTTACAGATTAGCTGCTGCGCAGTGGCCGCATTCTCGCGGACTTTCCGCGAGAATATGCAAAATTTTTGAAGGCCGCATGGTCCTTTGTGGAGAACCGCGCAGCCCCCAGGTACTTTCCGCTGATAGAAAGTACCTCAAATTTGAGTAATAAAAGCAACGATAACACCTTTGCCACACAGAGTCTTACCTGTGCTCGACGTAAGCCCGAAATTGCGTAAATAGAGTCCGAGCGCTTGCTGAAAGTTTGGCCAGCGTTTGCCGAAAGAGATTATTTGAGCGCCTGCAGAAAATTCTGTGTTGCTGCCCGCTGGCAGAACATTAGACAGTAAAGGAAGTACCGCTCGCTGAGGGTCTGGCCACGCCCCAAAATCTGCTGACCGCTTGCAGAAAAGCGCGAGTTTGCGGACCGCGTGCCCCCGGCGATTATCTGAGTGCTTGAAGGGATGAAGGGCAAATTACAGTCTTTTTCATCCCGGAGTAGGCGAAACATGTAAGTGGAGCAGCGCGTACGTACCGCCTTGGCTCAGCGAGATAGATCAGAATGAAGAGACGCAGACGGCAAAGCGGCGCGAATCTTTGCGAAGCTGACTCCCGCCAGTCCAATTTCCTCCTAAACTGAGTTGAAACTCATTACATGTGAGACTGTGCCGCAAGAGCCCCATCACTCCTATTGAGGAGGGCGTGCAGAAGTTTCTAGCACCTTTCCTCGCACCAACTTCGCATCAGCATTCGCACCGAGAAGCGTTCTAGCACTTCCGCGCCTCAGGGTTTAGACCGCGCCCACTGCTCCAGCCATTTACTGGTCTCATTGTGTGGTGTGCAAGCAGCGAGAACGTAGATTCTGGTACCAAGGTAATAAAAGAGAGAAAGAAAATGAAGTAAAAACGAAGAGCATTGTTATCATTTCTCAAGTGAGGCGGCTTGGAAACTACTGCTACGCCACAGTTTTGAAAAAGAGCATTTGCACTTTATTCTCAAAAGAGAAAATCCGCATAGAATTTTTTGAATAAAAAACCCGGTCAATCAAATTAGAGGATCTAGTTGATCAATTGTAAATTACTGGTTATTGATCAAAGTAATTGAGCAAAAGGAGTTTGAGGATCCAATTACCTTCTCAACATTAATAGGGCCCATTCTGAAAGGAG
Source organism: Cylicocyclus nassatus (assembly GCA_958299035.1). Lineage (NCBI taxonomy): Eukaryota > Metazoa > Nematoda > Chromadorea > Rhabditida > Strongylidae > Cylicocyclus > Cylicocyclus nassatus. Next base: position 81,538,871 of record CATQJL010000316.1, on the reverse strand, counting down.
TATAACAAAGCTTCCGAATAGCAGCCCTTAAAGGCAGTGTCCAGTCAAATCTGGGCATATGGGTTTTTTCACTGCAAACTGTCGAGGAGGTACTAGCTAAGGTATTGCCCGAACCGCAACGAAATAATTCATTCACGGCTGAGAAATCCATCCGCAAAAACCCCGCGTCTGCGCCGTGACCGTAACCCAAAAACGACTTCGCTCACTTTAACACTGCGTCCGCGCTGGAACACATTGGTCCCAGCGCGAAACTAGTATAAGAGTGAGCTAAGTCGTTTTTGGGTTACGGTCACGGCGCAGACGCGGTTTTCGAGGGACAGGTTTTTCACCGTGATTGAACAATTAGCGCTGCCCCTTGGGCAGTGCCTTAGTTAAGCCCCCTTCATCACTTTCCAGGCGAAAGAGCCATGTGACCAACTTTGCCTGAATACTGCCCATAAGGCCGAAGGCATACCTCACGCGATTCCAGTCGCTGCGCGATTTGGTGGGGAACGACTGTTCAAAAGTGGTCGTCAGAGCGCTTCAAAGCAGGACTTGATCGGTTTGCAACAAGTTACAGAAGCTATGTGCGTCCATGTGTTGAAGCACCGTGCACGATAAATTTGGAGATATCTGGCAAATGCCAGGTCGCGTGAACGTCGCGATTTAGCCGAATCGCGCGAGGTATGCCGGTATGCCTTAGGTCTAACGCTGTATCCAACACTTAGGATATCTGAAACATACAGTGTGTCCCAAAAAATGTGAACACTGATTGATTGCTGATAACTCTCTTGTCATGAATTTTTCGAGAAGCTTGAGGCACCATTCTGTAGAGCGAGGTTCAGCTTAGACTGAAAGCATGGAGCGAATCGTTAATCACTCTTCATTAGTGTAGGAAGGTTTGAACTTTCAGCATACAGCACCACTGTGGAAATAGGCTTTTAATGAAAAAAATCCCAAAAAATCTGGAATTTCTTGTAGCGAGGTTTTTGGACGTGCCCATTTCGCTACACAACTTTCTACCAGTTTTTCGAGCTTTTTCAATGGTATAATCGCACTTCCGATGGGCAGTGAAAAAAACAGGTTTTGTCCTAAACCCGAGACAACTTATAAAAGAAGCATTACAATGGAGTGCGGCCATTCACTTCAATCGGTCATACAAAATCATGGAACAAGCAAGTAACTTTCGGAAAACCATACTTGTTTCATGCTTGTTTCATTCTCAACCATACTACGAAGTTTCCAGCTGGTTAACATCACTGTTTTACTATCAATTAGAGTAATGAAAATAACACTTTATTTGATAAGACGCAGACGAAAACCATCATATCGCTGTTCAAAATGGAAAAGTACCCCTGACCACTTTTTCGTTTGAAGCAATGATGTATGGGTTATACAAGTTAAGAAGAATGAGGGAGATCATTCTGCAACTTACTACGAGAAAGCTTACTTGTTTACAGTTCAGATAAGATTGTAGGTAGATGCAAGCTGAAGACCGAAACGCAAATTTGGTAAAGTGCAATAAACGCGGTCAAGCATGAGCATGATTGGAAGTACGGTCCCCATCAGTGACATCGCTTTGCTAAACCTAGAATTGAATGAAATATGCTTAACTTCTTCGCTTCTGATTGGTTACCTTGTGGTTTCATCGAGAAAATGATGTGAAGCTACAGTTTACATCGTGTAATGAAAACTTAGTAAAGATTATGGCTCAGACCAAATTACTACCACTCTCTGTTTTTGTCTGCCATCATATATTCGAATGAGTTTTTCATTCTAATTAACTCTAATAATCAATAACCAATTTACAAAAAGGAATTTTCAAGTGTAGTATTTCCTATAGTCGATGTAGTAGAATACTAAACTTCGTCGCATGATCGCGGAGTTGGCTGAGAGTTCCACATACGACACTAAATTAAGAAGAATGCTCCAATAACCGCCTTCTTTCTCTGCTCTACGACTGTGATCTAGTCCAAAAAGTGACATTTCCTACCCGATCCAGATCAGCTATTGATTTGATTTTTTCTTCTGACGACATGGTTCAAAACGTCAAGGTACATCCTCCTTTTGGATCATCTGACCACAATGTATTGAGTTTTGAAGCCACTTTCAGCCACCGTATCAGTACTTTTGTTCCTTACCCTGATTTCAAAACGCTGGCTATTCAGAAATAAACGCTGCTTTGCGAGATATCGACTGGTATAAGATCTTCGAAAATTACGCATCCGTTGATGATCTTTACTACCGATTCTGCAAGATACTATACCAATTCTCCCGAAATTTGTGCCTTTTCGATTTGAACCGTTGCAGCTTGTCAAATACCCTCCTCATATCCTAAATTTGCTTGATCAAAAAGCTAAACTTTTTTCGCAGCTGGAAGATCCTTTAGCAAATCAGTTTTACAGAAAGATTTGCACAGATATCAATCATCACGTCAAAAAGTTTCTAGCCAATCGTGAACGTCGTCTTTCTAAGAACAATTTCAAGGGTCTTTATAGATACTTCAGATACATGACAAAGGGTCAACAGAAGCTTCCTTTTTTGACTGATGTGCGCGGAAATTCTCTCATTTGCGACAAAGATAAGGCAGACGCCATAGGAAAATTCTTTGCTGGTTTTATGGAAAATACGCGTAATTCCACAGAAGAAGTTCCTAACCTCTGTGATTCCATTTGTCGCACTGAGGCAAGTTGTGCTGGAATTTACATAGAACCTTCAAAGGTTTACGAAAGCTTGCGTAAGCTTAGAGCCACTACTACAGTTGCTTATGATGGGCTCCCACAAATCTTGTACCGAAAGTGCGCTCACATTTTAGCGTTTCCCTTATCCTTGATATTCAATGCGTCTTTGGCTTTCGGGGAAGTACCCAAAATTTGGAAGGAGGCGCTGGTAACAGCAATTCCTAAGCGCGGAAATGACAATTCGATTTCAAATTTGCGACCCATCAGTATTACCTCGCCATCCGGAAAAATTCTTGAGCGTTTACTCCAAAAGCACTTATATGAATGGCTAGATGAGAACAATATTTTTCCATCTGCACAAAATGGCTTCCTTCCAGGAGGTTCTACAACTTCTTTACTCACTGATTCGCTTTTCGACTGGATCAGCGCCTTGAACCAAGGCAAATCCGTGGATATTATATTTTTTGATTTGTCAAAGGCGTCAGGGTTGATCATGCTAAGTTACTTTTCAAATTGGAAAGATACGGGGTTCGTGGACAGCTACTTTCGTGGCTCTCATCTTATCTGGAAGATAGAGGCATGACAGTACGAGTCGGCAACACCTTTTCGAGTCGATTTCGTTGCGTTAGTGGTGTGCCTCAGGGTGGCATACTTTCGCCGCTTCTTTTTCTTGCTTATACGGCGGATTTACCAATATTTTTGAAAGTCCATCCAGGTGTTGAAATCCAGATTTTTGCAGATGATATTAAAATATATTTCTGCTACGATGACGCAGAAAAATCTGATGCCTTTCGTGCAATCTCCGCCTCAATAGAAAAAATGATGCTTTGGTCTAAAACATGGAGCCTTCCTGTCAACCCTGCCAAATCAAAAGTGGTGCATTTGGGCAGCTTTCAAGGCTTTACCTATTTTTATGATGGTATCGCCCTTGAGAACTGCAGTAGCATAAAAGATTTGGGCGTTACGGTGGATGAACAATTGAAGTTTTCGTTTCATCTCAACACAATATATAGGAAAGCCTTTTCCGTTCTTTTTATCATACTAAGAAGTACCCACAGTAATGACGCACGTCTCTTGGTAAAATTGTATAAGACCTATGTCTTGCCGCAGTTAGAATATGCGTCCCCCGTTTGGAGCCCGTTTCTGAAGAAAATATAGAAAAGATTGAAAAGGTGCAAAAGACCTTCACTAGAATTGTTTATTACCGATGCTATCCTAACCCTGACTATCCTAGCTCGTTACCACCGTACAAGAAAAGATTATCTGCCTTAAAATTGCATAGTCTGAGATATAGGCGGGTCTGCAATGACCAAATATTCTGTTTTCGGATTTTACGGCTCGAGACCAGGCTACGACCAAGCCAGTATTGGATATTTAGGCCCTGTGGAGATCGCACAGGCGGACTCGGGTTGAGTTACCGAAAGTTAGGGAAAAAATTCTTTTCCATAGCTTTCAACTCGTTTGTGTGTCGTAGTGCACGGTGGCTCAGCCTCCTGCCAAGAGATATTACCTCTTGTAGCACATCAGCTGAATTTCGAAAAAAAATTTTTTCGATTGACGTTTTGCAAACTCTCAAAATTACGGATGTATAATTTGAAAAAATTTTTGGCACAATTTTGACAGTTTTTCTTGACTTCACAGGCTCTTTTGCAAACACAGTCAGAGTTGATTAAATCGTAATCTTGTAAACTATCGCTTGCCTTTATTTGTACGATTCGGACAGGTTAGCGGCCTCTTCGCTTGGAAAGCCGTTCGAGGAGGTCAGAAGTTGGCGAGCCCTCTCCCCTGAGGAAACCCCCCCCTCCCCCTTGCCCAGGGTCCATGGCGGATTCGTCCGTCAAGGTTAAGTGGTCAGCCAGCCCTGGTACGTTCTACCTTCCACTGCGTTCGGGCAAGGGACTAGGACTCGGTAGAGGCTTACTCACCTACAGAAGAAGGAGGACGACGTGTTGGTCCAACGAAGGGTATTTTCTACCTGTCTACTAATTTACTTGTGATTATTTTTGAGTTGTTTGTGTTTTTTTGCACTGTTTTGGCGCACCTTGTGTGTATTCTAAATAAATAAATAGATAAATAAATTTGTGAGTATTCTAGCTTGCTGTATTCTTAATGAATTTCGAACTTGCGTGAAACTGACTAGCTTCTCTCTTATGTACTGTGACTGGAAGACTCATAATTTCTGCTTGATTTATATCAATAGGATATGCATTACAAACTTACCCAAGCGCGAGCACTTCCAAATTTTAAGGAAGCGTCATTTTAGCCGAAAACATGAGTAAAACGTAACTGGAAATGCTGAAATTCATATGCAGTCATCTTATAAAGGATGCGTAAATGACCGCAATAATACATGCAAATTTAGTGTCGTACCTATGTTTTTTTTGTTTCAGTTCTATTATTCTCGTATACAAAGAACACATCTTATATTGCGTGTACGCAATTCAGAATGGGGGCACCTACTCTGATAATCGCCGAGCGCAGGCGGCCATGCGAATTTTGAGCAAGCGCGCACCGGAAAAATAATTCGCCGATTTCTTGCGGTTCGCTTGCAGATATTTGGAAGAATTCTAATGAAATTTTAGACGGATGCTTGGAAAACAATCGCGGTTTTCTTATAGATTAGCTGCTGCGCAGTGGTCGCATTCTCGCGGACTTTCCACGAGAATAAAATTTTTGAGGGCCGCACGGTCCTTTGTGGAGGACCGCGCAGCTCCCAGGTGTTTTTCGCTAAAAGAAAGTACCTCAAACTTGAGTAATTAAACCAACGGTGACACCTCTGCCACACAAAGACTTACCTTTGCTCGACGTACGCCCGAAACTGCGTAAAAAGAGTCCGAGCGCCTGCCGAAACTTTGTCCAGCGCTCGCTGAAAGAAATTATTTGCCGAGCGCTTCCAGAAAATGCTGTATTGCTGCCCACTGGCAGAATATGAGACCATAAAGGAAGTGCCGCCGCTGTAGGTTTGGCCATGCCCCAAAATTCTGTTACCGCCTGCAGAAAAGCGCGAGTTTGCGGAACGCCTGCCCGCGGCGATCGATTATCTGAGTAGAGGGAGGAGTGATGGCCGCCCTTTGGCTCAAGGGATTTCTGAAGGTGCCAAGGTACCCCTGCGAGGAAAAGCGGTTAGATTTTGGGAACTACTGCCACGCCGCCTCCTAATGAGACAGAGAGTATGTGTTAACTGTCTGACCAGGGGAGCTTAGTGAACTGGCCTTTCCAAAAGAAATGCATACTTTTAGAAGATTATAGAACGCTAATTCGAAATCCTTTCTATGTCTGTGGAGCGCTGGACGAGGAGTTATGAGAGTGTAACGAGAATTTGAACGCGTGGGAGAAAGTCGTTTATAAAAATCGCTTTTTCAAAAAGAGCAGATTATTCAACAAGTTGACGACAACATGACATCATGGTGAGACATCATGCAATGTCTGCCACCTGGGACAATGTGACCCACATGGTGGGTCATAGCTTGAAGTTTTTTGAAAGGACTGCTATTTTGGAATACATTTGTTTCAGAAAATCCTGTAACTCTCTAGCCTTAAAAATTGCTCTTGTGTTTCTCGCGTGCTTCATAGAATTACAATACCGCTCACAAAATATGCAAAATTTCGCGAGATTCACGGATATTGTGCACATTCTGTGAGCGGTATTTAGTTTTGATGAGGTCTTCAATTATGTTCTGTAAACGGGATTTTGTTAGGACGCAATTCAATACTCAATTTAGATAGAGAGCTAAGATAAACGTTATTCGTTACAACAGGTTCGTGAGTTTCTTAGCAGCTAGACATGGTGCAAAGTATCTTTGATGTGAAGGCGAGAATGGCTAGCAAACTTTGTTAGAGTCAAAATTTACCTGAAATTTAGCCACCGTTAACTCTACAGAATGAAGCTATCACAGGGAACAGATGTGTTTTTTGTAATCAGCAGGTCGGATAACCTCTATGCTCAATTTTTCTAAGAAAATGGCACCATTTAATTTTTCTCGATTTTCGCTCTTGACCCTCGCCAGTGGTATTGGCTGAAATATTGATAATCTTGAATTCACCCGTGTTGTAGAGCCGTCCCTTATATTGGAACTTGCTCACTATTGATAGCTAATGCTGAGGCGGCCTATGTGGCTGCGGCGTACCCGCCGCACCTTGCTGTATTTATGTGTTGTTATTGCATTGATCCTAGTGAACCCGCGGCATATACGCCTATGTGTATAAGGGGAATCTTTGTGTTTTTCTAATAAATTGTCAACGGCTCAACGCGTTCCACAACAACCCGTAACTCCACTCACAGTAGTTTTCAAACCCACTGTTTACGATCCTAGTTATTTCGCGCTAGAGAGTTCTACAGTGAAGTTTCAAATGGAAAGAAATTAGTTAAACCACGCAAGGTTGAAGATTCATTGGCACTTTTCGCCCGTCTATCAAAAAACTTGCTTGCGTGTTTTTGTAACTTAGGATCTTTGTAAAGAACGCTATCAGGCTGTGATTAGCACAGGCCCCTAACTGCACTTTTTCTCAGATTACGAGGTTACAAATTCACGTTCTCGTGAATTTTTTCCCAAATTTGAGAATCTTGTATTTTGACGGATTCTCATCCCTAAAATGTGCCAGCAGCAGCAAAACAATGTAAAAATTGTTGTTAACACATTGAGTGATCCATTTGAGCGCAAATTTGAAGATTTATATCATACATGCAGTCAAACGGTTATGACTTTGGAATGTGAAAATTCTCGGCGAATTCGGCGATGTCGGCGATTTTGCGTTTTTCGCCGACTTTGGCGAATTCGCCGAGAATTTTCACATTCCACTGTCACAACTGTATGGCATTGTCATAACTGTAGAAAAGCATAGAAAAGCTTCCTGATCACTTCAGCATAAAGATTTGGATGAAAAAATTTACATAGGGTTTATAGCGGTCATCTGCTAGCAGCAGAGAGAAAATTATTGTTTTACCAATTTATTAGTCTCTCCTGTGCGAGCGATGCTTACTTCAAACTGCATATGGGAGGCTACGAAAAATATGGCGTATTCAGATGCGAGGAAGGTGTCAAACATGATTTTTGGAGGAATTACGGGGCAACTTTGAAGGAGCCGATTTTATGGCCTGAGCATGCATGTTGGAGAGCCAATAACTTTGCAAATATTACAGATATGAGGCTGGAGTTTGTTTTATTGGACAGATCTCCAAAAATATGATTTTTAGAGAGAAGGTCGTAGAATAACAAGTGCAATAAAAGTGCCTAATTGACAGCTGAACTTGGGAAATCTGTCAATAAGGGCGAGTTTGCGCCCTTATAGCTCTGCAGATTGTAGGGGTGGGGTATCTTATGTGGTCATTGACATGTATTTTTGGTTGCTCTATTTTTCTAGGGGTAGAACATGGCTGTAGCTCTACCGTAGGAGGCGCTATATAAAGGCGATGATGCATATTTTGAATTTTATCTCCGTGGAGAGTAGGGATAACAGGCTGGGATAGCCATTGTTCAGTTTGAATTTGAGGGGGACACCACATATAATTCGGAGAGAATGCAGGGGCTCCGCTTGTGGGAGCCCATCTATAAACCTTCCCGGACTTTTTTTAGTTGTCTCGCAATTCCTCCTCTTTCTCCCCCCTCATTTTCCCCTCTCTTTATTTCTGCAGCGCGTGTGATTACCCACAGCCATCTGGACCTGGTTAGGGGGCTGAAAGCGGCTAGAGAGGGGGTAAATCGGGCTAGAAAAACGCGATTTTCGCTTATTTTTCCTTATTTTTCCTTAATTTTTCCTATTTTCTTCAATTTCGATCATGATGTGGGGTGTAAAGTGGGCGGAGCTTGCTTGGAGAAAGTTTCAGCTGTATAAAAGCACTGGAAATGAGCTTATTATGGAGTTTTTCGAAATATTAGATTAGTTTTCCGATAATTTTACCGATTTCCGAAATTTCGAAACAGCCAGAATATCGATTTTATCGATTTTTGTCAATTTTCGGTATTTCGAAACCTCCAGGATATCGTATCGATTTTATCGATTTTTGTCGATTTTCGGGATTTCACAGCCCTGAGAATACCGATTCTATCAATTTTTGAGGATTTGGAGGTTCACTAACCTCCAAAATATCGATTTTTCGCTTTTTAACTGTGAGCTGTAAGCCCCGCCCACTTGTGATATCACTATACAATACCGCTCACAAAATATGCAAAATTTCCGTGAATATCGCGGAATTCCGAAAATTCCGCGAAATTCCTGGAATTTCGCGAAACTTCGGAAAGTTCGCGGAATTTTCGGAATTTCGCGACATTCACGGATATTTTGCACATTCTGTGAGCGGTAATGTATTGTAGGTATACTGTAGTTGACGACTGCACGAATTTTGGAAGATTTCTCGACTTATCCGTGGAAGGCAATGTCCCAAGAGGCTTACAACTAAAAGCGCATGTTGTCTTGAACGTGTTAAGCTCTCTATATATAGAAAACTTCCTACTTGCATCTTCGTGCTCGCCATTATTCAACCGCGAATTAGAAAGGCTGTCAGCATTACTTTTATTCTAATCATGGGTTCAATTTTTTGACCCATAAAACGCTCATAACTCCTATTCAACGGTGCACCGCATATAGGGAAGATAATCTGAAATGGGCTGTTATACAAAGCCATATTCATCATTGATACCTTGAGGTGAATCCCACCTCTCGATAGTTTTACATTCATTATCAGCAGAAAGCCGAGTACCTTAAGGTGTTTCTCAAGGTGATTTTACCTTGAAAAGTTACCTCAAGGTATTTAGCATTGAATGGAAAGTACCTTGAAGTAGATCTTACCTCAAGGTACTTATATCACTCGAAATCCGTGTTCATCGGACTGTATTTACCTTTAGGTGAATTCTCAATACAACTTCTAGCCCTAGCTAGAGGCAAGGTTAGAAGGATACCTTTAGAGATCTATAAACTCCAGAAGCTGATATTTTGCATGATTATGCAGTATCATAGCTTAGGTCGCTGAAGCAATTTTGCGATTTTTGGTTGACGGTGACGAGAGTTATGGGAGTTGAACGAACCTATTATAAAATTTTTGTCTATACTCTTACAAACTTTGTAGATGTTAACAAACGCTTGAATTTATTCTGTTAAGCTGGGGATAGTCATACGCAGGTTCGTAATCGCTCTCAGCATCTTATGCACAGTAGCCCGTTGAAATCACAAGTTGCCTGATAGAAGCACTTCGTTTCCGATTTCCGAACTTGTATAAAGAAAAATGCTGGCGTTCAAAGCTATTAACCCCAGAGTTTGATTTTCCTTAACTGCTCATCTCGGATTGCACTAAATATCAAATTATTCGTATGTCTTAGGTGAAATAGGCCTGTTTTTAGCGGAGGGAAAGAGTCAGACGTCGAATGCAAAAAATTAGATAAAATGCTCCCGGCTTACCATAAAAAATCCTAGCACCTTTACTCTTCATTGTTGTAACGACGTACTATGAGCTCAAGCAGCATTAATTCAGGAATTATTCGAAAAATGATTTATTTCAGCATAATCTGCCTTCACAAATTTATACTTATTATCGAAAAACAAATTCACGACTTTATGACAAAATTCTAAGCTGTATGAACTGAGATGCCAAGGTATGAGGCGAAAACTTTTTAGCAAAACTTTTGCGCACCCCAGTTATCGATTTAACGTTATGAAAAAGCGAGTAAAACTTTTCAACCTTGTCTGAGGAATCAAAATATTATGTTAGTTTATTTGAACCATTCGTCACGATAATGTTTGGTAACTGAACGAGGACAGGTATCTTAAGACAGGCAGGTTTCATTGGTTGTAAAAACATTTCATTGTAATTGTTATATATATTTATATATAAAGCTCAAAAATTATCAGTTTGGAGGATATGTGCGTTATAGAAACGCGCGCCGTTCAATCGATTCAGCTGAAACTTTGCACACATATGCTTTCGACCCCTGCACAGATGATGGGCTACTTTTTGCGGCGATTCGTTAGGTCCTTCTATGTTTGGTTTACGTTCTTCTAAGGAATTGAAGGCTTATCATGTTTAATCAAACATTTTCCCATATTCATGAAAGGAGGGCAGTGAAGCTCATTTTCACTTCAGGATCACGAGGATGCGGTTTCGAAGCGGATGCCCCAGGGTAAGTCATCCATAACATAAAATAAGGGGGGTGGGGCTCGAGTGCAGGTAAGCAATGGCTCGGGCTGGACCGGAAAAGCCAGCTAGTCTAGAATAAAACGTAAAAACAATTGATCCGTCAGCTAAAAACCCTTACAGCCTGGATTGCTTGACTACTAGGCAAAACAGTTTCAGTATCACTATCTGTAACGCTTTCAACCCTAAAGGAAAGAAATTCTTTGAGTAAATATCATGCAGATACAAAAAAACAATTCACCGGAAGTAAGTCATGCCACGCTCCTAACATATGCCAGTCCTTATCATTCTGGCACGGGTAAATCCAACCTCAAGAGGAAAACTTTGATGAGTTCTATGAGAATAAGAATTATATGAGTAAATTGTACCCTGAGGTATAGCTCAAGGTAAATTGCATTGCAGTAGGAGTGTAGGATTCACTCTAATCTCATCGTTGTAGTTGGACTGCCCAAAGTTTGCCGAAAAGAACTCCGGTGTCCAAAACCGCCGAAAGGCATTGCACGCCCAAAAGCGCTACGCGCCAGCCATAAGCTTTTGAAAAATCACTGGAGTCTGCAAGCCTAAGATTATTGTCATAATCAAGTTTTCTTTCTATTTTTTCGATACAATTCTTGTACCAGACTTTGGAAGGGGCCATGTAACAGATAGAAAATGTAAAACCAACAAAGCAGGAACCTTTTGAACTTAAGAGCTAAACTTGTGTAAACTTCTTAGCACACAATGAAAGCGCGTGGTGACTTGGTAAACGGAACCCTTCAAAAATTGTGTGTCACATGGGTCCACCCGGCTTTCAAAACGCCGGGTGGATCCGAGTTCAGACTGTTGGAAGTTGTGGATTCGTTCGAAAAGTAGATTTGCAAGCCATGAATTTCAGCCCAGAAAGACGAAAAAAATCTATCTATCTGTGAAAACGGCGGCAGAGAGGAATGATTGCACAATCGTCGACTTCGACAAGTTTTCAATTAAGAGGTTGGCAAGACTTTTGTCCGAGGTACAGCTCCCACTGTTTAGTGCAATTATGGCAACTGTCGATCCCTAATGTATACAGAAAATTACCTAAATTTGCTTTTGTTCTTTCTCAAAGTTTTTCTGCTTCTAGTGTTAACGATCTTACTGCGAAAGCTCGTATGAGTAGCTGTTTACAATTCCCTCGTGATGGTCAGCATCGCGCGGTGAGTTTCATAGCCAACATCACGGGAGCATGGGAAATATAAAGGCAAGGTGAGACCAGTGCAAGCCTCTGCGAAGCAGATGTAACTGATAACCAGTTAGTTTGATTTCTAGCTAACATGATAAAAAACAAATAAGCATTATGTGCTGATTGAGCAGAATAAGGTAGATACGTATAGTTGTAACCGGGGGTGTCTAGTGGTATAACGGTGTTAACCGGACCGATAGACAACACGGATTGAACGACTAATAATTTATCTCAGAAAAAAGGCAACAAAAACAAGAAACAAGAATGCGTATGAACAAGGCTTAACAAGAAACGACGGGCTTTACCCTCTTGACCACTTCGGCAGGCTTACTAGTTAATCTCTATCTAAGGGGGAGGTCCGCCTCTCTTCGACGGAGTTAGCTCCCGCTAGCGCTTATTCAGCGCGGACTGAGGCCTCCCCCTGACTCTCGGTAATTATACCCTGCCGAAGGGGTCAAAACGGCTTTTTTCCCGCCAACACTAAAATCCTGATCTACTCGATCTGACACTCTTCCCCTCCGGGGAGCCGGCGTCCTCGGCGGCGGTGGCGACAGTTCCTGCAGTTCTGCTCCCGGTGCTCTCCTCCTGATGGTGTCGTACAAATAGCGCGCATAAGCCACTCCACGATAGGTCGAATAAAATTGAAAACTGCATTCTGGCGAGCCTGCTTCCATAAATATTCTTCCGTCTTCAATTCTCGCTGTCGCTAACGTTATGAGCTGGTCTGGCCCAGCGTATGTCTTCAATGTGGAGTCTAGGAGCGTCCAAAGTTCCGTCATAACTTTCCAAACATGGGCGTTATTGCTTACTACAGGTGGCCAAACCGATACTATAAGACCTCCCTCCTCTAGATACTTCTTGCACGCCACAACTGCTCCAGTAATGCCTCGTCTTCTCTTCTGGTGTCTATTGGCCAGACAATAATCCATACGCGAAAAGTCTTCAATTTCTCAAGCTCTTCCTTCAGCTGGCTATACTGTACAATTACTTTGGTCATTACACCGCATCTTATTCCATCCCTTTCCAGTGCTGCTGCGCACTTAGGCGCCAGAAACGCCACTGGGCCTTCCTTCCTTGGTCTTTGACTCTTTTCCGTCAAAGCCATCTCCAACTTCACCGCTTTCAGCGCTTCGTCATACATCTTCTGGACATCATAGCTTCTTACGGGTGCATGCTTCTTGACTCCGCTTTTGATACTTACTTAGATACTTACTTAGATACTTAGATGGCCCGGCTTCACGTGACGTGCGGGCCCCAGCTCAGAAGTTCCCATATCTCCCTGTCCCTCGCTTCTGACATCCAAGATCTTCTTGGCTGACGTCGGTGGCTGCGTCCACGAGTTCCAGGTGCAAAAATCGTATCCAGCTGATTTCTCAGCTGGTCCATCCGTTCCACGAACACGTCTGCCCATCTCGTTGGTGGTCTTCCTCGGGGACGTTTTGCTTCGCGAGAAATCCACTCCGACGTTCTTAATGTCCATCTGTCGTCTGTTCTTCTCATGATGTGACCGGCCCATCGATGCTTCGCTTTCGCAACGTAATCCGCTGGGTCACGAAGACGGGACATTCTCCTCATATCCGTACTGCGAAGTCCGACGAGATGTTGTTTGTGTCGGGTCATCTTCAGAAGACTACGCTCTAGCGCTCTGTGGGTGGTCCTTAAAGCTTTCGAAGTGGCGACGGTGTCAGCCCAAGTCTCAGCTGCGTAACAGAGCGCCGGGAGAACGGTTGAGTCGAACAGGTGGGCACGAAGCTCCGGGTCCGTCAGTTGGTCGGTGGCTTCCTTCAGAGGCCCGAAGGCGGCCCAGACTGCTCTTCTTCTCCTGTTAAGTTCTTCCCTCAAGTCGTTCTCCATGTTCATCGAACGTCCGAGATACACGTAAGAAGACGTCTCCGTGATAGGGGTGCCTTCCAATTCCATTTCTGCATCTTCGCAAAGGGCGTTCTTCATGAACTGAGTCTTCTTCCGATTTATTCGCAGTCCGATCTTCTTCCCTACTTCGTTTAGTTCCTTCAGCATCGTCTCTGCTTCGGTGATACTGCTCGAGAAGAGAACGATGTCGTCCGCAAAACGAAGGTTGGACAGGAATCTCCCATCAACTCGTATGCCTCTCTCGTCCCAGTCCAGTGACTTCATCACCCACTGCAAGGCCGCGGTGAACAGCTTTGGCGAAATTGTGTCGCCTTGTCGAACCCCCTTCCCAATTGGGATGGTCAGGGGGCGATGGAATAGCTGCATCGTCGTTGTACAGTCCTTGTAACAATCGGCTAACGTCCTCACGTAAGCTGGGTCCACTCCTTGATCGACTAGCGCAGACAGGATGGCGTTGGTTTCGACGTTGTCAAAGGCTTTCTCGTAGTCGACAAAAGTTAGGACGAGAGGCAGTCGGTATTCCCGGCAGACTTCTATGACCCTCGAAACCGTCTGGATGTGGTCCATGCAGCTGAATTCTTTGCGAAATCCAGCTTGTTCTTGGGGTTGGGCTTCATCCAGTGTCCTAGATATGCGAGCGAGGATACTCTTTAGGATACTCCGCTTTTGCTACAAACGAATTCCGTCCACGTTGTAACTTGTCAAAGGCAAGCAATAGAGCCTTCTCTAAAGACTTCGCACCTAGGCAGATTGCTCCTTCACGGTAAAGTCTTATCTTCTCTCCAAGGTTCAGATCACTACGTCCGAATATGCTCACTGCCGTCCACGCCTTCCATACTGTGCCGACAAGTTCTCTTCCAAACGCGCCGGAGAACTTCACTCCGCTTATCTCGTCCAGTTGTGACTTCATCAAACAATCGTCTAAGCACTCGTAGAGTAGGTGGCCTGGCTGCGCCTCCTCGTTGATGTGTGCGTCTCTGAAACACAAAGATGTTTTAGAACAAGTAATCTTAACCTTTGGTCTCCCTCCTTTTCCTCTAGAGGTTACTGTGTCAATACGGTTGTCTGGAATTTCTAATGGTACTACCCTCAACATGTCAAACTGTACCCTTAAGGGGTCTGCATTCTCCCCAATCCTAGTTATCACAGCAGAATTTTCACTAGTTTCTAATACTCTAAAGGACTCTGCCTATTCGCAAGTTAACTTAGGATGCGCAGTTTTCCCCCTCTTTGCCGGGCATTTCATGTACACCCGATCGCCTACTTTTGGGTATTTAGCTTTTCCCACTGCATTTCGCTTGTCGTACGCGATTTTCATTTTAGTTCGCTTGCGATCGTTGTAGGATTTTACCCGTTGCTGAACCTCTGCGATAGCTTGCAACAGTCCTGTCTTATACTGTTCGCTATTGCTTTCTTCATACCTACTGGTTTCCGGCGAAATAACGTTTGACGGGAAGATCGGATCTGTCCCGTGCAGTATGAATACGGACTCTCTCCCGTGGAGTTGTGCGGAATCATGTTGTACGCCATCATGCAAAACGGCAACCTTACATCCCATTCCGTGGGCACGTTTGTCGCCTTCGGCAACATGGTAACTATGGTACCATTCAGCCTCTCCGTGATTCCATTTTCCCTCGGGTCATAACCCTTGGTGAAGAGCTGCTTCAATCCAGTAATTTTTGCTATCTCATCCATAACTTTGTTCTCAAACTCGCTTCCGCGATCAGACAGAATTGATTTCGGCCAGCGGCATCCATCCGCTATCCACCTTCCGAAAATCACTTTTGCGACCGTTTCAGCTTTCTTATCCGGGACTGGATAGGCTGCTGCATATTTGGAGAAATGGTCAATGACAGTAACGGCATATCAATTTCCGCTTGTTGTTTGCCCTAGCTCCAGTATATCCACTCCAGTGATCTCGTACGGTTTTGTAGTGACTATCGGTTTCAGTGGCGGTACAGCCTTCCCACTGGCGTTTTCCACGAAACATTTCTGACATTCTTCTGTCCACTTTTGTATATCTTTTGCCATCCCTGGCCAGAAAACTCTTCTTTTGATGTTGATTGACTATCTTCTGGGCTCCAAAGTGTCATGCCAATGCTCCTTCGTGGGCGTCTCGAAACACTTCTTTTTGAAAACTTTTAGGCACTACGTGTACTTGCTTCCCTTCTTTTGTGAACATCGTTAATTCCCCTTCCCGTATAGCACAATCCGCTATACGCACTGGTTGTGACATCCCAGTAATCCTGACATATTCTTCTAATTTCCCTTCTCTCAGCATATCAATCACTGAGCTCCTTCTTCATCCTCTTTCAGCTCTTTCAACCACTTAGACTCGTCCTCCATCGTCACTGTGTTCACCACAGCTTCTTCACATCCTCCTAGTGCAACATCCTCCTTCCATGTGCCTTCTCTGCTTAGAGCATCGGCTACGATGTTTGCTTTTCCCTTCACGTATTGTATATTGAGATTGTATCTCTGCAGCTCTAATGACCATCTTAGGACCCGAGCTGACACATTTGTCCGCTTGAAAAGTGCAGTTAGTGGGAGGTGATCGGTATATACCACTGTCGGTAACCCGTATATGAAGATGTGGAATTTCCGCACCGCGAACACGACCGCTAGTGCCTCCGGATCGGTGACATGGTAGTTTCGTTCGGCTCTACTCAAAGCCTTCAATGCGAAATAGATGGGGTGCATCTCATCGTCTTCTCCTTTCTGTGTGAGCACTGCCCCAATTCCTGTGGTGGAGGCATCTGTGCATATGATGAAAGGTTTCTCGCCTGACCTAGCCTTAGCAATGTCTGGTTGTGCTAGAACCGGCGCTTTGAATATCATCGTTTTAACTTTTTCAAAAGCTTCCTGTTCTGTCGTTCCCCATAACCGTGGTGTCGAAGTGGATGTCAAGCGAAACAGACAGCTCGCTTGCTTGGAAAATCCTAGGCAAAACTTCCGGTAAAAAGATGCCATTCCTAGGAATCTCCGTAGTTGCTTCTCATTCTTAGGTGCTGGATACTGTCGAATTACTTCCACCTTTTCAGGGTCCGTGTGTACCCCTTCACTGTCTATCTTATGTCCCAAAAATGAAACAGCTGACTGTAATAGGAAGCACTTCTTTGCTTTCAACTTCAAACCCGCCTCTTCATCCTTTTGCAAACCTCGCGAAGCGGTTTTATATGTTTCTCTCTAGTGCGTGTGCAAATCATTATGTCATCGATATAGCAAAAAACATTTAACTTAATAGATCTCCGAGTACAGCATCCATCAGCCTTTGGAATACTGCTGGGCTTGTGCTCAGCCCGAAGGGTACCACTCGGAAATGATATAAGCCTTCCGGTGTCGTGAAGGCCAACTTTTCCTTTGAGTCCTCTGCGATT
This sequence comes from Cylicocyclus nassatus, assembly GCA_958299035.1. NCBI lineage: Eukaryota > Metazoa > Nematoda > Chromadorea > Rhabditida > Strongylidae > Cylicocyclus > Cylicocyclus nassatus. The sequence continues at coordinate 81,521,639 of CATQJL010000316.1, read as the reverse complement.
GGTATCTGCCATTAGCCACTGCACATGTCCAGAGTGGAAAAGAATTTCTTTCCTGCCATATTTTGCAGTATGGCATCTATAGTCGGTAGTGGGTATGAGTCCAACTTGATCCGCTTATTGAGCTCTCTTAGTCAACGCACAGTCTTAAAGGCAGCGTACACCCAAAATCTAAGTTGCCGAATTTCCTAGACCTTTCTATACCGTGTATATACTGGGCCCAGAAGAAGACCAACTGCGTTGGTCCGGTCTCCCAATGTTGCTTCTGAGCGGAGAAAACCCCCCTCAATTTTCTTTCACTCCGCCCTCTTCTTTCACTCCGCCTCCTCCGGACAAATCCACGACAGCGTAAGCTTCAGGTGCCGTTGCAGTTGTTGTTGCAATGCTGTTGCGTCTGCAACTGCAGTTGCAACAGTGCAGTTGCTCTTTGCGGTGCGCCTTCTTCGGGCGACGAACCACGACAGCATATGCAGCAGTTGCAGTTGCAACTGCAGGCTGTCATGCTGTTGCAGCTGCTGGCATGCCGACGGGAACGAGCATTCAAAACTCGTCCGCCCCTGAAGAGAGGGTTCCCGGAAATCGGGGTTTTTGGGACTTTTGGAGGATTTCAATGACATAACTGTGATCAGCGGCACCGAAAGGCCGCAGAATGACAAAAACATCGAAGGTGAAATTTTGGGTGTACGTTGCCTTTAATGACCCGTCCTTCTTTTCTACCAGTACTATGGGGAATGCCCACTCTGACGAACTTTTTTCGACGATGGACCTTCTCTCCAGATCTTGTAGCATCTGTTTGAGTTTCGACCTGATGCCTAGGGGCACTGGCCTGGCCTTCATCTTCACTGGTTCATGATCCCCTGTGTTGATACTCATCTTGACTAGATCCGTTTGGGTGAGCTCCTTCTCATCCACTGCGAAACATTCTGAGTAGTCCTTCAAGACTTCCTCTATGTCGGATTCGAGCAGCTTGGACTCCCTATTTTCTTTTATCTGGTCCTGCAGCATCATCTGCCTATCACTTCCTTGTCGCTCTTCCTCATTACTGTCTAACATCATGACACCTGTGTCTTCCATGGAGTTGTACCACTTATTCGTCCCCCATGTGCCTACTTCTTCGTCTCGGTGGAGTACCATTGGCTCCGTACCCGTATTCAGTACTGGCACCTTTGCTTCCCCCTTCGTTATGGAAAACACTCCACTTGATACTTCCTCTCTTGAAGGCCAAAGGACTCTTTCTGTTTTGCCTTCGTCCCCGACTTCACACTTGAGTCTCACTACATCACTCTTTCCATCACTTTTGCCTTAACGTCAGGGTTTTGGTGTACCACTACTTCTACTCCTAGATCCTTCAATGCATTTGTGCCAATGAGTACTTCCTTGTCTTCATTGTCCGAAACATGGAAGGCTACTTCCTTTTTGCACCCTCCTTCCAGTTCCACTTCTGCCTTTATCCTTCCTAGAAAGCTCATCACATAATTTGATGCATCATATATGCTTCCCTCCAAGACATCGAATGTCTGAAGTGACTCAACGTCGTAGCCAATGTCCCTCGCTTCTATAAGCACCCTCACGGGAAGAATACTAATCATTGAACCCGTGTCAATGAGTGCTGACACCTGTCTTCCCAACGTCTTCGCTCGAGTCAAGGTTCTTCTACCGACAACTCCGTTTGCCTCAACTTGAGAGGTTTTTACGACCATATTACGGTTTCTGTTTAGCAGGATGTTACTCCATTCGAAGCCTTGGTAGCGCTTTCGTTCTCTGTCTTCCTATATTTGCAGTCTCTAATGACATGTCCGAAGTGGCCACAATTGAAGCATCTCTTCCCTTCATTTGATCGATCCTCACTATTGACATCTGAGCTGTTCGTTGAGTCCTGTCTCCTCACAGCATCTTGCCTTTCGCCCCTTTCCGCTAAGCTGTTTCGATGCTGCGCTCTTACCTGGGCATACTTCTTATTTTTGCTTGGTTTCCTCCATGGCGAAGCTTGCTGTTCGCTCCTCCTTTCGAACTTGCAGAGCCTTCGCGATTTTCGATCTCAATCGCGACCTCCTTTGTTCTGTTATATGCCTCCGCTGGGTCCACCTGGTGTAGGGTCCCCATCAGCTGTACATATTCCGGCCATGATGTCAGATTCTCAACCAGAATCTGTGCATACTCCATCGATCTTTCCTCAATGGTACATTGAGGATTGGCCTTCCTTGCTAGGTTCTCGGGGGCGACACAGAAGTCCGCAACCCCTTGGCCTAGCCTTAAGCGCATATTCCTTAAGGCTGTCAGCGCCTTCAACCTAGCTGCTGTGGAGTCACAGGCCAGTAGTGAGGCCATCTCCCTCACTACTCTGTCGAACCCCTGGCGTTTTACCGCCATGGGTATAGTCAGGAATAGGGACCTCGCCCTTCCTTCCAGGTGTTCATCCCCCAGGAGCTCTACCAGCATACTTTCATCCCTAACTATTGACCCGTTTTCCTAGTGAACCTTCTGATAAACCTATCAAAATTTTCAATTTCATGCCCCCTATAGACCCCTGGATCAGCGAACGTCATGCTTTGAAAGTAATCTACTAACTGATGCGCACCTTGATTGGGCTGGGGTGCTCTGCTGTTGTGCGGCGCCAATTGCCTCCAGTGCTCTCCGGACGTCTGTCCAGTCTCGAATCTTTGTTCGCTCCACGGCCTCTTCATACTCCACGTCTGAACACAGTATTCGCTGCCGCTCCTTGGATCAGAGGGCCTGATGTGCTCACCTTGCATCATCTCGGTGTCCTCTTGTAAGATATCCTTTTCTTCTGACGAGCGGTCTTGAGCATGTGGCTGGTAGGCCTTGGCCTGAAATGGCTCTGACCTTAGCTGCTCACTTGATGTCTTCTATCACATCTATCTTATTAGTAAGACCCCCTTTTATTTCTGCTGCCAGACTTTCCAAACAATTCAGCATTGTGTCTACTCTAATATTCAACTCTTCCTCCAAAAGCGCCCTATATTTTAGCGCGGCCCTACTCTCGTTCAAATGCTTGCTGACTACGCCCGGCAGCAGCCCCAATTCCTTCATCATGAACCCTATCTTCTCTTCAATACTCCCCTTATTTGTGAGCCTTACCTGACTGTCTCCAGCCTGGGCTTCTGATTGCTCCATTTCCCTTCACTAGGCTAGTATGCTCGATACTATCTGAAAGGAATAAGATTGCCTCTTCAAAAATCTCTATTCAAAACGAAATCACGCACGGAATCGCTAGATAACGGAATTACGAGGCAACAGCAATCAATAAAGATTGTATGGGAGCTGATCTGTATGATACAATATGATATCGATATTGTATGATATGCTAAAGATTTTTCTTTAGTTGATCCTAGATCTGGCCTTCCTGGCCTGTTACGTACGTCACCTGTTCGATGACGTATAGTTTCCCACCTTTTTGGTCTTTTGGCTTCGCCTTCTTGGCCTGTTCTACCCATGTTCTATGCTGTCTTGCCTCTGAGAAAGTCGATAGTCGCCCGTGTATCTTTCAATCGATCCAGGTATGCTCGGCCCCCATGTAGCCGGGGTGTCTAGTGGTATAACGGTGTCAACCGGATCGATAGACAACACGGATTGAACGACTAATAATTTATCTCAGAAAAACGGCAACAAACAACAAGAAACAAGAAAGCGTAACTTGAACAAGGCTTAACAACGAAACGACGAGCTTTACCCTCTTAACCACTTCGGCAGGCTTACTAGTTACTCTCTATCTAAGGGGGAGGTCCGCCTCTCTTCGACGGAGTTAGCTCCCGCTAGTGCTTCCTCAGCGCGGACTGAGGCCTCCCCCTGACTCTCGGTATTTATACCCTGCCGAAGGGGTCAAAGCGGGCTTTTTTCCCGCCAACACCAAAATCCCGATCTACTCGATGTGACATAGTTCATTTATAAAATCGTGACGATGAGTTTCACTGCGGACTTTGCGCCCACAGAAGCATAAAACGCTTGCACAAAAATGCATCCCCTCAACGTTCAGCTAGTCACTTCCAGTGTTTAAATAATATAGTTCTTGAGCAAAAAACCATTGGACTAGAGATGAAAACCAAGAAAATGCGATTACCGGAAGTGGCGTGTGTCGCGCGCGGTCGCGCCATCGTCACGATTTTTCAAATGTCCTATAGCCCCGAGTAGCCGGCATGAAAGTTCTGAAAAACTGACTGAGAATAACTACGCTTGTGTTCTTACAAGTTTATCTCCATAAAATATAAAGATAATAAAGATTGTTACGCTCGTTGCTGTTGACACACGATAAACCTACTTTAGTCTGACTGATGGGCCACCCACCGATTTTAGCACAGAGAACATTTTGGGTTACGTACCTGCCCTATAGGGGCAGGTACGGCCTAACCTTTGAATAGCCTATCTATTCCAAGCCTATGCTAATACAATTGATTTCAGATTTTTGCTTGCTACACACATCTTGGAAAGATAGGATTCATTTTGAAAATGGGCATGAAGTTCTTGAATATTGTTTAAATACTAGCTGGCTTTCCCGGTCCAGCCCGGGCCACTGTTCACCTACACTGCGACCCCCCCCCCTCTTGTTTGCTACTTGGCTTTCCCGATCCAGCCCAGGTCATTGGTCACCTGCACTGCAAGTCCCCCCCCCCCCCTTCTTATATGTTGTGGATGACTTACCCTGGAACCCGCTTCGAAACCGCATCCTCGTGATCCTGAGGTGAAAATGAGCTTCACCGCCCTCCTTTACAGACTATGGTAAAATGCTTGATCAAACATGATAAGCCCCCAATTCCTTAGAAAAACGTAAACAAATCAATAAATCGATAGAAGGACCCAACGAATCGCTGCGAAAAGTAGCCTATCATCTGCGCAGGGGTCGAAAACATATGTGTGCAAAGTTTCAGCTGAATCTGTTGAGCGGTGCGCGTTTCTATAACGCACATACCCTCCAAACTGACAATTTTTGAGTTTTATATATATATAGATAATTACTGGCCAATTAAGTGCTATTTGTACTCACACATGTTGGCGTTATGTTGATATAAGCTAGAACGAGACGTTTGCTTGCATATAAAACGAGGGTTGCAGCTCTTACTCGCGGAGTACAAAGCAATCTTATATATAAAGCTGAATGTCTGTTTGTACGTATGTTCCGAATAGAAAATTCCATTTCTGAACCGATCCGGACCAAACTTGGCACACATACACTTCGGGCCCCGGCGCGTGTCATAGGCTACTTTTCGTCATCGATCGATATCGATTTTATCGATTTTTATCGATTTTTTTGCTGAGTTCACCTACGGGGCTGGGAGTTGGCACAGGGGGGTAATCGAGCATGGGGATTCCGAATACAATATTGGTTTTCAGGATTATCGATTACTTTTATCGATTTTATCGATTTTTTTGCAAAGTTTGAGCTGCGGGGCTGGGAGTTCGCACAGGGGGGTAATCGAGCATGGGGATTCCGAATACAATATTGGTTTTCGGGATTATCGATTACTTTTATCGATTTTATCGATTTTTTTGCAAAGTTTGAGCTGCGGGGCTGGGAGTTCGCACAGGGGGGTAATCGAGCATGGGGATTCCGAATACAATATTGGTTTTCGGGATTATCGATTACTTTTATCGATTTTATCGATTTTTTTGCAAAGTTTGAGCTAGGGGGCTGGGAGTTGGCACAGGGGGGTAATCGAGCATGCTGATCATCCCCAAGGGGGGTGATCAGCATGCTCGATTACCCCCTGTGCAAACTCCCAGCCCCGCAGGTCAAACTTTACAAAAAAATCGATAAAATCGATAAAAGTAATGGACGATCCTGAAAACTAATATTGTGTTCGTAATCAGCATGCTCGATTACCCCCCTGTGCAAAATCCCAGCCTCGCATGTCAAAATTCACAAAAAATCGATAAAATCAATAAAAGTAATCGATAATTCTGAAAACTGATATTGTATTCGGAATCCCCATGCTCACTTCCCCCCCTGTGCCAACTCCTAGCCCTGTAGGTGAACTCTGCAAAAAAATCGATAAAAATCGGTAAAATCGACATCGATCGATAACGAAAAGTGGACTGTGACACCCGCCGGGGCCCGAAGTGTATGTGTGCCAAGTTTGGTCCGGATACGGCGGAGCCGGGTAAGCCAGCTAGTAGGTTTCTAAGTAAAAGGAGACTCAGCAGTATATGTAGACTATACTTATATGGTTTCAGGATTGGTATACCTTACGGTATAGCCCATGAAAAGCAATGCGTATAGGCGATGTAAAGTAGACTTCTCAACGAACAATTTATAAATTTTTTTTGTTTCTTCAATCGAATGATAAGTCAGCAATTATGTGATACTATCTCCACAATTTGGAATAAATTGTAAAATACAGATCATCTTCTTTTGTGTCTTGTGGAGTGACGGGGTTGATATTGTTAGTCTTTGATCGTTGAGAATGCGACATGATAGACATAATAATGATTGAAGAAATCAATGTGTAAAATGGCAAGATCTGAAACGCTTGGTTGTTTCCATTCGCTAAACCTGGAAATGTTAAAACTCACATAGTTGAGTGAGAACAAAACTCGGAAAGTGGAGTAGCTAACTCTTTCTGACAGCATGCCGAGTAAAGCGCCGAAAATAGTAAAGAATGCGTAGCAGATGTTTTGGAAAATCGTAAGTGGTAGAAGCAACTTAATAACAGAGTAGTTTTCGCTAAATTGATAGGATGACCTCAGATCAAAACGTTTCCTGCAAAAGCTTTATGACTTCCGGGGCATGTGCAGTACAACCTACCTTCTGACTGCATTCTTGTTAGTAAAGTACAGCACTCCAAGGCCAATCAGAGTAGCCACGTTTAGTCCACACAAAGCAAAGGATACCCATGATATTCTCTCTATGGTAGGCTTAGTGGATGATAAACAAGATAATTTTACTCCTAAGTATAGTTCGCTTTGCAAAGTCCACATGGCAACGACGGATGCGATGATTATCTGCACATAGTCGCTTCAATTTTTGCCTTTTGCATTCAGGAAAACTTTGCTGAAGTCAGAAAAAAGAGAAAGAACGAAACTTTGAATAGTTCACCAAGTGCCGCACTGGAGATGATAGATAAGCTTCGGGAGACATGTGGGGGCGGAAAATCTTTGTTCAAAAGAGTTTTGAGATGTTTTTATTCTTATTCTTTTTGATATTCATTTCTAATTTAGATTTACCATGCGATCTTTAGTTCTATCTCTGGTTTTACCTACCAGCAAGGCATACCTTGTTGATCAACGATTTTGCGCCCGCATATGCCAGCCTCAAGAAATAGCCTGTGTAGATCGTATTTATGAGGAGAATGATTGATTTGACAAGTTTTTGTTCGCTTGCTTAAGGTTTGCCCCAGTCCACCCTAGAGCACCGTTAGAAGGTTCATCCTAGACAAACTTACCGAAATAATTGCGAAGCCGACTCCCAACCTTGCTCCAAATGTCATAGTCTTTGCATTTCCATAGCGCCACACTACGTTCGATTACAATTGCAAACTGTAACAGAGCGAAACAACGGATTATTGTTAGTGATGTTGTTACCTGTAGAAGAGCAAACGCAGCCATACAAAATGTGATCGTAAAACGTGCAACAAAGCAAGCGGTGGGCGGAACTCCAAAGTGACATAGATCGGATAATGTCATATAATGAAAAATCTGGTAAGCCTAAATCAAATACCATGTTTACTTCACTCGTCCACCAACACCTACACTTTTGGTTTTATCAAAAAAAGATCATGACCCAAACGTATTGTATCCTCTCTGGTTCAAAAAAAAATCGAGATTAACAGTATTTTAGTGTTGCAAAAAAGGTGTTCGTGCACCTGATTTCCTCTAAGTGTTAATACTGCTGCTATCTATCGCAAGCGCGAAGCAATCTGCTTTGCAAAACAGGGCATTGTTCGCATTTATCCCTTAGCTAGCGAAAGCGTCAATCTCGCCCAATCCTCGTTACCTGCAAGCACAGAAACACTAAAAAGAAAAAGGCATTGTCGATCTAGAGTAATTTGGAAGGACAATACATAAGCAACACTCGTGGGTTAACAGGTTCACGATTTACAGTATTACTTTTAAGAAGACAAAAGTAATTACTCCGCTTTTGGCCCAAGAACAATTTCATCATCATAGTTGGTGGCGGTCTTGGAGACTGACATTTTGGTAGCACAAGCTCTGGTGGGACGGTTTCAATTAGTCCAAATCTCTCATGTAAAAGCATTCATAATTCAAAATATGTTATGAGTCTCACAGCCGGGAAAGTGAATATACATTATGAAAAGAATTAATACTAGCTGGTGACTCCTTGTTATGCCAAAGGAACACGAATAAGTCATGGCAAAGACCTGTTCAAGGTCATGATCCAAAGATCATGTGGAGGCTAAAAATACAGGGCTCCTAAATTGCAGAGCCGTTTGCACCAGCGGTCGCGCGACCGCGTCGCGCCCGGGCATTTTGCCGGCGCCGGCGCCATCGATCGAGGCGGCGCCATTGATGCTCGGGCGCGACGCGGTCGCGCGACCGCTGGTGCAAACGACTCTGCAATTTAGGAGCCCTGTAGAAAATTCCTGAGACTCCATTATGCATCGTCTTGGGTGTAAAATATGAACCTCGTTTCTCAAATTTGAGACTAAACATATGCTTGAAAATTCAGTGATTGTGACCAACCTGTACACCAGTGAAACCCATGGAATGTGTTACATAAAGTAGTAGCATCATCACGATCAAGATCTGAAGAAATTGGACATGAGTAGAAAGAATGAACCTATATACCTGCCTATATACGCTATATACCTACGTATAATCATGACTCGTAATTAGCCGTTAAAGGCAGTGTCCATGCAAAAAGTCAATTTCAAGATTTTGTGCATACCTGGGCCTATTCGCTATGCTGAATTTGAAAATCAACACTGGAGAGCGCGAAAACTGCGAAAAAAGGCTCTAACGGAGGAGGGAAATTGCAGGTGGGCGGGGCTGTTCACATAATGGCCACACTCTCCCAGCTTCAGGGGCGATCTTCTTGTTTCCGTTAGTCACCCTAACATCACCACCAGCCAACTGCGAAACGCATGACATAGAAATGGAACTGAGAAGATGGCCCCTAAAGCCTGGGAGAGTGACGTCACTGTGTGAACGGCCCCGCCCACCTGCAATTCCAACTTCCCTCCTCCGTTAGAGCCTTTTTTCCCCATTTCGCGCTTTACTGTGTTGATTTTCAGATTCAGCATAGCGAATAGACCCAGGTAAGCACAAAATCTCGAAATCAACTTTTTGCTTGGACACTGCCTTCAAGCTGTCGGCCTATGGGATTGGTTTGTTACGAGATAACAGTGAAAAATAATTTGCAATACTTTGCAGCATGTCAGGTTCTAATAGCGGATGTGGTTCATTTTCAGTTAGGACTCTCTCACTACAGCCAATTTCTTAGTGCACTTTACCACCGTTCCATGATATAAAGCTCTGGTACTACAGAAAGTAGCTAGCTTTAAGCGTTCACTTATCCCAATGGAGAGTGCTATCCTTATTTTGCGTACAGAACTGAAAAAATGATGAATGATCACTTTTCATCTCACTGAAACGATTACCTAGTAGTTACTAGGTCGTCGTGAAAGTAATGAGGCTTCCCATGCTACTACGACGGCGTCAACTCCAGAAAGTGAGACTGTACTGGATATAGCAAAGCAAGCTCCATAAGATATCACTGAGCATTTTCGTTAACCTCTTTGTCGTCAGTGACGACCAAGCGATCCAGAAACCAATGTAATTTGAGATATGTTTGTCAATTGTTTAGCCATTTTGTATCAAGCATCTGTTCATGTTATTATGTATTTGAGTTGCATATTTGCATATTTTAAGGTTCAATATCTATCTGATATCTCTCTGTAAGAAGGAACTCACACCGCCGTAAGATAATGCTTCCGTAAAGTGACTATATCTCGTAAAGACCTCAAGCTACAAGTTCAAGTACCTCGCTCAAGAAAAACTTTCGGAGTTTGATTAGGAAAATAAAATTTGTAGATTTGAAAGAATAGACTTGTTTGTGAACCATCTCCAACTACAATTTATAGTCTCGCCTGGCGAGCAAGTATGTCCTAGTTTAGGCAAAGAAGAAAAATCTTTTCTACACTCTTCGACTTTTTTCAAATCAAAATTCAAACATGTTGATCTCTTCAAGAGTGAACTTTTCGAGCGAGATAAAAATTACTAAGCATTTGAGCCATGGTGCTATAAACGCAGTTGCTAAAATTTTACCGAAGCTGAATATCAAGGAAAAAATCAATTGAAAAATCAAAGTGCTTCTTTTTTTCCGGTGTTTCTATGCACAGTCTCTTAGTTGTCGATTTCTAGACATACTGTAGGTTACAAGGATGTGATTTTTAGTCGCACTTTCAAAGATTTGTAGTTTACACCACGCGTGTCACAGGAAATTAGAGGTTATTTAGGCTCCTATTTTCCCTTGAGGTTCAGCCACTCAGAAAACAGCAAGGGTGTCAAAAGTCTGATGCATTCAGTATTGCGCGACCTGTCGCCAAGTCTGTTTCGTAGAGATTTTCTCGGGTAAAAGTATTTGGGGTATACGTTTTCAGAATTTGCTCTATGTAAGCATTAAGCGATTTACAGATCATGCAGATGTTTGGTGCCGTCTTATCGGGCTTGCTTTGCTCTGTTAAATAAAATCTCATATACTTTTTGGAAGTTTATCGGCGTGGCACAAGAGACGTTATCATTTTCGTTGACATCGTATCAAGCCCCTAAAAAGTTCGTTCCTCGCAAAACAAGGGAATGATGATGAGCCTACTGTCTTACCTTACAATTCCAGTGAAAAGCTGAACGCACACATTTGGCAATGCCAAAAACAGGAACGATGAGGCAAAGGGAGCCCGCCACTATTTGCACGCTCACTATGGACAAATAAACTCCATCCGTCTCAAACGTTGAGCAATTCATCCTTCCAAATTCTACGTATTCAGATGTCCTGCAAGCATGTCATGATTTTTTCTATTGTCACGAAACTCATAATATGAAGGACAAAGATGCGCATACACTGCAGTAACACAAACAGCTGTCAGCGTGCATGCCCGTACTAAAAGCGTATACATGCTAAAAACGAAGTCATAAAAGTGGGGTCAGTTTATTGCATTCAATCTTTGAATTCGTTCTACATTAGTCTCACAAAAAAGCCCAAGAATTTTGTTTTCAAAGCTGGCCAACCCGAAAACGAGAAGATATTGTTGCATTACTTACTTAGGTCATGTTTTCATATTTCTGTCATTGATTAAAAAGCACTCATTGCTACACCAGGACCCTCACGAGGCTAGGAGATAGACATGCGTGAAACGAATTCGTCTTTGCCGATTTCCATTTTCACGACATCTTATTTAATAGCGGACAAATACGGAACGCACGTGTACGATGTTCGGCGATGCTAGTCGCTTTTGCGGTCCTCAGATTTCGCCATAGAGCACGGCAAGGAGCACAAACTTGTTTTTTTGGCGGCGCTCAGTTCGAAGTCATTGTTTGGACTGAAATTGATCTCTTTTGTCAGCAGCGCCACTAACATCACGTATCGCTGGCAAACTCCCTTTGTTTTGATTTCATCTATAGCAGACTTTCGAATGTTAAAGATAGTGCTTATTTGACAATTCCACTACATCGTTCGAGTAGTAAGCTTCGCTTTTTTTGTATTATAGCAGGATGTCCGAATTTGAACTACACCTTGTGATAATGACATATCACACAAACCTAAAGGAGTTCAATTTGCGGCACTGAGGGGGGGAAGGGTCTATAGCTCGACAATTGGTCCACTAGCGGCAGATAAATAAAACAATTAGTTTTGTGGCCATTTCCCATCAAAGACTGCACATTAGCTTTTTTATAATGTCCATGCTTTTCACGCTTGTGTTGCTTTGCTCTATTAATCCGAAGCAATCTTCTCGCTTCCGAAGCGACATATTGGGCCGCGACTGACTTTGGCATTGGCTTGCCAGGGGGCCCTACTATCATTAGCTGCCAAAAGCTCATGACCCCCAACTTAGAGTGGAGAATGCCTTTGATGGCTCTGCCTCGCTGCAGTACGAAATGGAAATGTAGCGCGCTGCCAAATCCGAGGGCGCTGGCGCGCTCCTTGGGAAAGGATGGCTGCAAGGGCGGCTAGTATGCACTGCCGATCATCGTGCAATTGTACGTTTCGAATTCGTCGTGCCAGCTGCAAATTCAGGCCGTTCAATAGCAACTGCGCCTTTCTCCTCTAAGGACAAGCGTCGCTGCTATATCGGATCCACCCAAAAATGGTGAAGAAGACTTTTGACACCAAAGTTTTGATATACAGTTATTTTTGTACAGAACAGATTTATGTCAGAGTATGATCATGTGTACTGGATGTTTTGCCACCTTCAGGGTGGCATTAGAGTGGCATGTGCCATCCTAGTTTGGGAAAAAATTAGGCAAGCTTTTCAATCACATTAGTCTCTCAAATATTAGGTCGTTCCGAAAGTAATATCGCTTTTTTCGAATGAACGCCACTATTCGTGCAATCAACATTTTCAAAAGACCTTAGGAGCATTCGATGCAGCATTTCATTCTCTTTCTAAAGTTTTAATTTCACTGCATAATGTTCAATAAGCTCTCGAAAAATTACCAAAATCTGCGACTCATGCTTTTTGCCATGGTCAAGTTCGGCTGTTTTTTTAAATTTTTGTACCTAATCTCCGAAAGAGTACAAGTGGCAGGTAGATAGAGCAAACATTATGGAACACAGAGTAATTTTTTCTTTTTCTTAGCTTGCTTCTCAGAGTTTCTACGATCAATTTCTCAATGCCATCATATTCCATATTTAGTCAAGTCAAACCTCACAGAACAGCAACCGGCAAGCGACTCGGCTGTCATTCGATGCAGCTTTTTCTCCTCTTTCTAGCGGTTGTTTTTTGTTTCCGATTCATCAAGTTTCCCGGGATAAAATCATCATAATTCAACTTTTCCAAGGCACCCCAAGGTGTACCCGAAATTTTCGAAAGTTGCTAAACCGAAGCGATGAATGCTCGTTTTGTTTGTAAAATTGTTGCCAAACCATATTCCATCTTTCTAAGTTTCAAAATCCGAAGACTTGTTGGCGTTTGATGCACTTGTGTCTGAGACGAGCCTGTCAAAATTCGGTAGTTCCATCGAAAAACCTGTACAAAAATTATGACGAGTCTGGACAGTAGAAAAAAGTTGTGCTGTTTCCTGTAGGGCTTGCTCCGTCCATCCATTACTTGAACTCCTTCTGAGGTTAGTTAAATTGTGAAACTTGGCCATCTCAAAAAGCAGATATTAACTCTTTTCTGAAAGCTCATTGACTGTATTGCAACAACTTCATAACCATTAGAAAGAGAATGAAATGCTGCATCAAATGCTACCAGAAACTCTTACACATCTTTGTTCTAAGAGATGTGGCATACGTTTGAAAAAAGCGACATTACTTTCGGAACGACCTAATAATTGCATTTTTTGTCCGTGCTGCCCACTATTCATACACACCAAGTTTGGAGCCATATCGTTACCTGTGCTTTGCAAACGAGTGAGTTTTCCATTTTTCGTAATGGAAGATTTTCAGGTCTGCCGCAGCGTTCTACCCAATTTTTTTTACATGCATTGCACTATGCTTCCTAGCTCTGGTTGTTTTTACACCAAGTCCTCAATCATATGGTTATGTGTGCGCAATAAACAAGGCAGTCAAATTCTAACGAATGGCAAGGAATGGCATGATATTCGAAGATGATGCGCGAGCACGTGTAGCAAGCTGTCGAATTTGGGATATCCGCTTCTCTTTTTCCTATAAAATTAAGCTTACATTTCCACCCTCGTGCTGGACCTTGGACTACACGCACATCAGCAGAATACTGAACTTAGCAGCTGCTTTTTGGTATATTACCCGGAGATCCCTTTTTTAATCTATCGCATATCAATCTTATATATAAAGCTGAATGTCTGTCTGTCTGTACGTATGTGCGGAATAAAAATTTTTATTTCTGAACCGATCGGGACCAAACTTGGCACACATATACTTCGGGGCAGGGAGCGTGTCATAGGCTACTTTTCGTTATCAATCGATATCGATTTTATCGATTTTTTGCAAAATTTGAGCTAGGGGGCTGGGATTTTGCACAGGGGGGTAATCGAACATGCTGATCACCCCCACGGGGGTGATCAGCATGCTCGATTACCCCCCTGTGCAAAATCCCAGCCCCGTAGCTCAAAATTTGCAAAAAATCGGTGAAATCGACATCGATCGATAACAAAAAGTGGACTATGACACGCTCCCTGCCCCGAAGTGTATGTGTGCAAAGTTTGGCCCCGGGCGGAGCCGGGTATGCCATCTAGTCATTTCTAAAACTGAAACCGTAAGTGATTCTCCGAGGAGTATTTTTGGGAATAGCACAAAGGGCCGATTCTAAGTCTGCAATTTTCTGGTCTATTTGCAAAAATTCTCCTGGAAGTAGCAGTTTATGGCAAAAAGTCTGTAGAGGAAGTGTTGGAGGAGGGCGCTAAGTAGTCAAGATGCAGAGCTTTGCACTTGTCAATAATCTGTGTATGTGAGCAGCACCCTTTACTTGCTCCCGGATTCGTAATGATACATTTGATTCTAGCCGTTACGACTAATCCTAACTTTACCCTGACTTGGCAAGCGCTTCAAGAAAATGTCATAGAAACGCAATCCGTACGATGAACTTTAGAAATTTGATTTTGGCCATACATTCGAAGGTCCTACATCACTTTTTTTCAAACAAAGCTTTTTAACATTCAAAAAAACGGCTAATTTTATCTAGTATTAGAAAAGCCATTAACGGACAGCCGGTGATGAGAACTCATTACACAACGGACAGCCGGTGATGAGAGTTTATTACACACACACACACACACACACACACACACACACACACACACACACACACACACACACACACACACACACACACACACACACACACACACACACACACACACACACACACACACACACACACACACACACACACACACACACACACACACACACACACACACACACACACACACACACACACACACACACACACACACACACACACACACACACACACACACACACACACACACACACACACACACACACACACACACACACACACACACACACACACACACACACACACACACACACACACACACACACACACACACACACACACACACACACACACACACACACACACACACACACACACACACACACATGTGCACAGAACTGCTCCTTCACTCATTACATGTGGCTTTTCACTACTTCTTAATTTCTTTCTTGGGGGTAGAGGACTCTATGTCGCCTATGAGCTCCACCTGGCGCGAACAGGTAATGCAAATTTATATGCCTGCAACATGCTGGCTGAGTAGAATGGTGCAAGTGTCTGCGTGATTTCCTCCTTTCGGCGACATGTAGGCCTGTAGTAAACCCCCCTTCGGGGTATCTACCCTGAGGCGGACCTGAGTTGATCATGGGGCGGTCCTCAGTCCAGCATCTGGCGAGCCATTGATCTAGATGCGGATCGCTTTTCAGGCATAAAAACCTTGCGCGCCATCAAAGAGGAAACACCTCCACCTCTCGTGCAGGTTTTGTCAAACAGGTATGTGACTGGTACTCAGCCCGCAAGACCGTGGTTCGTCGCCGGATAGTGGCGAATTTTTGCGCATCACTGAGCAATCTTTGATAGCGGCCACTATCGAAGAAAATCGATGACGGCCGCTATCAAGGAATCCGCAAACCAAATGAATGCACAAAACAAAACTGCGTTTTTTTAACCAAATTCATTGAAAATTGAGGAAGTAGGGACAAAATCGAATGGAAATAAATAAATAGATTGTCGCTCTGAGTAGCTTTTGTAGAAAAAACCTAAGCAAACTCTGCAAAAAGGAAAAAACCTATTCTTTGTTTTTTTGGCGAAATCAGCTGTTCATTGATCCTTTCCTTTTTGGGCACCGGTATTGTGCAGTTTTGCGCGTTTTTGTACCACAACAATACGTCAACTAAGATGTCCCGTAAGTTACTCACGAGCAACTCACGGGATTTTTCTCTGCGTCTCATCCTTTGCACAATATTTCAGTCGATTCATCTCAAAATCGATGCTGATCTTAAGGAGTTCAGGTAAATTCATCGTGGCACCTGCTCTGACGGTCATCCTTTAAATCAGGTCGCATTCTTAAGCATGCGAGAGTGGCCGCTGATCAGTTTTATCTCAAATACCTCAACTCAGTTCCTCAGTTGTAATTACCTGAAGTAAAGTGGGGTGTACTAAGGGCCGTAGTCTTATAGCCTCTTCCTCGCGAGCTTGTACGAATTCCTTTGAGGAGCGGCATGGTTTGCCTATCAAAGTCAACTACTCAATGAAGGCATACCTTCGGGTTAAGGCATTCAAAAAGCGGACTCCGCAAAAAGGCTGCACTTTCTACCTTTGACCTACACTGAGCGAAAAGGACTTGAAACACTGAAGTGCAGGAGCAAAAGCAAGTAATTTCTCACAAGGTGAAAAAAAGAATCAAACTCAAATGGTAACGTTGCACTACTTGAACACTTCAAAACACAGTTTATGGAAATCGAACGGAATGAGCAAAAGTCACCTTTGCTGCATTTGCTGCTTGTTAAAGACCTCTCATAAGTCGACATAAGAATTCCGTAAATTAGCTCACACAAATTAGGCAAGGTTGAAGCAATGAGTTCGCAGTTATTTAGATCATCTGTGCCAAAATTCACACTTGAAAATGATGGCTGGATTGTGAATAAGTTTTGAGCAGAATAACAGTATGCAGTGCCTGACATCTTTATCGTACAAAAATGTAAGGAGTCCGAAAAGTGTCATAAGCTTTTCGAATGACCTAATACAACCTGAATTAGCGTTTGCTGTTAAGATGGTCATATAAGATCGTGAAATTGGGTTTGGACTGTCGCGATAGATAACTTAAGGTGACATCTGCGTCAAAGAAGTGTGAACATATGCAGCTATGTTTGACTATTGCAAAATATTCAAAACTAATCAAGCATATATGGATAATGAAAAGATGCCGTGTGTGCTCCTGTTTACGGTATCCTATTAAAAACAGACATTGTGTCTGCCTAACAGAGCGGTCTGTGATGCATGTTTTATGTTGCACCGCGATAAATCAGCGTGATCCGAAACAAGATTTTTGCGCATTTCACGCTAATAAAAAGCTGGAGTTGGAATGAAGGTTATGGAAAGGCTTGAGAGTTACAAAAACATGAAAGTCAAAACTTTGCCTGACGTTGTCTGTAAATTTAGGAGTATTGTCTGCTGCCTGCTACGTGTTAGAGAGGGACTAACATGTTTGAATTTGTCATGTTTTTTTTTTGAGATCATTTCCTGTCATACGAAAGCACCTAAAAAGGTTCAAAAGCTGTGCAGTTTTTTTAATAAAAGCAAAACAACCTTCTTAAAACACCTTGACCGCTTTTGATAACGGTTCAAAAATTTTCATCTCCAAAAGGCGTCTGTTTTGCAAGTCTAAAGAAAATCCAAATGTTGACGTAAAGTAGATTGCTACCGCTTTTTTTTCGCCACTCATATAATGGAGTGTGCCCTTGTCTGTTCCGGCAGACCTAACACATTCACCTAATGGCAAGATGACACTATGGTAATTTTGTCGTTCATGTCGGGAATGTTGAATTGAAAATAAAGTAGATATCAGCTAGAAAACAAGATGAATTCACGTTGGTAGCTGAGCAACGCAAATTATGTATTGTTGATACAGGTTGAACCAGTGGCGTACCCAGGATTTTGGCTCGGAGGGGGGGCGGCAAAAATTTTTCTCAAATGAAGGTGCGTGGCGTCAGCCACGCACTCCGAAAAATTTTCAGGAGGCTCCTCAGAATTTTTGCGGGCCTCCATCCCCTAAAATCTGGAAAAAAGGAGCGTGGCGTTAGCCACGCCCCCCGAAAATTTTTTTTTTCATAAGGCTAATTTGAATTTTTTGAAAAAATTTTGAAGATTACTTCAATTGGTTAAAAAATAAACAAGTCACTTGCACATTTTTATAACTCATGTAAGTAACTTTCAAAAATTTCGCGACCCGTTCTCGGGGGGGGGGGGGGGGGACCGCCCACCCGCCCGCCCCCCCCTCGGTATGCCATTGGTTGAACAGAGGGCTTATCAATTTTTTGACACGTGGCATGAGGTCGACACTCTGTGGGCCACTACGGGCCATTGTTTCAAAAAATCTTAGATATTCACGCCCCTCTAAACCAAAGATGAAATGCTGAGTTTTTCGGCAATTATCTGCTGGTCGAGGTTATTCGCAGTGCCATAATTGAGTTTGTCAAATAAGACTTTGCTTACAAGCCGGTTTGATGGTCTTAAAGTTCGGCATCGAAAGAAAAACTTTCTGGTCTTGTTATTCGGATCCACTTTTTCAGATTACTTTTTCTTCTAGCATCATATCAGTTCAACTTCACAGAGTATCGACCTCATGCCACGTGTCAAAAAATTGACAAGCCCTCTGTTCAACCAATGGCATACCGAGGGGGGGGGCGGGAGGGTGGGCGGTCCCCCCCCCCCCGAGAACGGGTCGCGAAATTTTTGAAAGTTACTTACATGAGTTATAAAAATGTGCAAGTGACTTGTTTATTTTTTAACCAATTGAAGTAATCTTCAAAATTTTTTCAAAAAATTCAAATTAGCCTTATGAAAAAAAAATTTTTCGGGGGCGTGGCTGACGCCACGCTCCTTTTTCCAGATTTTAGGAGATGGAGGCCCGCAAAAATTCTGAGGAGCCCCCCTGAAAATTTTTCGGAGTGCGTGGCTGACGCCACGCACCTTCATTTGAGAAAAATTTTTGCCGCCCCCCCCCCCTCCGAGCCGAAACCCTGGGTACGCCACTGGTTCAACCTGTATCAACAATACATAATTTGCGTTGCTCAGCTACCAACGTGAATTCATCTTGTTTTCTAGCTGATATCTACTTTATTTTCAATTTAACATTCCCGACATGAACGACAAAATTACCATAGTGTCATCTTGCCATTAGGTGAATGTGTTAGGTCTGCCGGAACAGACAAGCGCACACTCCATTATATGAGTGGCGAAAAAAAGCGGCAGCAATCTACTTTACGTCAACATTTGGATTTTCTTTAGACTTGCAAAACAGACGCCTTTTAGAGATGAAAATTTTTGAACCGTTATCAAAAGCGGTCAAGATGTTTTAAAAACGTTGTTTTGCTTTTATTTAAAAAACTGCACAGCTTTTGAACCTTTTTAGGTGCTTTGCTATAAAAACGTGTAATGAAAGTGGGCGAACGTTGGTATTTTTTGAATTTTTTATCTTGAGTTCTTGGGAGAGTCTCGATAATAATTGAAAGTAAGCAAAACACAAATAAAATTTTGGGAGCAGCCAATACTTGCACTATTTGAGGCTATTCATCCAGAAATCTTCAATTTACAAAGTCGTATCATAACGAACGCATCAAACACAGAAAAATCTTTGATATTATATTTCCAAAAATCGATTATCACTCATCACTAATTTTACAAAACAAACGACCGCTTAATCCCTACGAGTTGGAAAGAAAAATGACTTTCAGAATGTGGAGAAAAAGTTGCGCCCACCCAATTTGCTCGTTGGTCGGTGGTTTGTAATGTCTGGGTTGAGCAATCATGGATTTTGTTAACACCAAAAAGTAATTCTGAAAATTCTAATAAGACAGCTGAAATGCTTGAAAAAATATGTAAGCTTTGTTTGCTCTATCCGTTAACAAAACTTCTCCAAAAGTTTGATAGGGAAATGTTGAGAATTTGCCAAAGTTGAGTGAGAACCATGGGTTTGCAACGGCAATCGTCCGTAAGCATTCAAGAGGATACTCCAAAAATGATCACTGACGCGGAAAAAAGTTGCGTTGAATGATCAGTGAAACGTTTGCCCATATTTCACTTGCTTATATAATAGGTTGAAAAACGGAAGGATCTCTTAAACTGACCTACAATGTTGAAACTCTGTAGTGAGGTAAGAATCACATATGAATATGAAACTCACCTTGCAGTTTGCATGAAGGGGTAGACTGCCAAATTTGACAACCAAAAGCGTAGATACGGTTACGGAAAGGAAACTTGCAACTACGTGAGAACATAACACCGAAAAAAACCCAGAATTCGTAAGTACAACATTTCATGATGAACAATTCATATGCTTCTAGACCTCAAGAATTCATCTCAAAAGATTTATGTTTCTTCGACGTAAATTAATGAAATGGTGTATCTGCCAATTACCTCAGGATTTCTCCGTCAAGCAAGCGGAGGAATGCATAATTTGTAGTTTTTTACATAATGAAGCATTGTTTTGAGTGGAGCGATAAGCAGTGTTGTAGTAAAAACTACAAACATGCATAGGATTGTAGGACACAAAACAAAAGACTTTACTTGTTTTCAAGATAATTCCAGGCTTTATGTGATAAGCAGTTCTGGTCATACGTGTTATGAGTCCCATTTGCAAAAGAAAACACATTACAGCGAGGTGGAGAAATATGTGTTAGCAATAGGATCCACTCTGCGCGGACAGCTGGTAGAAATCTGTGATGTCTTTAACGCGTGGAGCTGCGTGGTCTACTGCAAATGTCCGCGCGAGACGAAGCGACATATAGTACCGAACCATTTCAGCGCTTGCCAAGTTTTCGATAATATATTAGGTTGGCTCGAAAGTTCTTGCGTAGTTCAAACAAAATTCAATAACTTTTCAATGACTAAACCTAAATTCACAATCTTGTTCTCTAAAAATATTAGAGGGCCTGCGCTCCATGATGGATGTTTAAAGGCACCGTCCACCCAAAATGGGGGTTGGCGAGATTATGATGGCATACTAGTGTGGGCCCCCATACTAGACAGACCCCCAAGTTTCGCCGCAAAAGACTGCTTCTGAAGCGAGAAATCCGCTCCGGAAGTAACAAAGTGGGCGGGGCGCCCTCGGCGGTCCACCCAACTCGAATTCAATGTTTTTGTCGCCTTCAGGCTTTCTGAAAGCCCTGATTCCGAATATGGAGTCGAAAATTCGCGAAACCCTCAAAAATCCCTGTTTCGAGAACCCTCTGCAACAAGTGCAGGCGAGATAAAGCATGCAAGTGGGCGGGGCGACCGGGGGCGCCCGCCCACTTTTGTTACTTCCGGAGCGGATTTCTCGCTTCAGAAGCAGTCTTTTGCGGCGAAACTTGGGGGTTTGTCTAGTATGGGGGCCCACACTAGCACGCCATCATAATCTCGCCAACCTTTATTTTGGGTGGACGGTGCCTTTAAGCGCAAGATTTCATGAGCTAGCACCCGAGAACGAAGCTCTCAAATATGGGACTTCAAAATTTGCAATTTTGAGTTTGGTGCCAGAAAATCGCAGAGTGCATCTAGCTAGCCGAAAAAAATCTGTAAAAATTACTTACACTGCAGAAGTCCATAAGTTACTTTGGAGGGCTTTGATCTTGCACGGTGAAGCAAAAACAAAAAATTCGCGAAATAGTAATTTTGCGGAAAAAATCCACTCATTACCGCTGTTTTTCAGCAAAAACAATTTTTTACGCTCAAAAAAAAAACGTCGCAAGGTTCTAAATAGCCAATATGTCTTATTTCTGGTTGCAAACTGTGTTTTTGTGGAAAAATTACATCGATAAGGGGATTTACTCTGTAAAATGACAAATTCTACAAATTTTTTGTGTTCGCATTTCCATGCGAGATTAAAGCCTGCTAAAATAACTTATGGACTTCTGCAGTGTAAGTAATTTTTAGAGATTTTTTTTTCGGCTAGCTAGCGGCACTCTGCGTTTTTCTGGCACCAAACTCAAAATTGCAAATTTTGAAGTCCCATATTTGAGAGCTTCGTTCTCGGGGGCTAGCTCATGAAATCTTGCGCTTAAACATCCATCATGGAGCGCAGACCCTCTAATATTTTTAGAGAACAAGATTGTGAATTTAGATTTAGTCGTTGAAAAGTTATTGAATTTTGTTTGAATTACGCAAGAACTTTCGAGCCAACCTAATATTAGGTTGGTGCAAAAGTTTTGTCAGTTTTTTCAATCCATCGGCAAACACGCTAGAATAAAGATAAACAGTCGCTTCAAGATGTATCCGATATAGAATATCCTCTTCTTTCCTTTGGCTAAACTCCCATTGTGATTCGTTGAGAGAGTGATAAGATATTCGCTGGAAATTGTAACCATTCGTTTTTACTATGTCCATATTTCACTAATTTTCAAAATTTTTGTATGAGACTTTTGGAGGGGCACTAATAACCATCAGATAGTGCAAGCCTTTTGCCAACTTACGTAATTTTTTCTTCTTTTCAGCTGCTTTTTCAGATTTTTGCTAAATAATTTTCTAAAGGTCTTGTGTTTTGGAAAATCGCATAAACTGTTATTGCACCAAACACTGCAAAACCTGCAGAATACTGAGGTTTCAACACTCGATTATTACTACCGCTACCACTACAAAGTAAATGAGCGATTTTCGCTTCAAATTATGAAGATTTTGAAACATAGGTTACGTCAGTGCGCACTCCTGGAATTGAGAAATACTGCGGTTTTCTTCACAAATTTCGCCTGTCTCAGCAAGAAAAGCAAGTGTTAGAAGGAGGAGAAAAAGCTGCATCGAATGGTGACTGAAGTGTTTAACGTTTTATGTTCTACGAGGTTAAAATAGGCTGAATGTAAAATTTGGGTACTTCAAAAAATGAATCGTAGAAATTCTGAAAGACAAGCCATAGGGCTACAGAAAATTGCCTTTGTTGGCAAAAGGTTTGCACTATCTGATGGTTATTAGGGCTCCTTCTCATCACATTCTCATCGAAACACAATGAGAGTTTAGCCACTGGAAAGAGGAAAAAATCCTGCATCGGATACATTTGAAGTGATTGTTTATCTTCATTCTAGCGTGTTTGCCGATGGATTGAAAAAAACTGACAAAACTTTTGCACCGACCTAATACATGGTGTCCCAAATCATCTATAGAGCTTTGGATTTGTGATAATCTCTGCAATA
Organism: Cylicocyclus nassatus; assembly: GCA_958299035.1. Classification (NCBI taxonomy): domain Eukaryota; kingdom Metazoa; phylum Nematoda; class Chromadorea; order Rhabditida; family Strongylidae; genus Cylicocyclus; species Cylicocyclus nassatus. The sequence continues at coordinate 81,498,634 of CATQJL010000316.1, read as the reverse complement.
ACCCTCTTGTATGAAAAGCTTTCGCCTTTCAAGTTCCATATTTGAGGTTGAAATTGGGTTCACAGTATGTAGCAAACCACCTTCCGTTCTCGCTGTAAGATTACGGTAGATACTCTAAAGACGCTTTTTGAGCCATTGAGGACCCTATCCGCCTCAAAAAGTAATCAACGAATTATGAACTTTTGCACTGAGCCAGTCAAGGCCGCTGATCCTTGATATGAACTTTGCACTTTACCGCTATGTTTTGTTAAGATGCCAAGTAGCCGCAGTACCGCAGTAGCTGTGTTTACAAAGGTTTCTAGTTGATTACATCATCTGGAAAGTTTTACAGACTCGCAAAAAGTTTAGCAATGAAATCAGCCTGGGTGGGAACCTTTTTACAACCCTCCAGATTTTTTGAATATTTCGAAACTGATAATAGTATCACACAGTATATCACATTACCACAGTATTATCACATCCACCATATAAGCTAAAAGTTTCTAGTGCAATCCTATAATAATGAGGAGCGATCAATGATTCGCTCTATACTCTACATTATGGTGTTTGAAGAAAGATTAAAGGTTTTCGTACAATAAATTTTTGAGATCTTGGAATACTCTATATCAGACTTCGAAGCGCGAAGAGAGTATATCTGATACTGTTGTATCAGACACTCATTTGATTCTTTTGTTGACAGGCATTTTGCACAAATGCATATATGTAGGTCTGTACGTATGTTTCAAGTAGAGTTTCTTATTTGTGAGCCAACCTGGCTCAAACTTTGCACCCATACACTTCGGGGCAGAACGCTTGTCATAGGCTACTTTTCATTATCGGTCGATATCGATTTTATCGACTTTTTGCAGAGTTTGAGTTGTGGGGAGTTCTTTAAAGGCCTAAAAATGCTAATTTGAGAACTGCTTTCCACATCTGCCGAGGGACACTACAAGGATTCATGAGATTAACATCAAATTAAGATTAACCTTTGATTCAACTGGCTTGGCTCCGTTAGGGCGGGGTTTTGTGATCTAATTGAGGCCGCTCGCGCCCGCGACGCACCTGCGTCTCTCTCGTGCGAGTGCTCTCTGATCATCACCTAGCCTTAATTAGGTCACGAAGCCTTCTGCCGAAGCCAAGCCAGTTAAATCAAATGGTACTAGTAGTGCTCACTAGATATCAGCTAAATGTCCAGACTCTGCAGTAAGGCACCCGCCATACTTACCCCTCTTGATCCGCTTGATCCGCTTGCTCCGCTTGCTCCGCTTGCTGCGCTTCCTGCAGGACGCGTGCAAAACACGCGCACACAGCAGTCTGTCATTTGGCGCCGCGTACGCCGAAATTGCACCTGCGGCCAGCGATAGATTCTCACAGAACACGAGCTTTTTCCCAACTTGTTCATGTGTAAGCGGCTTCCATCGCTACGTAACTTCGTGTTTACATGCGTGTTTTGCTACTACTAAGTGTTTGTGTCAAATCTTCGTGGCGCATGTTTTATCATGCAACTTTTACAACATAATATTTTTCCGTCTGTAGAGAGTATGTTTTCATTTCTAAAATTGTGAGGTAACATTGCTTCAGGTTGGTTCTGCACCACCAAAGTCCGGACTAGATGTTCATTGCCGGTATTACATGGTCTGTGTTTTCCCATTAGGCCTCAGTAGTCTGTGTGGTTCTTCATCTTTCTCATTGGTTACTGCGCGCATTCGGAATATTTGTCAGTTAATCGAGTGTTCTTCGCTATATATCGCTGTTTGGACTCTCCAAACTCTTACTTGCAGTCCTAAGTTTACCAGCTTTTTCTTCGTTTTTGTTCAGATTGCTGTTATTCTCGATTTATGATTTTCTCATGAAGTGTTCGTCTAAGAACGATGCGCGTACTACTTGGAGGAGACACATTGTGAGTTTTTCGCACTCACGCTATGCTTACATTTAGAAAAAATCCATTTTAAATGTGTCAAATTGTCTTATAGTCTCTTGGTAAATGATTATCATCTTCTTCTTCAGCTTCAACAAATGTACTGTTACTAAAGGTGAGTACCCACGCATGGTGTCATTTTTGTATACGTTATGATGTGACCTGATCTGCAGGACATGGTCATCGATGCAGTGCGAATCTTAATACTACGAGGAAGGCAGTATGTTGGGCGGCTGTGAAATAATTGTGAACTTGTTGTGAAATCTTTGCGAAATAAATGATTGTGTAATGATGATTGCGGACAGTAGCGTCAAGTCATATCAGCAACATGAAACGACTAAAGCTCTATAATTTGGGTGAACTAGCAGCTGTCAGCTGGCAGCTGCTTTTTGTCTTAGTACAGCTGCATACTGTTCTGTCTTCTAACTACCACTTGCAAAACGCTAATGTTTAAGATTTTCCCCTGCTGCCGAGTTTTATCTTGTTTTCATATCGTTACATCGCTGCTGCGCTGAACATCTCTGCGGCTGCACGAAGAAATTCTTTTCTCACAGGTAAACTCATCACATTGTTCGTGGTGCTCTCCTGAATACGATGTCACTGCGCATATGTTCTTAGCATTACCTATCTTTTGGCATTCGATGCTCAAGCTTTCTTTTCTAAGCGAAATGAGCAGTGTGAAAGTTACTGGGACAGTAGCCTTTTCTACGCCGCATTTACATGTTAATTCTTTGCCGGTGCTTGATATTATTGGCTAAAAATGAAATGCTGTCAGTCATCAATACATAGTACTAAATCTGTAAACAAAGTCATGTTGTCTCATTGTAACGTTCTTCCAGCCAAGCGCGGTGTTGGAAGTGCTCCCAGTGAGTATGTTCTTTTAACGCTATAATAATTCGCGCAAGGAGATGTCGTCATTTACAAGCTACTTGGAGACGGTGTCTCGCCAAAATTATGTGGTGTCTTTACTCAAACTTTGGCAGCCAATAGTTGTCAGAGCGCGCGACCATTCCGCCAGTTCTCTGTGTCATGCTAGTTTTTAACGTTCTCTAGAGTTGCAAAGCACAGTTTTGAACTCAGCACTTTCAAATGCACATCTTCGCGCTTAGAAGGTCCACATTAAAAAGCAGGCCTCCAGGTAGTTTTCTCGGTTGTACCAAAATTTAATGCCGTACGGAGGCGAAGATTGAGAGATGCGCGATTTCTCAGACGCCACATAAGGCGCAGTGCACTTGTAGTGGCTATTAGTTGTTGCGCCATGTTCCGCATGCCTGAATGAGGGAAGGATACATAATGGTCGCAGCAGCTTAGAAGTTCACTTTAGGCGCGGGACAGACTTCACGCGATTTGATTGTCGCGGCTCAATAGCCGACATTTCCATTCATTTTCATTTCACTATCAAAAATTTCGGGCTGGAACAGTATCATAACCGAAATGCGAGTCGATCGACATGGAATGATGTTGTAACAGTTATCTCGTCGCGATTCAGTTGCGACCATCAAATCGCGTGAAGTCTGTACGGGGCCTTACAGAGCATCTCTAAAATCTTTCTGGAAAGCTTTTTAGGTGAGAATAATAAAAAAATCCTTTGATAATTGTGAAACTATCGCCTTTCAATACTTGTTACTATCTCAAAGCTTCAACTAAACAGCATTTAGGGTGCCACTTGTCGTGTCCTATAAATTTCACTAAGTGTTGTTCTGCGATGAGACCTGTCTTTGCAGGAATGAGCTATCAAGAGTGGCGTGACGTTCTCGTTGCACTTGTCGAGCTCGACGATGCCATTACAAATGCGGTGCAGAGACCATACTATCGGAGCGAATACGTGCGCAGAGAACACGCACCGTTCCTCGAAACTCGATTTCGTCTTTATGACGAATATCTTGCCGCGCAGAGGCCTGCCGCATTCATGCAGTCTGTAAGGGTACTCCCAAACGAATTCTAAGATCTGCATCAATGCTTAGCAGCGAAGCTCATGCATTCGCGAACGCATGCCGGGTCCATCCAAGGCCGTCAAAGGCTAATGATTTTTTTGAGGTATAAACAGGCAGCGATTGCAGGTTCCAGATTCGTTGCCATTGGTGGGACGTTTTCAGTCTTTGCACTGGACGCCTCTTGTGGGAGGGAGACAATTTCAGTAATCGTGGCCGAAGTTACAAAGGCGATTATAAGCGGTAAAAATTCTTTGAGAACAGATAATGCCAACTTCTATAAAGGTGCATGGGGAATTTTCATTTTATAGAACCACATGACATTGCATTCCCTACCGTGACCAGAGAAAAACTTGAAGAAGTAGCGCGCGTCACGCAGGCCCGCTGGGATTACCCAAGAGCCTGCGGTTTCATGGACGGAAAACACATTAGGATCGAGGTGACTGATCAAGGGGATGAACCGTGAGTATCAATGAATTTAAGAAACCGGAGCACTCTGGAAGTGCATACTGGAACTATAAAAACTTTTATTCAATCGTCTTACTCGCCGTTTGTGACCATGATTACCGCGTGCTACTTTACGATGTGGGTTCCGCTGGTCGTGCAGGAGACGCAGCCGTCTATCGAAGTTCATGGATAAAGGTGGTCGAATCAATGTTATGACAAATGTAGTACTTGAAAATGGTGCTTCAGCAGTTTTTGGACGCCAATGATCAAGTGTTTCCGCCCACGAAGGATCTTGGACAAGTGGGACCTGTCCAGTACCACATCCTCGTTGACGGAGGATTCGGACAAAGTCTGCGATTTGTGCGTCCTTACAGAGATGCCGAAGCCGATACCCCGGAGAAAAGGCGGTTCAATGAAAAGCATAGCAGGTTGCTATGCTTAATACACCATCCTCTTATTTCAAGGCTTTCAGCGCACGACGAATGATCGAGTCCACATTCGGTATATTAGCCCGAAGGTTTCAAATTTTAATGCATCCAATGCAAGTGATTCCGTCCACAGCAGGACGCATAATCAAGGCGCTGCTGGTTAGCTCAATCCTTGCACATACTACGTGTATTCTAGTTATGTGTTATAGGTATTGCACAACCTTTTGCCAAGAAGACAAGACTTTTTGCAAGGTGTTCGTCGATTTGCGCCAGACGAGAGCACACTACATTCAGTTGAACGAACTAGGACCGGGAGTGCTGCTGCAGCTAAAGCGGCTAGAGAAAGAATTACTTTGTACTATACGCAGAAATATGGCCCAGCACGCGAATGATCATCATACGGAAAGTAACTATTGTTTTCGCACACTATCACTACGCTATTTTGTCTTCCGAATAAACGTGAATCACCTCCCCAAGTAACTTGTTACCTTTCGGTATCTGGGCTACAGATGCATTCCTAACAAGGGAAGGATACTAACTTAGATTCGCCTTCTGAAATGGGACACATATATTTGAAATCAGCTTGGAACGGTGATTCCGGATATGCCGTTCCTAGCTGCTTAGCCATATAGTTATGGTCACTTTTATGCAAAGTTTGCGTGCTTCTCGACCTAATGATGCTACGCTGTAGAAGTCTAGGTGGTTTTGCAATTGTATAATGCTCCCTTTCAAGATCGAAAAAATCAATCTGATCCTAGCTCAACATCCTAGCACTTTTTTCGAGTAAATTCTTGTGTACATGTACACGCCATCTTACGACATTCAGAAGTTTATTCATTAATCACAGCATCAAGCCCATAACTCGCTCCGGAATAAAGCTAAGCAGCTAGGAACAACATATTTGGAATCAGCGTTCAAAGCTGATTCCAAATATGTGTCTTTCATCTCAAAAGGCGAATCTAAGTTGGTATCCTTACCTTATAAATCTTAGGACATACAGCGCAACCAGTATTCATCACAACTGAAAAGAGAAGACTTTAGGGAGCAATTTTTGTTGGACGCCAAATGAATGCAAAAATTGGATAAATCAATAGGTTGTCGAGAGGCTGTCGGCTGATCTGTGCTTTTATGGAAAGGTTAAATCATTTGAACGTTTGGTGGCGGTTTGCGCGTGCGACTTACAGTAAAACTGCTTCACACAAGCTCAATAAAAACTGCAATAATGGCAAAAAACACGCACTTCGTATTTTCACATCATCAAACGCTATCCAACTTCAAAAAAAGGTACCTGCAAATGAACAAAAATAACGCGTACAAAAACCTTCACTCGTTTCAATAATTGAGGTAAAAGCAGAAAAAAACTAAATAACTGAGGTAAAAAGCAGAAAAAAAATTAAATAACTGAGGTAAAAAGCAGGAAAAAAAAACTAAGTCTTCTATCAACAATGTGAGTAAAATGCAAATAGTGTTGAAAATGCACATCATCGAGTGGAATGTTATGCAAGTAAAGAATACAAAGTATGGAACAACTAACGATTTGAATGCTGGTAAGCTGACGCTGCACTATAGCAGTGGTCGAGATTTTCGCTTATGTTGACGTTCGCAAATATGGCCATTATGTGTAAGACCTTGAGGTCTGCTTCTTCATCGGAAAGACGACGCAATGACGATTCCACGTATCTACCTAAACACAGCCACTAATATAGTTAGACAAGAAGAGGAGACCAACCGATGTGGGTATATCTGTCTTCAACATGTATGCTATCTAGTTTCGTCATCACTGCATCAGCCGCTACTCGAACGGCGCTCCCCTCTGGAAAAGCAATGGCTTAGGGGAAAAACACTGCACCAACTACCTTGTAACATGTACCAAAACACGTACCGTCATCTGACAACTTTCTTTTTCGCCTTTGGGAAGAGAGTGAAGAAATACTGTTGCTCAAATCGCCTAGCACCGGGACTGATGGGACCTTCGACGCTAAAATCTTACTTTTCTATTGTGAAATTTTGCGCGAATTATACACCTACTCGATGGCTGGAATTCTGCCGAGTCCATATCGAGCTCGCGGTCGAAATTTGTATATCTGCTAAAAAGACTTGCATATTATACGAATTTCCATTTCCGAACAGAGCTCACCTTTCGGTAGGAATTGCTATATTTTGGAGAAACGTCATATTTTTCATGAATTCTACGGTCTTCGCTGAAGAGCCGCTCGTTTTCCCACTGGTTACTCTGAAGAACTTCGACCGTAGGAACTTCCACATGTCCTGGAGTTCCTTGACTAAAAAGAGCGACTTCAGCGATGCACAATTTGAGGCACATTTGGCCACGCCATACTTCATCCACTTGATCCGCTTCATTCACTTCGCTACTGGTCAAATCAATGAACTGACCAGTAGCGAAGCGAATGAAGTGAATGGAGTAGGTGAAGTCTGGAGCGTGCCTAATGAGGCTGTGTCCATAATTGTCCTTGTAATGAAGTGCATTTCCGGCATTGACCTCCGAGAGAATCTGCCTCCGACCGCAACATCAACCACTGCGCCCCCACCTTCCCTTCTTCTGTGTTTCCGATGGAGATCGCGCCAGGACTACTGGGATTCTATACGCTTTTTTCAATCTAACCCTGTGCCAAGCGCAGTGACTCGGCAATATTGTGGCTCCGTGTTTTCCAACATAATTGCGAATCTGCCGAGCCACTGCCCTTGAGATGCACGCAGTCGCGGGCGATTTTAAAGAAGATTCGTGTCGGTGTGGACATTCGGACATTGGATGCGGCTTCGGGTTGTTTCATACTGCCGCACTGACTACAGCAGACCGACTGACCGCTCGTCGATGTCGTTCTTTGTTTTATGCTGCGACCACTGCAGTCTCCTGCAGTCCGCTGCGGCACTATGAAAAAACCCTTCGCACTCACTGGTCCTATTATAACCGTGCTTTTTCATCCTTGCTTCGATTCTATCCCACGCCTCCAACCTCAGAGTCTTGCTTAGATAAGCGTCAGATGACGTGTCCCAAATAACACGTTCCTCCTCAATACACAAACAAAGGTAAGCTTGTTCCGCCTGATCCATCGTCTGAAGCAAAAAGCAAATATTATCTTGAACAGGGCCCTGCAGATGTGAGAGCATTTCAATCTCAACGGATTACTATAACAGTCCCTCATTCGAGCCACAAGCCGCACAGCCACTCCTCAATTCAGGACAAGGCCCAGAAGAACAGCTCATTGTCCGAATCCTATCTGTTCGCTGCTTTTGGAAAAAAATCAAAACGAACAGATAAAGGCTGCTGCATGACGAAGGCGCATTACCTTTGGGCGCTCTATTAGCCACAGAGCGCATGAGGCACAGGATTTACAACGGTGAGGGTACGTGCGCGCCGCGTTCGCGCCCGCTCAACTAATGGCGCTTCTGCGCCTTAGTCATGCAGCAGCCTTTAGCTGCTGTTGCTGGCTTGCTTCATACCCGGTAAAAAATGCAAAATAATCGTAATCTAAAACCGGAAAGGTAAGCCTTTGCTGCCCTGTTTTACACATACTCTGATAATCGCCGGGAGCAGGCGGCCATGCAAATTTTGAGCAAGCGGGCACCGGGAAAATAGTTCGCTAATTTTTTGCGGTCCGCTTGCAGAAATCTGAGGTGAATTCGGCCAATTTTTGGACGAATTCTTGGAGAACTATCGCGGCCCTTCTATGGATAAGTTGCGGCCAAGTGGCCGCATTTTCGCGAACTTTCCGCGAGAATATGTGAAATATGGAGGGCCGCACCTCCTTTGTGAAGGACCGCACAGCCCCATAGGTACCTTCCGCTTAGAGAAGGTAATTCAAACTCGGGTAATCAACATCGGTGACACCTCTGCCACATAGTTCATCTTTGCTCGGCGTACGCACAAAACTGCGCAAAAAGAGCCCGAGCGCTTGCTGAAGGAAATTATATGTCGAGCGCTTGTAGAAAATGCTGTATTGCTGCCCGCTGGGAATACGCGACCGTAAAGCAGATGCCGCCCGCTGAAGGTTTGTGCAAGCCCCAAAATTCTGCTGACCGCTTGCAGAAAAGCGCGAGTTTGCGGACCGCCTGGCCCCGGCGATTATCTGAGTAGTCCACGGCCGCATAAGATACAGCCTCTCCCAAATGAGACCAGGACGAGACGTTGGCTTATAATTTTTGTAAAGCTGTAAACACATGAAGCACATGATGGTGACGCGCAACACTGACCTGGTTGGGACAGACTGTATATGCTTTTTGAAAAAAGCCAAACTTACTCGTTGAAAGAAAAGCAGCAATGCTCCAACGTCAGCGACTATGAGTGGCTGGAGTGATTTCGATACAGCCTGCCTGAAAAATGCTTTTGTTTGAAGACTCTCTAAAGACGTCAAGATGTACACAATTCAAGTGTTGAAAAGGAAGGCAATCATACGTGAAAAGAGAATATATCCACAACTAACAACAACTGAAAAGTTAGCTTACACAAGCAAATGGACTCTGGGAAAACCGGGTGAAGAGAGGAATTAATTCCAGTATGATGCTTGGCGAAGCCGAAAACAACAAACGTTAGCATCATTCGCTTTGATCGTTTGTTAGTGTGAGTAGACGAGATCGATAAAGTTAAGGGAACTTGAAAGTAATCATAATTGTTAGTAGTGATATCTTACAATTAGTCACTCTTTACACACTGACGAACTGTAATCAAGCAGATCAAACTCAAAGCAATCGAACAGAACCAATGACGAGTTAGAAATGGGCCGAAAATAGAAACAAAGTATAAACGGCGTCTGACTATCGTCTGAATCCTCTAGAGCAGCCCTCAAAACCACCTCAGTCATCATGATGCAAAGGTTTATCTTGTTAGCGTGACAATTCTCTATCCGATATTTTTCTTACAAAGACATATTTCGGTCTTCACAGAAGGAAAAATGTTCTGTAAAATGCTGCAAGATAAAACATGCGCCATGATGACGACTTGACACAAATACTGAATAGTAGCAAAATACGCATGTAAACACGAAGTTACATAGCGATGGAAGCCGCTTACACATGAACAAGTTGGGAAAAAGCTCGTGTTCTGTGAGAATCTATTATCGAGAAGAACTTGAATACTGCGAAATGGCCGTTGTCATTGGAGCGCGTTTTCATCTCAGAACTTAGCGCTGTGCTCCATTTTCGTAACATGTGTTCTTTTCTTGCTTGAATCGTGGACCTTTCCTCTTTTAGATGTTCTGTACTGTCTCGGTTTTGCTCGTTATTTGTCATTCTGTGATTGTTTCATATTGTTCACCTTCCAGAGTGCAATTCTTGTGGAAAAATGTCCGGTGGAAGCGGTGTTCCTCTGTCGGATCGGCTAAACGTGGAAAAAAACAAGCTGGACGAGAGCATCAGAGACTACCGGTATGTTAATTTGCCTTTTTGTCGAAAAAGTGGCAAGATATGACCAGTTCTTGGCGCTGTTGCTCAGTCTATCGGGAGTGTTGACCATGCTGGTCGAAACATTATGCTTTAAAAATGTCATTGGGTGTTTACGATGGTGTACGATGAGAGGCACAATTAGGAGTTTGTGTTTTCGACTCTCTTTTACATCACCTGACCACCATTCTCACACGCTAGACTTATGTGATGATGTATGTGATTCAGAGTTCACTTCTTGTGAGAAAGCAATAGTAATTCAAGATAAAAAATGAAGTGAAGAAATTGGCCGAATTGAGGGAAAAAGCTATTAAAAGTGCCGCAGATTTCAACAGAGAGTTGCAGACAGTGAAAAAGTATGAACGGCAACACTATTGGGACGTACAAACCTCGGTAATGGCTAAATTTTTTGAAGGGACGGGAGGCAAGAATTGGCCGAAATTTTTTTTCGGATTATTCAGTCAAGTGCCAACAAATGGAAGAAGTTGCCAGCAAAATACACAAAGCCTGATCCGTATCCCGTGGCTCTAATCCATGGGCAATATCAAAACTACTACAGGAAGTATGTCGTTCAGCCGTCTTTTACAAGCTTTTTTCACTGCGAGATGAACTATGCAAATCAAATTATATATGTGACCGTAATTTTTCGTCTTTCGTTGCATGCATCTTCTTTTTGAATTCAAGATTTACTGCTTCGAAATTGCGACGTTTACCTCTGGAAAGCGTGCTTGATGGTGAACATCTCTTCCCAGTACACCGGGATCCTTCACCTCCACCAATCAATGTATCTGAGAAGGATATGCAAAGTATGCTTGACAGCTGCGATTGTGGCATAGTCAACTCGAAATAATTTAGGGTTTGAGAAGCTTTTAGCTGCTCAGGGAACTCCTATAGCAGCTCCTTCTTCTGGCCAGATCAAAATGGAAATGACTACTCCACGTGCGGAGCCCGCTCGAAAATCTGTGAGTTCTTGAGTTACAATTTTTTTTCAAAACCTCTTTTCTTCTCTTTGTAATTTTGAAGCTATTTATATGCTCCCAATTACATAGGCGGCGCTGCTTGCTGCTTGCTGCTCGCTATTTGTTTTTTCTGCAGACTAACTTTCATCAGTTGTTCAATGTAGTGTCGGTTTTATCGATATGTCAAACCTGGCTGTTTAGGCTCGAGCCAGTGCAAAACGAGTTGCGTACACAGAAGACGATGATGATGAACTGTTGAGTTGAATCGCACGTCGAATCGTACCTGTAGTCAATTATGTCGACGTTTTTGGCCGTGATTTGAGCGAGACCGTAATCTTTGCTCCAGAGCACTTCCTTCGATCTCTGTCGATATGAACTCACGTCTTCATCCTTGTTTTTTTTTTGTTCCTCTCCTGCATCGACTAAATTCTCAAACAGCCACATTCCTCTATAATGTAGAATCTCATATTACCTCTACAGTTTCGGTGCATGTGTATGTAGCTGCTCAAAAATGAACATTGTCATCGTTGCTTTGTCTACATGTTTTTGCATAAGTTCAGAGTGGATCGTCAGTGCGTAATAACCATCGAGTCAGTGCTAAATCTATCCTGACACCGCAAAAATGTAGTTCCTGTGATGAAGTTCAGAAGCCAGGCGAAGTTTTTATACGGTACGTTCATTGTACGCAAGAAGAAGAAAACACAGCACTTCTCGCTATTGAGAAAAGAAGCTTGAGCAACGCAAAAAATAATCCCCGTTTTTGAGAAAAATCGCAGTGCAGACAAGGGGATTGATTGATGTGGCTTGATACGTTACGATACTCAAACGTTTGATATAAAGTGAAAAAATTGAAAGTAGAAAAAATTAAGAGTTAACAAGTGAAGAGATTGAAATGATCAATAATCCTTGGGTCGCATCCTTTACAGTGCTTGTGAAGTGCTGCGGCGTTTGGCCCTATGTATTTGCAGTCCTTTTCAATGCACGCAAAGTAAGCTAGATCCGGCTCCAAATCGCCTCCGTTCATTTCATGCCTAAAGGATTGAGCTGAGAGAGCTAGGAAATCTTTGTAACAGAAACACCAACACTGCGGTGCGTCCAGCAGCATTTGTTGTAACCATCAAAGACTGCGGCAATATGCTGGATTCACTTGTTGATGGGAAACTAGAAAGAAAAAACGCTGAACGAAAGATACTCTAATAACCTTTTGAGATAGATAAACACAAAGTTTTGAAGATGAAGGGAATACAAATACAAACTGGGCGCTGTTCCATATCAGGGCCCCAATATCCAAGGAGTATATTTCGCCCAAACTCAGTCCATGGGGGGTCATTGCCTATTGACCACGAATATCGCACTCTTTTTTGCACAACATCATCAGTTACGATGGGGACGCTGGGGGCTCAAAACTACTATTTGGCTAATTCTTGTCTGGGAGGGTTGTTCGACATTATCATGGATACCTACGTTTTCTGCTCAACCACGTCATCCTTGGTGGTGACCGTAACTTTACCGTATGCAATGAAGTCAGAAACTTGGACAAAATAACAACGACAAAGTTTTGAGCAAAAATTCCGGAATATCGAGGTTTGATTATAACCGAGTTTCAGCAGTGATAAGCCGAAATTCGGTTTCGAATACATTCAACTTGCTATTTTCCAACAACATTTTTTTGCAAAAAGCTATGATGACAAGTCTAGCATGTGAGAATGGTGGTCAGGTGATGTAAAAGAGAGTCGAAAACACAAACTCCTAATTGTGCCTCTCATCGTACACCATCGTAAACACCCAATGACATTTTTAAAGCATAATGTTTCGACCAGCATGGTCAACACTTCCGATAGACTGAGCAACAGCGCCAAGAACTGGTCATATCTTGCCACTTTTTCGACAAAAAGGCAAATTAACATACCGGTAGTCTCTGATGCTCTCGTCCAGCTTGTTTTTTTTCCACGTTTAGCCGATCCGACAGAGGAACACCGCTTCCACCGGACATTTTTCCACAAGAATTGCACTCTGGAAGGTGAGCAATATGAAACAATCACAGAATGACAAACAACGAGCAAAACCGAGACAGTACAGAACATCTAAAAGAGGAAAGGTCCACGATTCAAGCAAGAAAAGAACACATGTTACGAAAATGGAGCACAGCGCTAAGTTCTGAGATGAAAACGCGCTCCAATGACAACGGCCATTTCGCAGTATTTAAGTTCTTCTAATCTATCGCTGGCCGCAGGTGCAATTTCGGCGTACGCGGCGCCAAATGACAGACTGCTGTGTGCGCGTGTTTTGCACGCGTCCTGCAGGAAGCGGAGCAAGCGGATCAAGCGGATCAAGCGGATTAAGCGGATCAAGCGGATCAAGAGGGGTAAGTATGGCGGGTGCCTAAAAGGGGTTTCCGTTTGAAAAGAGCAGCGATTCCTAGCGATGGTCTGCACAATAGAGCGCAATAAACACACGACCAAGAAATCTGCCTTAAAACCTGCCTTCACAACCGTGTTCAATAGATGATTTGCATCGTCTTGCATGCATTTGCGGGACCCATACGAGCGCGGTTGGGCTCCGCCAAAAGGCAGAAACCCAAGAACTGGAGCAGGGAGAACTCAGCAATCACGCAGGAGTCTGACTTATTTAGATTGATTATCCTGAGCAGTAGCTAGCAGTCTGCATGAGCTTCTAAAAAACCAGCTTCTCCGTGGCAGAACTATCGATGTGATCCTCCAACTTTCGCCTAACAGCAGGTTGCGACAAATGGATCAACGGTTGTTTCCATTCACTTTTGGGTCGCACGCGGATGTCTCTCCCTACTAAAACGCAGCGAGACAAGGTAAAATGGCAGGAAGAAATCCTGATAATAAAGGAGACTTTCTCTGGAAGAAAAACGTCAGCTGGTGTTTTTTCTCAATCACTGGTTGACTTCCCTTTTCAAAAAGCATCGTAGCAGTAGCGTTTGCTAAAAAAAACGCTTGCTGGCTAGCAACATTAGTCAATGAATACACAATGTAGCAGGAAGAAAGCAAGTAGGGAATCCGTCTAGCCAATGATGAATGTATGTTTATCAACAAAAACCAAACCGTATCACTTGCACAAAGAAGGATAACAAAAATGGAAGTGAGTTTGTAATCCTCGTTTCTAAATTTTCCAGTAGCGTGTGAAGCACTGGAAAAGTTTTTGACTTCGAAAGTGAAGCACAAAACAGCCTTATATAATCAATATGTAGCTGACAAAACTTTTCAATCTTACTTCTCAGAAAAACCAGAGAGGCTCAATTTTCCGTTCCGGCTATTTTCATTGGCTACCAAAATTGGTCTCGAGAGCTTCCTTGCTCCAGAATCTTCAGTCACTTGATAGCGGGTCCAAATGAGTATTCCCATATCAAGTCTCAAAAGCTAAAAAAATGGACGGTCCACATCACTTGATATGTTCGCTTTGATAGTTCATGCTGTGTTTCCTGCGTTAAAAATATCTCTATTCGATGGCCTCCCAAAGCTAGAGCATTGTAAGTAAGTTCTTCATGGTATAGCTTTGTACTACCACTTATACTCCTCCTCCATTCCTCCTCCAGTTCCGGTGTTTATGCTAACGGCAACAATCACCTCAAAACTTGACCTTACAATAATCAGAACATGGCGATCCATCTGTTCAGCTGCGAAGATAAATGATCGAGTAATGCTATAAAACGTTATGTCTCTTTGTCTTCCCAAGAATCTCATCAAGGCGAACTGCCGAATGCTGTCCGTGGGAAAATCGACAATCACTCTTATTTGGTTCAACGTGATCGAAGCATCATATTTCTGTCCAATATAGACGCTTTGAATTTCTGCACTATTCTTACTCAGTTCTTTTTGTTTTTTTACGGGCATCTTCACGCCGTGTAACGGGAATCTTGTCTTCGAGAAGTTCTAATGCACTTATGCTGAGCTCCCCCTTAAGACCATGGAAACGGTTTTGGGACGCTCATGACTATAACAATGCCGCATGTGCATTCTTACCCCCGAGGGGGAGGGAAGAGAGAGAGCAGCTAGACGGGAGAGCGTCGACAGTCTGCGTTGGTATATATCTTGCCTCAAACATGCATTTGTATAGGTTACATGCCCCATTAATTCATTGCAAGCGGATCCTGGGTGCGTACTCCTTATCGAATCTATTCTTGAGTAAATTTCCACACCTCTTTTACTTGTTGCGCGAATGGTATTCATCAAATTTGGGTAATTGTTCTACATAGGTGAAAAGTAGGTTTAAAAACTTTCTTAACGCAGTAGCACTTTCCATTTCTTGAATTTAACAACCAACTCCTTCTCGCTAAAGTGTGGAACCCACATGCACATAAGAGATGAAAACATTTTGTTATTCAGTGAAATATGGGTTGGCGGCTGATGATTGAACCAGACTGCTCCGTATGCGGCATAAGCAGCGTGCGCTACATATATGGGCATGTCTCATTCAAAGCAGCGTACACGAAGTACATTGCGCACGCAGTGCAGCCCAAACAATCTTTAGGGACCGTGAGTTCCATCGTTGCTAATATTAGTGACTTTCCATAAAACAGAACATGGAAAAGGTGCGTTTTGATTGAATTCAAATCTGTAAATTTGTGATTACCTAGCTATAGCTCATTTATAAAATCGTGATGACGGATTCTACTGCGGACCCACAGGAGCACAAAACCAATACAAGAAGGCATCACCTTTACGTTCAGCTCAGTCACTTCCAGTGTCTAAACCAAGAAAATGCGATTTTCGGAAGTGGCGTGCGTGTCGCGTGCTGTCGCGCCGCCGTCCATCGTCACGATTTTTCAAATGCTTTATACTGCGCTCAAAACGCTGATAGAAGAGATATAAGCCATTGTACGCTCTTCGATTTGATATCAAATTTTCAAGCGTTGGTTAACATTTATAATGATTTGAGGAATATAAAAAATTTACATTTCAAAACTCTCGCTGAATTCAACCAACTCGTGTCTACACTCAATGAATTTTGGTATGTTCCAATCTTGGCACTGCTCTGTTAGAACGTAGCCTGCGCTATGCCTGCGTTCTACCCATGTCATTGCAACTATAAATGTTTCTCCCATTTCTCTCATGTCTCATTCTCATTGCTGTTAAAAATCTTCCTTATCATCCTTTCGTTTTGAGATATACGGGTGTCCCAAAAAAATGTGAACACTGTTCGATCGTTGATAACTCTGTTGCTTTAACGTCTTTCGTCGAGCATGATGCACCATTCTGTAAAGCGCGGTTCAACTTAGATTTGTAGTATGGAGCGAATCATCGATCGCTCTTTGTTACTGTACGATTACGGCATGAACTTCTAGCATGTGGATCCATTGTAAAATATGCCATTTTTTTCAAAAAATCTGAAAAATCGTGTACTAGGGTTTTCGCGCACTCTGATCCCACTACAAAACTTTTTACGAGTATTTTTAACTTCGTTGACGGTGTTGTCACATTCCTGACAAATGCTGGAAATTCAGTTATTACGGTTCACCCGGGATAACTTTGGAAAGAAGCAACACAATAAAGTGCAAATTTCATATTTGAAATCAGCGGCTTCCATTACCATAGTATAAAAATTTTTGGCTTGTTCGTTCTGTTCCGAAAAGAATATGGTTTTCAATGGCCTAAAATTCTTGTCGAAATTCCTACCGTATTTCTACAGTAGTGAAGGGCGATCGACGATTTGCTCCATACTGTAGATCTAAGTTAATTCTCGCTCTACAGAATGGTGCCTTAAAATTGGCGAAAAACATGAAAGCAACGGAGTTATTAACGATCAAATAGTGTTCACATTTTTTGGGACACCCGGTATATTGAAATATATGCCATCCCTCCTTATTCAAAGAGCAAGATAGTTTTATAAAGTACAAATTGATGTAATTCAAATGTAACAACAAATGGTGATACACGATCACCCGTGTGTGCAAAACCTTCATCAAAAAACCCGTGGGTCACAAATTTGTACACCATAAAGTATTTGAAGCTGCTACTCTGTACACTAGGACTATGCCGCCCAACATTCCCAGTTTGCCACTCAAAAGTTATAGCACAAAACCAGCACCGGTGACACATCTGTAGTCAAACCTGTAAACCTTTTTTCAAAAAAAAAAACATTTTGCAAATACAGACGACAGCTTTGATATATCATTCACGCCGGTTTTAGCAATGTCTTTAGATCTTGTCTCGGAGATTATTCATCTAAGTAAGAGGAATCATCTTGTAACGAAGTTGTGATGACTTCGCAGTTCCTTCAATCACATTAAAAATATCTTCTAAGTTGAACGCACTCTTCCTTTGCTGATATGCATGCATCCAGTATAGGTACAAATATTTTTGAATAACTCCGTAAGAATCCCCCCAGACAATCGAAGGGATACCTCCGGCGGGCTATGGCGCGAGTCTGCCACTTCGCGCTCCGGAGCCCTGCCATTTCACGCATTTTTGTGCTCCGGGGCTCTCCCAAAAGTGGCGCACCTCCGGAGCAGAGATTTGCGCGTCGCGGAAAGGGGTCCCATTCATTCACCCTGACGTCACGGTGACGTCACAAACAGGACGAATGGGACCCCTCTCCGCGACGCGCAAATCTCTGCTCCGGAGGTGCGCCACTTTTGGGAGAGCCCCGGAGCACAAAAATGCGTCAAATGGCAGGGCTCCGGAGCGCGAAGTGGCAATCTCCGCTGGGGAAAGCCCGCGATCCTGCCACTTCTGCTCCGGAGGTATCCCATCGACTGTCTGAGCCATGAAACAACGCGACTAATCTCCTCACTTGATTCAAACTTCTGAATTCCACTAGACATTAGGATAAACAGGCATCGTATTCATTTAATGATAAACAGGCATCATATTCATTTAATCAATCAAAATAAAATTATGAGTATAATGACTGTACAAGTTACATGATCTGTCTTAGCTAATCATCCAAAAGTTTTGATAGACTAATTCGTTGGCTTTTATCACCACATTTTCAAATACGCGCCGAAATATATGTCATCCACTTTGCTAGCGTGCTGAGTAACTTGTTTCAACTTGATGGATTTCAAACGCTGTGATTTTGATATCATATACCAAATCATACTTGGTGATATCACGGTGTAGAAAGGTATAACCTGCAACAGATTGTCACACTCTCTAATTCCATTCAATCACTAAATCTTACGTAAGTGAGAAGAAACAGCATTCGAAAAGTAATATAATCGAACTCGTTTACCAGAATGGCAAGTACTCCAGAAAAGACAGTAAAAAAAGCGTAGCATATACTTTGGAATACGGAAAGGGGTAAAAGAAGTTTGATCACCGAATAGTTTTCCTTTAGTTGGTAGGAAGAACTCAAATCGAAACGTTTGCTGAAATGTGATAATGGAAATAATCTTTTCTGCGGTTGAATTTCATCAAAAAATCAAACAACCTCTTGACGGCGATGTGATTCCCAGTGAAGAGAACTGCCACTCCAACCAAAGTGATTACGTTTATAGAACAAAGCAAATAACATAATAATGTTATTCTTTCCACTGCGCGTGGCGAAGATGGGGTACAATAAGGTAAAGCCGAAAACTCCTCTATACGAGTCGTCCAAGAGACGATAGCGAATCCAGCTGTGACCTGGCGTAATCTCATTGCAATGTTACCTGACCTTTTACCAGACTCTTCTCACCGAGAAAAATGCAAAGCTAATACCCAGTTTTTTCCCAAATGTCTCATAACTGCTGCGCTTCCACAACGCTACGTATCGCTCAGCTACCATAGCAAACTGCAATGAGATTAGTTCTTACAGATGAATTCGAACCGGTAATATCGAACCTGCAAAGTAGCAAAGGAGATCATGCAAAAGTTTCCCAAAAGCCGTAGTGTAAAGCATACATCTTTCGGAATCAAAAATTCACATGGTCTTTGCAAAGTTACATAGTTTCCAACTTGATAAGCCTAAATCTTGGACTAGTAACAACTCGGATATATAAGACAAACTGAATATTTTGCGGTCAATTTTACCAATACTAATGCACCCATTAGCAAGCATGATGGTAGTACTAAAGATCTAGAAGACTGATGAGGAAGTTTACTGTGAGATTAGTACCCCTAGACGAGGTGCTCGCTTACAAAATCCACTTTCTCATTCCTACTGCTCCGCTTCAAGCCTTCCACTTGTACAAATGCCTTCATACTTCACATGCAAAACCTTACAAGGACTTACACTCGAGCAATGCAATCTATCCATCTTCGGCTCAATGCTCTGACGAAGTCTTCGAAATGCTTTTCAACACGCTCACGAAGTTACACAATGGTCGACGGAAGTTTAAAGGATGAAAGCACAGGACTACCTGAAGCCTTTACTCAGCTTACTAGCAACGAAAGATCCAGCCCGGCGCATGTTAATACTAAACATGGAAAGTAAGAAACAGTGCTCAGACCCTCGTTACCGTTAGCTGCCTCGCAAGCTGCCAAATGCCCGATGTAGATATGCAAAGTAACAGAAGCCATATATAAGGTTGCGGATGATTTCTGTAGCACTTTTATTTTTATTTCTTAAAAATCCAACAAGGAAGGGCACTGAGTCGCTGGCGGTCCGAGATGATATGCTTCCTATTGTATGCGCCTTGATGAGCTGATTCCAAAACTATCTTTTTTATCTGCTGAGCTCCTCTCTTGAAGAAGCTATGGGCGGTTAAAGTTGTAAAGTTATTGGGGTTCTGATGCGTAGTGTGCTTTGATTACCATCTTGGGAGTGATTAAATGACATGGTTTTGACTGCACAGACTACAAGGAATGCACACATAGACCGAACACATAAATAAGTGTTTTGCAAGTAATTCTTGTAAATGTGGCACTAAATGTTTGTCAGACTTGTACATTCGAACGCTCATAGGGACATTCGAACGCTCATAGCTTCTTCTAGAGAAGAGCTTAGCAAAAACGGAAGTCAGATTTGGAATCAGCTTACCAAAGCGCATCTTATGATATGCATATCATTTCGGTTCGCCGCTGCTGCGACCCTGTATCCTTCCCTTGTAAGAGACTTTCGAATTTTCTGGTGTTTAAGGAGTATTGTGGGGGTGCAAGGGTTCACCAGAGGTATTGTCAGATCCGTGGCCCATGCGCAAAACACACACGACGATTGGAGTATGTTTCATGGACTTTTGTCAACGGTTTGGTTCTTCCAGGTGATCAGGAGAAGACCGGGTGTTGTGGTAATTGGGCAGGGTATGGTCAGGGCCCGGCACGAGTCCGTTTCTAGGCTTTTTGGAAACGAATCCCCTCTGACTTTCGAAATTTTCACGAAGTCCCCTTTGACCCTTGCTCTATCCCCCCCCCTCCTGTTGGTGAATCCTTGCATACTCATCTATGTACTCAGACAATTGCCGGGGGCAGGCGGGCACCGGAAAAATAGATTGCTGATCTCTCGCACCCCGCTCGCGAATTTTTTGGAAAGCAATCAGGACTTTTCGGAAGACGGCTTGCTGAGTTCTCGATTCCTCAGAGATTCAGCAATATATCTGCAAAAGATAAGAGCGAAAAAATTCAACAGGCGGTCTCTCAAAAATCCGCTGACTCAGCAAGCGGTCTTCCGAAAAGTCCTGATTGCTTTGCAAAAAATCCGCGAGCGGGGTGCGAGAAATCAGCAATCTATTTTTCCGGTGCCCGCCTGCCCCCAGCGATTGTCTGAGTAGTTCTTGACAAAACCATTTACCTGCTGCGAGGTGAGAATTTCGCGTATCAGCTCAAACTCTCAAAGAAAACCGCGAAATCCAAGAATTTTGTTTTATAAAGCCCTACATGGTAACAAAACGATCAAAATAGGTCACGAGCTGAAGAAAGGAGGAGAAGAAGAAAGAAGAATGGAAGAAATCATTAAAATGTCGAAAAAAGCTAGAACTGAGAATGAAAATTCAAAAGGAGAGGATGCAGGAAAGTTGACGCTGGGGCGCGATATCTGATAAGGCGATTTTCGAAAAAAGAAGAGGGTAGAAAACGACGGACAGGGAGTGATATAAAAATGTTTTTATGCTCAGGCATAGATTTTTGACCGGGGAATCCGTCCATGCTAAAAAGATCCGAAACTTATGTGAAGTGACGAAAATATATGCTCCAGACGATCTCAGATCGTCTGGTGGTCGTCTGGAGACGATCTAATTTTGGAAAAGGTATTACTTCACATAAGTTTTCAAATCTTTTTACATAATCCTTTCTCAAATAATTTTTCAAGTATACAGTTCAATTTTGGTGCCATATGATTCTGTGTGCGCTGTAAACAAGCAATTTGTTTATTCTAGCCTTGCTTTCAAATCGCGCGCACTTTTCGTCATGCACGATAGAGCATGTCAATCGTGTGATAACCTGTCCGAAAAGCTTGTGTTCGACTAAATGGCGCTTATTTTTTGTGCTCGGCCCGACTCGTCAAAAACGAAATCCCTGCTTTTTGCTCCAAAAACGAAGTCCAGCCTGCTTCCAGACGATCTGTGCCGGGCCCTGGGTATGGTCCATAGAGGCGAAGATAGGGGGATGGCACAATCATGTCCTCACACGGTCACATGAGCCACATATTGCGCCATGTCAGCGCATATTTGCATTTTGACATAGAGAACAATTTTTGAAGATTTATAAAAATCACTTTCGATCTCACCGCATCAAATCCTACATTGCACACAAAAAGAAAAACTTCCGACAAATTTTTTAACTTTTGGTTCCCTTCTTACCTCTCTTTCTTGATATGCTAGCGGCACCAAATGCTACCAGAGAGATAGTGCGAAAATATGTTTCAAAATTAGACTCGAAAAAATTAAAGAAAAAATGACATTTTGGCCGCGCTTACAACGTTGTCGTAAACTTGCTGTAGCCGTGCCCTTGCGGCATCAGTCATACTGCTGTGTATAGCTGCCGCACCCTACACATCGAGAAAATTTGAGGATTCTAAAGAGCTGCCAGAATTTTTCAGAATTCTACAAAAAATCAAGAGATTATCCGACAACGTAATATTAGGTCGTTCAGAATGTAGAATCGTTTTTTTTTATGAGCGCCACATTTCGTGGAACAAGGATTTTCAAGAAATCTTGAATCATCCGAAGCAGCACTTCATTTTCTTTCTAAAGGTAATGAAGTTGTTGCAGTACATGATAAGTTTTTAGATACCAAAACGTGCAACCCGAACTTTTTAAGATGCCAAATTTCACAATTTTTCTAAACCTTCATATCAACCCTCCGAAGGAGTCCAAGTGAAGATTCGATAGAGCAAACCTTAGAAAATAAAGTACAGCTTTTCCCCCTTCTTCTTAGCCCGTCACAATTTTTCAAGTTCTTTATCAAAACCATCAGATTTTGGCAGATTCGGGTTAGCCCCAATCGCATTAAAGGTCAATAATTCTTCGGAAGTTGAAACTTTCAAAATGTTACCATGATTTGACACTAATTTTACGAAGCAAGTGTGAGTTTAAGGACTCGATATATCAACGAGTTTTTCGAGTACAGCTTGAGCGCGTTTTAAAACATGAGTTATGATGGTTTTATCTCCGAAGACTCCATGAATCGGAAACAAGAAACACTTATTGTAAAGAGGAGAAAAAGCTGCATCGAATAGCAACCGAGCTGCTCTCCTTTTGATGTTCTATGAGCTCTTAGTTGACTAACGAGGGAATAATTAGAAGTCGAAGTGGCCAACTCAAGCGCTGCCCACTATTTGATGCAGCATTCAACGCTGATTTCGAATCTGTGTTCCATATCTGCTTAGCGCCTTTGTGGACGAAGTTATAAGCCGTTTTATTGCGAAAAAACTGCACATGAAATTGCGAAATTATGCATATCACTGCCCTTTTAGCTCACCTCCGGGTATGGGCTATATGAAGTAACCTAGCTGCAGGTTTTTGCCCAGCATTTAGCCAAACATGGCACTGTACAGCCAAACTTGCGCTTTGCATGGCGATTTCTCGGCGAAATAACGACTTTTAACGTCTCATAACTTCGCCCACATAGGCGCTAAGCAGATATGAAACACGGATTCGAAGTCAGCGTTTTATGCTGCATCCAATGGTATGGAGTGTTTTTTTATTGACCACTCCGATTTCTGATCATTCCCTTGTAAGTATGGAAATTGGTAGCATCAGTTAAAACTGAAAGTATGAAGAGTTATGGAAGAGAGAGAAAAATTGTTTTGCATGCTGTAGAGTTTGCTCTATAATTATGTTACTTGGACTCCTTCGGAGGCTTGATATAAAAGCTTAGGAAAATTGTGAAACTTGACCATCAAAAGTGCGAGTCGCAAATTGGTAATTTTCCGAGAACTCGCAGAGCGCTGCAAATATTTCATAATCTTTACAAGATGTAATGCTGCATCGAATGCAACCAAGACCTCGTAAAAATGCCACGAGATGTGGCTTTCATTTGAAAAAAGCGCCGTTACCTTCGGAACGACCTAATACGTTTGGCGTTCAACACTTTCTTTAGAAAAGCTCGAAAAAAAATTTTTTTTTTCAAATAAAGTCATTGCAACACACAAATTTTTATCAAAGATTTATGAATCCCTTTACCTGCAGTACGATTGTGACGATAGAGTGTAGAATGTATAACGCCAACATAGTCAAAATCAAAATCTAAAACAATTAGTTGCAACATCAACGCGAAGTAAATTTTCAATTCAAAGAGGAAAAAAGGCTTCAAAGGTAGACTCAAGTTCTATTATGTCATCAGTTTTTTGCCTGTTGTTTTTGAGAAATAGTGGATTGAACACTATCTTTCCACATATAATTAGGTCGTCTTGAAAGTATTTTCGCCTTTTTGAACAAGCGCCACAGTCCGCAGAGCAAAGGTTTACAGAAGCATTTGGAAGCATTCGATGCAGAATTTCATGCTCTTTCGAAAGGCCTTCTTTATACTGCATTTGTAATAACGAGCTCTTACAAAATCACTATAAACTGCGACTCGTGCTTTTTACCAAGGTTAAGTTCCGTTATTTTTCTAAATTCTTGTACTGGAAATTAAGCTATGGAAAGGGCAAAATTGTTTTGCATTCTATAAGGTTTGCTCTGTGCTCCTTCTGGGAATCAGTGCAAGAATTTAGAAAAATAACGGAACATGACCTTGTCAAAAGCATGAGTCGCAATTTATAGTGTCTGAGAGCTTTTTGCTACAACTGCAATATAAAGGGGAACTTTTGAAAGAGCATAAAAAACAATGCTACCAAGAGCCTTTGTTCTGCGGACTGTGGCGCTTGTTCAAAAAAGCGAAAATACTTTCGGGACGACCTAATAAAATGTATCGGCTAGTTTGGAATACTTTGACTTCTCATGGTCACTTTTCGACGAAAAGAAGCAGACGAAACGCATAATAATCTCTAACTTACCTTACAGTTGACATGTAAAGTCAGATGTCCGCATTTTACAATCACGAGTGTAGAAATGATAACGGATAGCACGCTGGCAGCGAGGTGTGAAGTCAAAACCACGAGGAATCCAGAATTTTTAAGGAGATCATTCCATGTTGAGCAATTCATACCCTTTTCTAAATCAGATGTCCGCTCCAAAAAACATCATAGAAAGTTCAATTTATAAACGCATAAGCTCATACCAGTAGTGAGAACAAACATGGCTTAAGGAAGCTTAGCTGCAAGCGGCGATGTGGTGATAGAGTTATAGTATGAGGCAATACATCATAAAAACATAATTCTCAAACAGCTCTTTAATTACAGCGTCAAAAAGATGGAGATTTCAAAGCATAGACAACTTTTTTAGGAGTTCGTTGTATGATTAACAAGCAAACAGAGCCCAGCATGAAGGCGGCAAATGTCAAGCTGGGAGCTTCTTTGGAAGAATTTTTTATTGCGTGTTCTACAGCGCAGGCCACTTCGCTCGCCCCATTCGCATTTCTACACTTTCAGCGAGATGAACGAGCAATGACTGTTATAAACAAATACGATCTTGGCCATGACGAAAAATTCAAAAACCAAATGTCTTTTTAAGGTGCGAAATGACACCAAAACTGGAACGTGGATGGGCAAGGGTAGCACGTACAATGTGTTAGAAATGTAGAAAAAAAATCCATGCGAAAGAAAAGTGTAGCAGGCTTCCTAAATTTCGCATGGTAATTTTTCCATTGGTTTCTGATTGCCCACAAGGTTTTGAAGCTCTACAAGGACAGTGCAACTTTGAAAGGGAAATTCAAAAGTTGTACAATAATAAGTGCAGAGTTGGTCTACTACATTCAATTTTATTAGGACTTCACAATCAACAGATGAGCAAAAAGCGTTTTACCAAGCACTCAGTCCTTTGTTCTCTTCGCAGATGTAAACAATGCTGAGTAACTTTAACGTAGCAAAACTTTTGCGTATACAGGATGTCCCAAGAAATGTGCGTATTGTTTGGTTGTTAACAACCATCTTGTCATGAAGTCTTTCGAGTTTTGGGTACTATTTTAAAGAGCTGGCTTCAACTTAGATTTGCAGTAAAGAGTGAAACACCGACCACTTATTCTCACTGTAAGATCACGATAGGAGCATTCCAGCATTTAGCGACACTATGAAATTCGAAGAAAAATCCAAAAATTTCGAAAAACTGTGTAACAATCTTTTTATATTCGAAAATACAAAATACATTATCCAACTTCACTATTCAACTGTTTACTACTTTCAGGATCTTTTCAAAAGGTGCAATCGAGATTTTGAGGAGCATTGAAAAACCGGTAATAACGGTATATTCGGCATAATACATAGAGGCATTCGCTTGAGTGTTGGTCAGTAAGAAGAATGGTCGGTGATTTCCTCTAACTGTAAATCTAAGTTGAAGGCAGCTCTACAAAGTGTACCTGAAACTCGATGTCTTTCTATTTTTATGTCGAAAATCTTATTTCCAAGAGTATTCTATTCTGTTTTAAAATTTAACAGAAAACCATAGAAGGAATGAAACGCTGTAATATTCGAAAGTCAAACATTCGAAGCCAATGCTAAAGGGTGAGAAGCTGCTTGAAACACGGCCTTCTTTGTGTGTTTTTTTGGATGTTTTAAAGGATGAAGAACTACATGAAAGGTGAGTATGCTTGAGAATTTCAAAACTTCCAGCCGATAGCTACAAAACCTGTAATGAAAGGACCTCAGCGATCTCAAGCGTGCTTGAATACTGTAACTCTCAAGGGTAGGTGATTGTTGCCTAATTCTGTTTGAGCTCGAAAACAAAAACTTTAGCGTCCTAATCGTGCGTCTAGCCATGTCATGCTCCCTAATTACCATGACAGTGATGATTACAGAAATCATTTATTGAAAGCCCGAACATTGTCTAGAGGATAACTATAGTGTACGATGCGGCCAGTGATTGTCTCAGATGTCTTTTGCTCAAAGCATCTCATAAATCCTGGGTAACTTGTAATCCGAAGATCTACTTCGGAAACAATATACAACAGTTGATAATTACTGAAGGGGCTGAACATGCTCCGTTCGCAAAGTTTTTCGTGTAACTGAGCCAGCAAGGTGTTGCAGCAGTATATCTGAAAAAAAAAACAACAACCTTCTGTCGTTAGCTTTCCTTTCCGTCCTCTCTGAGCTAGCCTTGAGACACCTGCGTTACGATTTGACAGATGTACCGCCCCACTCAACCCCCCCCCCCTCTGACACTGTCTTCGGCGAGAGTCGAAATGCCACCAGGTGGCTTTGCGTAATACAAGGAATAAAGAGCCGAAGCTCAATCCTCTTCTCTCCGAATAAGTAAAGCACCAATCAAAAAATTCTGTTTAGATTACTGTTGTTTGCTCTGTACAATCTGAAACCGTCCTAGGCCTCAAAATGCATGTACAAAAGATTTGCATTCTTGCTTCCAGCTTAGCTTGGTATCAATCTAGTTATCTTTGGCGTCTTGCTTAACTTTATAACATTGTTTTGAGAGCGGTGTAGATGTGCCCGTCACATAATCTTTGAGCATATCAACGTATCATGTGTCTGGAATTTAGGTTGACCAAAGTTAAATTTGAAATTTTTTTATCAAATCAAAATGATTAACAATTTTTTCTTAAAATTTCGAAGGCTTTTTTCATTCGTCTTTGCTTATTCAATAAACCCTCCATCCTAATGATCGATTTGAGACGGGGTATCGCTCGACTTTGGAGAGAGACATCTCGTTTCCGAAAGTACATATTTCCTCAAAGCAATGTACAAGGCGTTTTCAACTACGCTTTTCACTTTGTTTTAGCTGCGCTTTTGCGCAAGTACGATCTTCTTTATCATAGCAACCTGTCACCAAAAAATCGTCTGTACCTCTTTTATCTACCCTAAAATCTCGCAGATAAGTCAGCCATCTGAAAAGTCCGCCTACAGGTAAGTACGCCATTAGATAAGTCCGCTTTTCTGACAAAGAAAATCGATAAAATGCACTCTCGCGCCGCCAAGAACCTACAGATAATTCCGCCTACAGATAAGTCCGCTTCTTTTCTCAGATGAAATCAGAAGGGTGCGCAATTGCGCTGCCTTTTTTGGTCTCAAAATAAATCAAGCAACAGATCTTTATTCAGTTTCCATTCCATGTTCATCATCACCAAAAACGTGGCTGACCGACGCTGGTTCTTGTCTAACAATTAAATTCTTTCTCTTCATAAATGATTTGCACTACAACGCCGATGCCTTGAAGTCCTGCCGGCCAGATTCCTGCGCTAGCTGCAACGCTTTTGCTCGAATGTCCTTGACAAGCACTGCCCTGCTTGCCTCTCGCCTCTGCACAATCCACGAATAGACAGCTTCGTCGATCTCTTCCACTTTCTGCTTCCCAAAACGGTTGGCACGCTTCCTCAGTGGCATATCCTCCGATTTTTTCTTATCTGCCTTCCATCTTTGAATCACACGTTCACAGACTTCCCAATGAACAGCTGCAGCTGAAGTTCCATGTTCCAAGGTATACTGTACCGCGTTAAGCTTGAAAATTGTGGTATAGGACTTCCTTCTAGTAGCCATTGAGATCCGAACCACCTGAACAGCTTGAGTCACCATGTGATACTGAAAATATAGGGCTCTACGTGATTGCGAACTTCGCTGAGTTTGCGGCCATTAGGTCTCAAAATGAATCAAGCAACAGATCTTTATTCAGTTTCCATTCCATGTTCATCATCACCAAAAACGTGGCTGACCGACGCTGGTTCTTGTCTAACAATTAAATTCTTTCTCTTCATAAATGATTTGCACTACAACGCCGATGCCTTGAAGTCCTGCCGGCCAGATTCCTGCGCTAGCTGCAACGCTTTTGCTCGAATGTCCTTGACAAGCACTGCCCTGCTTGCCTCTCGCCTCTGCACAATCCACGAATAGACAGCTTCGTCGATCTCTTCCACTTTCTGCTTCCCAAAACGGTTGGCACGCTTCCTCAGTGGCATATCCTCCGATTTTTTCTTATCTGCCTTCCATCTTTGAATCACACGTTCACAGACTTCCCAATGAACAGCTGCAGCTGAAGTTCCATGTTCCAAGGTATACTGTACCGCGTTAAGCTTGAAAATTGTGGTATAGGACTTCCTTCTAGTAGCCATTGAGATCCGAACCACCTGAACAGCTTGAGTCACCATGTGATACTGAAAATATAGGGCTCTACGTGATTGCGAACTTCGCTGAGTTTGCGGCCATTAGGTCTCAAAATGAATCAAGCAACAGATCTTTATTCAGTTTCCATTCCATGTTCATCATCACCAAAAACGTGGCTGACCGACGCTGGTTCTTGTCTAACAATTAAATTCTTTCTCTTCATAAATGATTTGCACTACAACGCCGATGCCTTGAAGTCCTGCCGGCCAGATTCCTGCGCTAGCTGCAACGCTTTTGCTCGAATGTCCTTGACAAGCACTGCCCTGCTTGCCTCTCGCCTCTGCACAATCCACGAATAGACAGCTTCGTCGATCTCTTCCACTTTCTGCTTCCCAAAACGGTTGGCACGCTTCCTCAGTGGCATATCCTCCGATTTTTTCTTATCTGCCTTCCATCTTTGAATCACACGTTCACAGACTTCCCAATGAACAGCTGCAGCTGAAGTTCCATGTTCCAAGGTATACTGTACCGCGTTAAGCTTGAAAATTGTGGTATAGGACTTCCTTCTAGTAGCCATTGAGATCCGAACCACCTGAACAGCTTGAGTCACCATGTGATACTGAAAATATAGGGCTCTACGTGATTGCGAACTTCGCTGAGTTTGCGGCCATTAGGTCTCAAAATGAATCAAGCAACAGATCTTTATTCAGTTTCCATTCCATGTTCATCATCATCAAAAACGTGGCTGACCGACGCTGGTTCATTGCACATTTGGAATCACGCAGAGTCCTATGATTTTGCGCTGATTATCGAAAGGTCCACTCTTTTACAAGAAAAAGCAGGCGTCAGAAGCAGCATCAAATTTGTCTAGACTGTCTTTTGTCTTGTATGTACAGGCTTAATGAAACAAGAGTTGAGAAAAAGAGCAAAGAAGCTAATGCTGCCAGGGTTTCGCGTTTTTTTAGACTATCACTCTTCCGTTCATTAAAGCATTTAACAAAAGCCGTAGCGAAAAAATAAGCATTTGACAAAAGCCGTATGGCGTGTGTAAACAGAGGCCACGTTCAGACCATGTAAACAATAGAGGAAGCAAAAAGTATAGGCAGCCAGGTTCAAAGTTGTAGCCTCTACAGGTTCAAGCGATGTATTGAGAACATTGTCGCTTTCGAAATTAGATACAAAAAACTGATGATAAGATGAGATGATTACAATGATACAATGGTGATACCTATTAAGATTCTTTTCATCGGCAGAAATCGCTCAATTTCGTACAAGCACTGTATATCTAGGAAAAGAACTCACCTGTTGATGATTTCTGTATCATCAACCATTGATGAACTCTATATTCTGGATAGCCTACGGAATCTCCGTAGGCTAAATTGTGAGATACTCGCTCTTGAGTATCTAATCACTCGAGAGTGAGTGGTACCTGTGCGCCAGAAGTGTAGCCAATCGGCGGCATCTCCTTTCAAGCACCAACTCGTGTACATTGTACCCTGTACTCGGTTCAGCTCCGCCTTCCTTCGTATATAAGGAGCTACCGAATGTATTAGAGGTTGCTCCCCGGTCCACACCGGGACACCTCGACTTCTTCACGACTAATCTACGCCAGTGCGAATAAATCTATATTCCACAACCTCGTCTACCTCTACTCACTTGGTACCCACCAAATTGGTGCATCGGCCAGTGATTTTCTGTATTTCTTCGGCGATTCCTTCTAAGGACCCAGGAAATCAAGGCCTAAGACCCGCGTGGCAGGCTCTATTGCCAACTATTCGACTCTCGTGATTGCTGGTTCACCCACTTTCGCGACTAAGAGTCTTACTAAGCTGTCAGGTCCTATCCACAGCTTAGTAGAGGTTTCTAGCTGACTGACTGGTTCATCCACAGTTAGCGACAGACTCCTCGCACTCTCGGCTACTAATTAGCCAATATTCGACTCTAGTAATTGTTGGTTCATCCACCTTTACTAATACGAGTCTTGCTAAGCTATCAGGTCCTATCCATAGCTTAGCAGAGGTTTTCTAACTAATTGACTGGTTCATCCACAGTTAGTAACAGAACTCCTCGAAAATTTTTTTGGCTTCCATTAGCCAAAAAAGACTTTGTGATTGCTGGTCCTTCCACTTTCACAACGAGAGTCATCTTGCGAAGCTATCAGGTCACACCTATAGCCTAGCAAAGAGGTTTTTCTAGCTGACTGACTGGTTCATCCACAGTTAGCAACAGAAATCCTCGAACTTTTTTTTGGCTTCCATTAGCCAAAACACTCTGTGATTGCTGGTCCATCCACTTTCACAACGAGTTTCATCTTGCGAAGCTATCAGGTCATATCCATAGCTTAGCAAGGAGATTTTCTAGCTGACTGACTGTTCATCCACAGTTAGCGACAGAAATTCTAGAACTTTTTTGGCTTCCATTAGCCAAAACACTCTGTGATTGCTGGTCCACCCACTTTCACAACGAGTTTCATCTTGCGAAGCTATCAGGTCATATCCATAGCTTAGCAAAGAGGTTTCTAGCTGACCGACTGGTCTATCCACAGTTAGCAACAGAAATTCTCAAACTTTTTTGGCTTCCATTAGCCAAAACACTCTGTGATTGCTGGTCCACCCACTTTCACAACGAGTTTCATCTTGCGAAGCTATCAGGTCATATCTATAGCTTAGCAAGAGATTTTCTAGCTGACTGACTGGTTCATCCACAGTTAGCAAAGAAATCTCAACTTTCTAAGCTCATTCACGATTGGTTCACCGATCTTTGGATTGTTACGTTCACGGGACAGGTTCCAACACCTTACCGTCCAGTACAGCGCATAAGCCAACCAGGCGCGCTTGCTGACAGCTAGTAGACGCTCGGCACTCAATTGCCAGCTCACTAGAAAGCTTCCTTGCAACCAGTAAGGACAGCTATCGTATCGAGGCCAGCCCTGCTGTCGCCCTCAAGCCAAAGCGATCAACACAAGGAGGATACACACTTCCCAATTGCAACGCTTGGTATTACCACACCAGCGCACGACTCTACCCCGTGCAGCAGAAAAGAAAATGGCATCGCTCCAGCTTTTCAAGATCAGGATTAACAACGCCTGCAAACTCGTGTGAAATCCCACGAGTCACAAATCGAAAATATTGATGTCCCCTTCACATTCCCCACACTGAAAGAAGAATGTGAACAGTACATAAAAGAGAAAACGGGACTGATAACCAATCTTCTCAACTCTCTACACAACGCAGTGAAGCTTCAAGAGACGCAGATCAACTCCGCGATCGAATACATCAGCGCACGGAATGAGCAGAAAGAAAGAGACAAACTGATGATGGAGCTCAGCAAGCACTTAGAGATGGAGTCACTTGAACTGGAAGTGATTGTAGGGCAGTGGCGGACAAGGATAGAGTTCAGGCAGCATGAACTGAAAGAACAAGGCGCACTACTGCACTGCGATGCTCCGAGCATACCGAGTCAACCAAGTAGTGATAATGGACAAGCTTGGATTCCAGAACGTAATGAAAGGCAAATCAAAATTCGGAAACCTCTGCTGGAAATCCCTACGTTCTCAGGCAATTTCCGAGAATTTAATAGCCTCTGGACCGTCTTCGAATCTCTCATCCACACTGACGAGGAGCTATCGGATACAGACAAATTCCTGTTTCTGAAGCAAGCACTGAAGGGGAAAGGCGCAGACACCCTGAGCTGCATACCTGTCATCGGAGATCGATATCAAACAGCGATAGATGTCTTGAAGAAACATTTCGATCGCTCTGCTAACAAGGCAGATATACTTATAAACGAGATCGAAAAACTACCCAGGGCCTCAGATGATCCGAGAAGTTGCCGAGACACTTTCGAAGCAATCAACTCAAGGATCATTCACCTGGAGCAAACGGGAGCAAAGATGAACGCAGACAGACTTTGGCGTCGAATAATCTTTTCCAAATTTTCCGAATCCATCTGTACGACCGCCATCCAAAAAGAAGCGGTACAAGATGATTCATTTGATATTAGAGAAATCTTGAACACCATCGACAGCATCATTTCACTGCGAGAGACAATCTTGCTAACAACGGAAACTCTCTTTCCGACCAACTACCACCCAAACAACCAAGAAAATGAAAGGACTACCAGATGCGATAGAGAAGAACACTTTTCGAAACCAAAACGCTTGTGTTTATGTGGACAGTCACACTCGTCTTATAAGTGCCAGAAGTACACCACACCAGAAGCTCGACGACTTGAAGCAACAAACCAAGGAGCGTGCTGGAGATGTTTTGTAAGAAACCACGACTCAAACGCTTGTACGAATATTGGAGTATGCCCTAAATGCCAGGGATCGCACCACGGATCTCTTTGCTTGTCAGAAGCAAGACAATGCAGTAGATTTTCCGCGCACCGAGATTCTGCACTCGAAAATCACCGACATTCACCTACGTCTTCGCCGCAACATGATACGAACCAGGATCGCAGCGAGATGAGTAATATGCACGTCATACAAGGCTTACAGGCTCAACCAAAAGCCCACAATCCACACGCGCTTCCATTTGCACAGGAGCAATGCGTTCTTCAAATCGCTTCCGCAATGATATTCAACGAAGCAGAATGGGATTACCAACCAACGAATATACTCCTTGACTCTGGGGCACAACGAAGCTTCATCAGATCAGGACTCTGTAAACAACTTAAGCTTCCAATCGTTCGGACTACTTTCACTACATCAGGGATGGGCGAACACCAAGAGAAATTCAACTCATCTGAAGTACAAATCACCTTGAAAAGTCTTTACAGCTCCGAGAAGCTCAAGAACGTGTCATTGCACACTATGCAGAAGCTGACTACCGACATGCAGACGGCAAGTCTCACGGAAGCAGACTTGCGTTTCATCTCCAACAAGAAGCTGATAATCGCTCAAGATATTATTGCCCGGACCTAGTTCGAGTGGGGTTTAGGGGCTCTAATAAGTGCAATAGTTATTCCATTACAATGAATAAATGGCATTATGTTTAGTAGCATCTCCCCTTCTCTAAAAAGCGGGATTCAAGCGGGATTCAGTGCTCAAAGCTAGTTAGTTTAAGTAGTAAAATTCACAATAGAGTTTTAGAGCTAAATGGAGCTCATTACAAATGAAATGCTGCCATCCGCAGATATCAAGGTTTTGGAAAGGTTTCATAGCACTAATCTGCGGAGGCCGAGCAAAACAAGTGGGGATACGCCGGGGAGGAGAATGCGGAGGTTTCCTCAGATTTTCGAGGAACCTCAGGCTCTACTGCTTGTGTGAGGCGGCGTGAGGGCAAATCAAAGAGATTCGAAGATTTATGACCCTAAAGCGAGGCACCGCTCTGTGAGTTGGAAGAGGGAGGGGTCGAAACACCTTTAGTTCCGTATATTTTCTGGGGTTTCCATAAGGCTGATCCCAATGTGCAAATTGCTAAGCTAAGAACAACCATAACAAACAATTATGAATCAAATTAGTATAACTTCGAATCAACCAAAAGAAAGACCGGCCATTTCGCCAAGCCTGACAGCCTAGTCCTGTTTCCAGGAGGGACACATAGCTAGTGGTTGTCAAGTAAGATGCGTGCACTTGGAACCTTGAGTTTCTCGCGCAAGCGTGAAGATGTCAAAGGTAACAAGTGTTATGGCAGCCGTCTTTGACCCGTGTTTGAGAAAGACTGCAGCAGTCGCATACTTCTAAATTTAGTGATTTGGTTGAGTTAGGGAGGGGGAGTGGGCTAACGATTTGGATCAATGGATTAGATGAGTCGCTTTTGCCATTTCTCGCTGCTTCCAAGCTGTTCTCTTTTCTCTTGACAGATTGCTAAATTACCCTATCATGTTCCAAATTTTCTGTAGTGGTACACGTGATCGCCTCCCCATGACACAGTTATATAGCCCCATATTCATTAAATAAATTTTGGTTCCAATCTTGGCATTGCTCAACTACACTATGGAAAACGTGGCTATATGCATCTGTTCTGCTGATGTTATTAGGGTGATTCAAAAGTAATGGGGCACCTAGAGAATAAATGCAGTTTTCTCAAATAGAAAAGCTAATTGGAAGCCCAAGTTTTGGCAGATGTTAGTACACAACAAAACCTTCTGATCGAGATCTGTAGTTGGGCACTGTCACATAAGGCGTCTTATAAGCGCTCAAAATAAATGCTCATCACTTCAAGTAATTTTGAACTTTGAGCAGCATCGGCGCAGTAAAACAAGTGAGCCTACCGAAGAATATCTGCGCATGATAGGTAGGTCGGTGGTCCCAAGGCTTTAGAACAGAAGATAGAGCGTTGGGTATCAGGAGACATGTTCTTTATTCTTTCATCAAGGTAATCAAATAAGCTCAACATTAACAGCCACTTTCTGATAGTGCTTTCTACGCGCTACCCACACATATGCAAATTACTTCGATTTTTCTCATTTTCCAAAAATTAGGACCAAACATGAATTTTAGTATGAAAATCTGCGCCAAACACCGCACCTTTCCGAATAAAGTGCATTTTTTGTATGAAATAATGGGCAATTTTTGAATATACAAGCAATCTTTAGAAAGAGCTTGAAAAGCCCTTTCGAATGGTATGCCATATGTCGAGTGACTTTCAGGTGCATCAGCACAAATTCGGATGGCGTTCAAAAAAGTCTGTCTGACTTCTTTGAAGCGCCGTTCGAAATAATGTCGGTGAGGTGCTGCAAGGTGCTGTCAAGATAACCTGCGAAGGTCTATTTATACAAAAGCATTCCAATTGCTGGTTGTTCATAACTAATCAGAAAGAGATCTTGAAGATTGTTTGGAAAATCAAGGTGCCCCATTACTTTTGGATCACCCTAATACATTGCCTATAAGATGTTTTTCCACTTAAGAAAACCCCATGTGTTATCCGCTCGTTTCGAGACACATAATGAAATGTTTGTCATCCAGCCTTATGAGCTAACGAGGATAGTAATGTCACACCATTAAGCATTGAAATTGAAACTCTAGACGTAGCATTAAAGGCTAATAAGCATATTTGACAACCGTATGTATAAAACCTTTTCTGAGAAACCTGTGGAGTCACAAAATATAAACACCAGTTGATGTAATTAAAGCTGCAATTCTGTGCGCCAGAGCACATTCCCTCTACTTGATCATTATAGAGCAATTAGCATTGTTGATATATTTGTGGCCAAACCTGTGGGCTTTTTATTTTTAAAAAAGGGTCCTGCAGATAAAGATGACAGTTTCGTGAGCATTCACAGTGGTTTTAGCAATGTATTGTGCACTCCAACTGATACCACTTCTTTGCAATGAATGTGTGGTATAACTTTGTAGTATCTTCAATCGAAGAATAACCTCTGTGCTGAGCAGACTATCTTCTTCTCGCGATGTGCGTTTCCTTTTGAAAAATAATCCTAGGAAAATCTTAGAAATACCCTTTGATTGAACAGGCGGGTGGAAGGACCGCTCGCACCCGCGGAGCGGCCTGCGTCTCCTCACAAACATGCTCTGTGATCATCCTCTAGCCTTAACACGTTTCGGACCGGTGCTGCACATGGTGCAGCACGCTGCTTTGAAGGATCTTTTTGACGTTTACAGGAAGTTTCCTTTTAGTTTAAGATTATCAAATCAAAGACCTAAGCTTCTACTTTCCAAATGACTCTGTAGAGTTGTGCCGCCAATATTTGTTCAGGAGATATGAACACAAATCGAACAAAAGTTGCAACGAAGTGCGGCAACGCGATCGACGCGCGCGACGTCGCAACTTTTCTTTGCATCGGTTTCAAAGAGAAAAACCCTAGCTTCAATTCTGATGTGTACGGTGTACAACATAGATACTTTTGGATACTATTAGAAACTGAGTCCTTGTCCCTATCTTTCAGGAAAGCACAGAAGTCCTTCTCAAGTGACAAAATTTAAACACTTCGAATTCACTTAGAACTTCGAGTATGGAACTTATCTGACAAGCTGATTACACATGTAGCACACAGTCTACGAAATAAGGTCCTTTTGTTGATTAATGGCTGAAAGTGCACTCTTTTTCGCCGCGCGCGATTTCGCGGTCCGAAACGTGTTGAAGGCAGTGGATCGGCAAAACTCAACAATTCAGATTACAACGCGATAGGTTCCTCGTCCCCCAAGTATGAAAACAGTGCAATCCTGGTTGCACAGCATGCCTTCCCTGCCGAGAAAATGGCTCTCAAACTTACACGCGCAGGCCAATCTTACACGCTTCCGGACGAGTGGGCATTTCCTCCTCATCATTGGAGGCTGCCCGCCGCAATGTTATAACCATTGGGTCCCGCAACGATCCAGCATCATCAGCCTTGCTCCACTCGTCCAATTCTTAAAGGAAGGGCATTGAAAACGCTCGTTTCCGCCGTTTTCAAGCTCGCAGAAGTGGATTTTTGTGATCAGTGTATTGATCCCAGGTAAGCGAAAATTTCAGGTTGAGATTTGCCGAGCCACTGTCTTTGATTAGGCCTCGATGCCCAGCCTTCCAGCCGCCAATCCCGTTCAATCAAAGGGTAGTTTTCAAATTATTTCGGCTTTATTTGCATGAAACGAAGAGTCTAATGCACATGACTGAAACTTCCGAAGTCCACTTATAACTACGAATAATTTTACATTGTATTCCTTCAACTAATCAAAACAATGTTCAATATGGCTGTACAAGCTACATGATCTGTCTTAGCTAACCATACAAAATTTTTACCACACAATTCCGTTGGCTTTCATCACCACTTTTCCAAATACGCACCGAAATATATGTCATCCACTTTGCTATCGTGCTGAGTAACTTGTTTCAACTTGATGGATTTCAAACGCTGTGATTTTGATATCATATACCAAATCATACTTGGTGATATCACGGTGTAGAAAGGTATAACCTGCAACAGACTGTCGCTCTCTTCAATTCCATTCCATTCAATCGAATCACTTACATAAGCGAGAAGAAACAATATTCGAAAAGTAATGTAATCGAACTTGTCTACCAGAAGGGCAAGTACCACGATAGAGAAAGTGAAGAAAGCGTAACATATATTTTGGAATATAGAGAGGGGCAAAAGAAGTCTGATCACGGAGTAGTTTTCCGCCAATTGATAGGAAGAACCCAAATCAAAACGTCTACTGAAATGTGAGGTTGGGAAATGATCTTTTCTGTTTTTTTGAGACTGCTTGAGCTGTGCACCGAGATTAGTAACTTCTTTATTGACTGACGTTTCGGCAATATCGCCTTCTTCAGAGTCTGAAATTGTCGAATGCATAGGTAATCTATCCTGCCAAAAACCGTATCAAGACTCAGAAAAGATGTCCAATGCGTCAGAAAACCAAGAGCTACAAAAGTAAATGCAGAATTAAACTAGTGCTCACCTAAACAGCTGATACTGCTTGGTCAGCAGACCGTATACCAGTAACTAAACTCCAACAACTTTTATAGTACCCAGTGACCTAGCACTTGACCTCAGAAGCCACAAAGGCTCTGATAAGCGGCCAACTCATTAGTGATTGCTATGCACTCATCCTTTCTATTCAAATTTGGAATTTTGGCGGCAATCCAAAACGCTTCTAATGTCTTGCGCGCCAGGATTTCGGATTCGCGTGCTAAGATCGTGACCTCTACAGCTATGTCTGCGTCATTATGGAAGTGCCTGCGGTGCATGCCCAGTGGAGTTGCCGTATTGGATTTTTTGAGCCCGTCTAGATGTTCCTTGATCCGAGTACATAGGGGGCGCCCCGTCTCGCCGATATACGTGCCCCCACATGCCTGGCAAGTGATACGGTACACTACCCCCGACACCATGCAATCTCCCTCCTTGCCGAACGGACATATTACACACCCTGGGGTCATACACAGCCTATCATAAGCGCGATTACGCACGAGTTGACGCCTAAGGTTAGGGGGAGGTACGTCCACGACTCTTATCCAATCTTGTAGATCCACTTGATGTACTAGCCTCCTTACTGCCTTGCTGAATTCTTCCGAAATATATGGCAGGCAGAACGGAATTTTTCCCTCGATCTCTGGAGTCTCAACATCGGCCAACTGGTGTTTGTCAGAATGTTTTCTGGGCTTGTATCCATTGGATCTAGCTACACGGTCAGCCAAGTCCAGCGAGTAAACCCTTTGTTGCCTGTCGGATGAAACCCTCACAGCTGTCCTGTACATATTGGCGATGATGGACTTCTTGACTTGCGCAGGGTGAGCCGAAGTGTAGTGCACCAAGACGTTCTTGCTACTTGGTTTGCGGTACCATCGTGTCTTGAAGTTTCCACCTGACAGCTGCATCTGAACGTTCAAGAAAGGTAACCAATCGT